>JAOANR010000003.1:55731627-56331627 GCA_030278955.1 Hygrophila difformis
CTAAGCGGACAGAGTTAGTTTAAAATTTTGCGGTAGAGTAAGTTTTCTATACTCTTCTGTAAATTTCCTATGCTTTTCCGCTCTTGTTATTTTTATTCGCTTACCTTATCCTGTAACACCCCGGATTTGATAACCCAGGCCGAGGTGTCATCGCCGCACCTCCCTAGCAAGACACGGTTTCTCCGAGCTTGCTAAAGAGATGCAAGGCTATAGGTGTTGGAAAAAGTCTTAAAAGTAAGTCCGGAATTACTTAAAAATAATAATGTAGTATCATCCATACATGATAAAAATAAATAGTTGCAGCGGAAATTTAAATATGGGCCGACATGGCCAAAACTCGGGTCAACAAGCCCGTATGCAAGTCATGTAAAATAAATAACTAAATGTCCAAAGTAATCCCCCGATGCATGGTCATGCTCCGTACTCTGTAATGGAAAAATAAACAACAGGTTTTATCAGTATAAAAATACTGAGTAAGTTACTTCCTAACGTAACGATAAAGGGGTTTTAAAAAGATTATTTAACTAATTTAAAACTTATACTTTTACTCAGGGTTAAAGTTAAATATTAAAAATTCGTAATCTTACTTGCCGCGGAAAACATGATTTATTTATTCAAGACGAGAACACAAAATTTAGAGACATAATTTAAAAGCGTAATTTAAAAGCGTAATTTAAATGCATAATTTAGAAATATGGTAAATAGGATTTAAGCATAATTAAACGCTCACACAAGTCTTTTATATTTTTATCCCGTCGACTAAGAAGAGGACACCACACAAGGGAGATCACTAACGAGGCAATCTCAATAGTCGTAACCAGATAGCCGGTGAACCGGCGGCCGCAGCCCTATCAGTATTGACTGCCGTTTTGGCGAGCCATGTATATCTACCGTCAATTTGACAGGCGTGTATATCAACTGTCATTTGACAGGCCTTTCAAGCGGTTTCACTGCCACTCGGGCCGGCCGTGTATTTCCCACTGCCGATTTGGCAGGCCATGTGCACAACTGCCATTTTGGCATAGTAAGGAGATCACTAACGAGGCAATCTCAATAATCGTAGGACCACTAACGAGGCAGTCCGAATAAAGCGCAGCGCGCGAGATCACTAACGAGGCAATCTCAGATAGTAAGGAGACCACTAACGAGGCAGTCTCAAAGATAATGATAGCATGAAGATCGGCTCAGCCTAATGAACGGGATTTTTCGAAGGTTCGTATTTCAATGTTATCAAATGATCGATATCGCGATTTCATAGTTCGAGTTTTCTCAAGTTCGAAAAATCCTATTCGAGGCAGTTTACGCCTTTCTTAATTAAAAATTCGTCTTTACACCAAAAATTCTGAAATTTTTACAGTAGTTCGAAACACACACACGAACAACTTTCATGTATTAAGTTTTTGGAAATAAGGTTCCGAAGTGAGTCGAATTTCGAGTTCTTTGCAAAGATAATTTCTATCTCAAAAACTGGTTTCGTCACAGGTTAGTGCAACGCCGATTAAAAATTCATTTCAAAACCAATTGATGCAAAATTTTTACAGTAATTACAAAACACGTTAAGGAACAACTTTCATGTTTTAAGAAATTGGAAATAATGAATTTTAGATGCTCAAAGATCGACCACAACACGCTGTACACGCGCGGACTCCGAAGGGGTTTTAAAACAGTTCTGAAATTTGGCCATTTTGACATATCAAATGAACTCCAAAATTCATGAAATTTTATACACATAATCTAGACATAATTTCCTACAACTTTTGTTTAGAAATGCAAAGTTGAATCATTCTTTAACGGGTGAAAAATATGCATCAAGTCGGGTCATAAAAACTGTCAGGATTCCAGATTTGGCGATTCAACTTTTGACGACTTTTTGGCATATCAAACGTGGTTCAAAAATTATGAAATTTTTCAGGGATAAACTAGACACCATCATCTACAACTTTTATGTTTTCACCCAAGATTAGTTTTGATCATAAAGGATCAAAAACGCACAACAAGTTCGACTACGTAATCTGTCCCGTTTTCCGTTAAATCACAGTCTATCTCCGAGGGGTTTTGAGTATGCAAACGTTAACGAAAATGCGTGAAATTTTAAAGATACAATATTTAGACAGTTAGCTACAACTTTCGTTTTTACATAAAAGTTTAGTTTTGAAGGATTCCATTAGAAAAACATCAAAGAAGTTCAACGCTCCAATCTGTCATCAGTTTCGATTTTGGGAGAAAACGCAGAGTAAACCAGATTCGATTTCGGGGGTCAAACGTTGATGAAAACTCTTGAAATTTTGACACAATCTAGATTATGATCTTAGGAACAAAGTTCATGTTTTGGCCATTCTTTTTTAAACACTCGAAAGGGGCGAACTCACGAGGTTTCCGAAACTGCGCGGATTGGGGTTTTTAAGTTCCGATTTTTACGTTTTTGATTAGATCCATTGATTTGTTCGATTTTAGTCACCCAAAATTGAAACGCAAGGAACCAACTTACAGTGTTAGAGTTTAGGATCGTCACGGGGCTCTCTCGGGTTGTCTAGGATTGCGACGAGCGGGTGTCTTCCACCGATCTCCTTCTTCAACGTCCAAGGGGTCTGTCTTCTCCTTCTCAAGTCCTTCTTGTTCGGATTTCGTCGTCAGAACTTCAAGAACACAAGGGATTTCGGGGTTTTCGACTTTGGGAGGAGTTGGAGAGAATGTGAGGAGAAGAGGGCTGCTCTAGGGTTGTATTTTTCGAATTTTAGGGTTAGGGAGCAGTGTAAGGTCGTCCCACATATCCTTCCATAGCCCGGGATTGAGTTTCCATCGTCGGGGGTCGAAAATATGGCAAGAAAATCGTCGGAACGCGTTGTTGCCATTTTCTGGGGAGGTCACGCGGACTTGGCGCGCTCATAGGCTAAACACCGCGCGGCCAGCGCGCGGCCTCCGCCTGGACCTCGGTCCAGGCGGGTCCGTGCGATCCGATCGGGCCCTTTCTCCTCTCTTTCGGACTTCTGTGCTCCTACGTTTTCGGGCTCGATTTTTCGGGTCATTCTCGGATTATAAATTCTTATCTTAAATTTATCTCGTCTCGAATTAACCCCGTATTCGAAATCTTGAGTCCGTTGCGTTTGGATTCGTCGGCTTCTAATTCGCCGTCTTTTGACTCACGTGTAACAATTTATCTAATTAAATTATTTCCGACTTCACCGGTTCCTGGAATTAAAATTCTTTTCTTTCTTGAATTTAGTTCCAATTCTTTTGACTCAATTCATGGAATGTCTCTGGGCTTCCTTTCCCTCCATTATTCCATTTTGAATTTTTGAATCTATCGGCGTTTCATTTCCGAGCAATAATTTATTGTGGTAAATTATTTTCTTCTTCTCGGAGATATTTCAACCTTGATTTGATTAAGAACTAAGTTTTATTCCTTTGGACGCCGATAAAAATCCCGGGTATTACAGTCTACCCCCCTTAAGAATCAAATTCGTCCCCGAAGTTGCGCCCTCACTTTCTTTTGGGCTCAATTTAATGTTGGGGTATCTCCATCTACTTTCCTTAAGGATAAACGTCTTCCACAAGAAATTAATTCCATTCCTTTGAATGTGAATTAAATTTCTCGGGTGTTACATCCTCTCCCCCTTAGGAATCAACTTCGTCCTCGAAGTTGGGCGTTAGCTCCTTGCGAGCTCGGACATTGTTTGGTTGCGTGATAGTATTAATGTGTGTTGTTGTTTGTTATTATTTGACTGAACTCAGAATTGAAATTTCCAAGTTGCCTACGTACCCTGTGAAGGGATCAAGTCATTACGTAGTTCAAAACAATTTGAACTTGTTTATTTTTTATTGGATACAATTCGTCGAGTCGAACTCAACAATAAATGCAGTTATCGATGCTTGAAAAATTCTTACGGTTGCTTGGGGCCGAGTGCTCACGTCCTCTCTCCTGTTTATGTTTTCTATTCGCGTCCGACAGTCACGCAGCTGATGACCATGTCGACCGCACCGAAGGCATGCTCCTGGCTGAGGGCATCCTCTCGCATAGTGTGGTTTACCACACTTTGGACATGGTGGCGCATAGTCACCATGGTTGAAGACTATCCCCTTGTTTCGTACATTGTCGTTTTGATGTGGTTGGTTCGAGTTTCTACGGACATGGTCCTTATTCCTCTTGTATCCTCCTTGTGGTCCTTGGTTAGTCCCATCTACTGATTTTCGTTTCAGTCCTTGAACTCGTGCAACCGCTACTGCACGATCATACACAGCTTGTAGGTCAGGGTAGTGCTCACCCGTGATCACCTCTCTAATAGATAGGTTCAGTCCCAACTCGAACTTCTGTGCCTTCTCTACATCAGTTGGCACCAGTCTCGGTGCGAACCGCACCAACTCCTTGAAACGATTATAGTATTCTTGGATCGTTTTTCTCCTTGCCTCAGTGTCAGAAATTCCTCGTACATGGCAGCCTTCATGCTCATGGGATAAAAATGATCCCTAAGTAGATCCGTGAATTCTGACCATGTGTAGGGCTCGTCGTACTCCGCCAGTTTCCCTTGGGTGGCTTGCCACCATTCATCCGCCTCGCCTCCTAAGTAGTATGAGGCTACGTGGACCTTTTCCCCTTCGGGACACTTTACGGCGTTCAACAGCTTATCGAGCGTCCATATCCATTCCTCTAGCTGAGCCGGGTCCTCTTCGCCGGCGTAGTGGGGTGGTTGGTAAGGGTTTACCAAGGCTAAGTAGTTGACCCGGGTTACCAGTGGTGGTACACCCGCTTGTGCACGTTGCACTTCAGCATTTCCTAATACTACGAGAACTTCCTCGACAGTCCTTAGACGCTCATCCATATTGTTGGGAACATGAGGCACTCGCCCTCCTATGTTCTGAGGGATCTCATTATTGTTCGGTGTGTTGGGGAGGTCAGCGTTAGTGTTGTTTGGGATTTCCTTTCTCGATTTTCCCTCAGGTGCCATTCTCTGTTATCAACGCACGTGAAAATGAGTTTCTAATCTAAGGCAAGTTAGCGTTCAAGAAAATCTATAAGATAGGATTGGAAAGAGGTAATAGATAGGAGAATGCTAAACTTAGGTGATCAAATTATAAGACTGAGGCAGAATTAGTTTAAAGCAAACGCTTCTAAGTCAAGGTCATGACCAATTTGAAGGTAAGAGTTTTGACACTATTAATTCACAGAAAAAAAAATTAGCGCGATATTCATGTATGTACGTATGCGAATGCATGTATGCTTTATACAATGCTACCCCAACCCCGAAAAATATTTCCGTGACTTTAAAAACTTGTTGGAAAAATTTCTATGCATATGTAAATATTTCCCATGGGTTTAAAATAAATTTTGTTCCATGGAAATAAAACTTAAAATTTAAATAATAATATTGGTACTTAAAAATTTTAAAATAATATTAATATTTGTTTAAAAATCTTGGGCCTCTATATTGGCCAAAATAATAATAATAATAATTTAAAAAAAATATTTCCGGGCTCTGATACCACTTTGTAACACCCCGGATTTGATAACCCAGGCCGAGGTGTCACCGCCGCACCTCCCTAGCAAGACACGGTTTCTCCGAGCTTGCTAAAGAGATGCAAGGCTATAGGTGTTGGAAAAAGTCTTAAAAGTAAGTCCGGAATTACTTAAAAATAATAATGTAGTATCATCCATACATGATAAAAATAAATAGTTGCAGCGGAAATTTAAATATGGGCCGACATGGCCAAAACTCGGGTCAACAAGCCCGTATGCAAGTCATGTAAAATAAATAACTAAATGTCCAAAGTAATCCCCCGATGCATGATCATGCTCCGTACTCTGTAATGGAAAAATAAACAACATGTTTTATCAGTATAAAAATACTGAGTAAGTTACTTCCTAACGTAACGATAAAGGGGTTTTAAAAAGATTATTTAACTAATTTAAAACTTATACTTTTACTCAGGCTTAAATTTAAATATTAAAAATTCGTAATCTTACTTGTCGCGGAAAACATGATTTATTTATTCAAGACGAGAACACAAAATTTAGAGACATAATTTAAAAGCGTAATTTAAAAGCGTAATTTAAATGCATAATTTAGAAACATGGTAAATAGGATTTAAGCATAATTAAACGCTCACACAAGTCTTTTATATTTTTATCCCGTCGACTAAGAAGAGGACACCACACAAGGGATATCACTAACGAGGCAATCTCAATAGTCGTAACCAGATAGCCGGTGAACCGGCGGCCGCAGCCCTATCAGTATTGACTGCCGTTTTGGCGAGCCATGTATATCTACCGTCAATTTGACAGGCGTGTATATCAACTGTCATTTGACAGGCCTTTCAATCGGTTTCACTGCCACTCGGGCAGGCCGTGTATTTCCCACTGCCGATTTGGCAGGCCATGTGCACAACTGCCGTTTTGGCATAGTAAGGAGATCACTAACGAGGCAATCTCAATAATCGTAGGACCACTAACGAGGCAGTCCAAATAAAGCGCAGCGCGCGAGATCACTAACGAGGCAATCTCAGATAGTAAGGAGACCACTAACGAGGCAGTCTCAAAGATAATGATAGCATGAAGATCGGCTCAGCCTAGTGAACGGGATTTTTCGAAGGTTCGTATTTCAATGTTATCAAATGATCGATATCGCGATTTCATAGTTCGAGTTTTCTCAAGTTCGAAAAATCCTATTCGAGGCAGTTTACGCCTTTCTTAATTAAAAATTCGTCTTTACACCAAAAATTCTGAAATTTTTACAGTAGTTCGAAACACACACACGAACAACTTTCATGTATTAAGTTTTTGGAAATAAGGTTCCGAAGTGAGTCGAATTTCGAGTTCTTTGCAAAGATAATTTCTATCTCAAAAACTGGTTTCGTCACAGGTTAGTGCAACGCCGATTAAAAATTCATTTCAAAACCAATTGATGCGAAATTTTTACAGTAATTACAAAACACGTTAAGGAACAACTTTCATGTTTTAAGAATTTGGAAATAATGAATTTTAGATGCTCAAAGATCGACCACAACACACTGTACACGCGCGGACTCCGAAGGGGTTTTAAAACAGTTCTGAAATTTGGCCATTTTGACATATCAAATGAACTCCAAAATTCATGAAATTTTATACACATATCTAGACATAATTTCCTACAACTTTTGTTTAGAAATGCAAAGTTGAATCATTCTTTAAACGGGTGAAAAATATGCATCAAGTCGGGTCATAAAAACTGTCAGGATTCCAGATTTGGCGATTCAACTTTTGACGACTTTTTGGCATATCAAACGTGGTTAAAAAATTATGAAATTTTTCAGGGATAAACTAGACACCATCATCTACAACTTTTATGTTTTCACCCAAGATTATTTTTGATCATAAAGGATCGAAAAACGCACAACAAGTTCGACTACGTAATCTGTCCCGTTTTCCGTTAAATCACAGTCTATCTCCGAGGGGTTTTGAGTATGCAAACGTTAACGAAAATGCGTGAAATTTTAAAGATACAATATTTAGACAGTTAACTACAACTTTCGTTTTTACATAAAAGTTTAGTTTTGAAGGATTCCATTAGAAAAACATCAAAGAAGTTCAACGCTCCAATCTGTCATCAGTTTTGATTTTGGGAGAAAACGCAGAGTAAACCAGATTCGATTTCGGGGGTCAAATGTTGATGAAAACTCTTGAAATTTGACACAATCTAGATTATGATCTTAGGAACAAAGTTCATGTTTTGGCCATTCTGTTTTAAACACTCGAAAGGGGCGAACTCACGAGGTTTCCGAAACTGCGCGGATTGGGGTTTTTAAGTTCCGATTTTTACGTTTTTGATTAGATCCATTGATTTGTTCGATTTTAGTCACCCAAAATTGAAACGCAAGGAACCAACTTACAGTGTTAGAGTTTAGGATCGTCACGGGGCTTTCTCGGGTTGTCTAGGATTGCGACGAGCGGGTGTCTTCCACCGATCTCCTTCTTCAACGTCCAAGGGGTCTGTCTTCTCCTTCTCAAGTCCTTCTTGTTCGGATTTCGTCGTCGGAACTTCAAGAACACAAGGGATTTCAGGGTTTTCGACTTTGGGAGGAGTTGGAGAGAATGTGAGGAGAAGAGGGCTGCTCTAGGGTTGTATTTTTCGAATTTTAGGGTTAGGGAGCAGTATAAGGTCGTCCCACATATCCTTCCATAGCACGGGATTGAGTTTCCATCGTCGGGGGTCAAAAATATGGCAAGAAAATCGTCGGAACGCGTTGTTGCCATTTTCTGGGGAGGTCATGCGGACTTGGCGCGCTCATAGGCTAAACACCGCGCGGCCAGCGCGCGGCCTCCGCCTGGACCTCGGTCCGGGCGGGTCCGTGCGATCCAATCGGGCCCTTTCCCCTCTCTTTCGGACTTCAGTGCTCCTACGTTTTCGGGCTCGATTTTTCGGGTCATTCTCGGATTATAAATTCTTATCTTAAATTTATCTCGTCTCGAATTAACCCCGTATTCGAAATCTTGAGTCCGTTGCGTTTGGATTCGTCGGCTTCTAATTCGTCGTCTTTTGACTCCCGTGTAACAATTTATCTAATTAAATTATTTCCGACTTCACCGGTTCCTGGAATTAAAATTCTTTTCTTTCTTGAATTTAGTTCCAATTCTTTTGACTCGATTCATGGAATGTCTCCGGGCTTCCTTTCCCTCCTTTATTCCATTTTGAATTTTTGAATCTATCGGCGTTTCATTTCCGAGCAATGATTTATTGTGGTAAATTATTTTCTTCTTCTCGGAGATATTTCAACCTTGATTTGATTAAAAACTAAGTTTTATTCCTTTGGACGCCGATAAAAATCCCGGGTATTACATATCCGCTTTCCTTATTTATTTAGTTGTCTTTGATTGGCTCTTTATTCACATTCCTTGTTTACTTAGTTCGTCTTTGCCTTAGTCGTAGGCCTTTATTTCCATTCCTGCTTTAGTAGTTGGCATTAATTTTTGTTCTTGCCCTACTATTAGTAGTTTTTATTGTTTCTTACTGGCATGCGTTATCCGTTACCGTTTGTTCGTTCCTCGATTATTATTTCGTTTGTTAGCCCTTTTGTTCCTGCTTCATTTGCTTTTCGTCGCGTGTGTCGTTTTGACTTCGTTCCAGTTGCCTTTGATTTATGTAGAAATTCGTTGTATAAGCATTTGACTATATGCCCTAAGTAAGGCAACATAGGTTATAGCCATTCCGCCGAGGGGTTTCATGGCATAATATGAGTGAGACCATTTCGTTGATAATCCTCATTGAACCTGGTGAGGTAAGACATCTTGTTATTGAATCGTTGGCCTGCGGGCACCCTTGAAGGGTAAATATCTATTGATTAGTAGATATCAAGCATGATTGAGGTTGACTTATGGCCCGTGTGCAGTAGCCGCTGGAAAATGCCATAGAGAGTGACCCTTGATCTAAAAATCAAACCAGGCAAGGCCCGCTATTTAGTCAGGATACCGGTATTGTAAGGTTTATTCTGGATCCCTCTAATATGCATGCAACCATTGAGATGGTTAATCATATATGGGCAGTTGTCCTTGTTGAGTTTCGGGTTGCTCCCGAAATTAATATTTATGTTGTTGAATTTATGGTTACTGATTTGAAAGTACCCTTATTGTGTTGTTCATATTGTTAAGCTCCTGGTCACGGATTTGACTCCCTTCTTGCATTGCTCGTATTGTTGAGTTCCTGATTATTCATCAGGGAATGCCTTATTGTGCTTATACTTTGTTGGTTGTTGTTGGTTCCGAGTATAGGGAACTTACCAGCGAATTTCGTCGCTGATAATCCTTCTTTCTTCTTCATTTTCCCTTCCAGGGTATGATTAAAGCTTTACAGGGGAAGGGAGCACTACACCTGCATATTTTCTACATAAAACTTTTCATTAGTTTTGGAAGATGTCGGACTTTTGACAACGGACTTTTGACAACGTTGCGTTGTGATTTTGGTATCTTTTAATCTCAAAAATGATTATTATCCCTACGCTGTATATTATTTTGAGAAACGATGTTCATTTTAATAAGAGAATATATTTGTTATCTTTAAGCTTGGTTGTTGAAAGTGGATAATTGATATACTTGTTTTAGCCTTAGCATCTCCTGAATAAGCCCGATGTGTCAGATCGAGTCTTATTTGGGAGGTGTAGCAGTAACACCCGCGAGTCGGAAAAATCGGAGTGTTATAGCTATGTACTGAGCTTCTGTGGTTGATAGCGCCACGCATTTTTTTAGTCTAGATTGCCAAGATACAACTCCCCGTACAAAGGTAATTAGATATACTGATGTTGATTTCCTTGAATCAACGCCGCCTGTCATGTCTGCATCCGTATACCCTTCTAACACTGGTTTTCCTTTGCCAAAGCATATAGATCTCTTGGTTGTTCCCCGGAGATATCTCAATATCCATTTTACAGCTGCCCAGTGTTCTTTCCCGGGATTGGATAAGAACCGACTTACCATGCCAACAGCGAAGGCAATATCAGGTCTAGTGCAGACCATGGCGTACATGAGGCTTCCAACCGCTGATGAATAAGGATCTTCTTCATTTCTTCTTTTCTTTCTCACTTGTTGGACATTGCTTCTTTGTTAGCTTGAAATGTCCTCCAAGTGGAACGCCAACCGGCTTGGCTTTATCTATATTGGATCTTTCAAGAACTTTCTCAATATATCTTTCTTGAGATAACCATAGTAGTCTCTTAGAGCGATCTCGAGTGATCTTCATCCCAAGGATTTGTTTCGCCGGTCCCAAGTATTTCATGGAGAATGATCTACTCAAAGCCTTCTTGAGTGCCTCGATCTTCTTCTTGTCATGACCAACAATTAACATATCATCCACATAAAGCAGGAGGATGATAAATTCTCCATTAGGATATCTCTTGATGAAGACGCAGTCCGAGCGAGTCTTCTGGAATTGATGTTGGGCCATGAAAGAGTCAAATTTCTTATACCATTGTCCCGGAGCTTTCTTTAGACCATAGAGGCTCTTCTTGAGACGACATACTAAGTGGTCTTTACCCGGCTCAATGAATCCTTCGGGTTGCTCCATATATATCTCTTCTTCTAACTCTCCATGCAAGAATGCCGTCTTGACATCTAGCTGCTCAATCTCTAGGTCTAGGCATTCGGTAAGCCCAAGAACTACCCGGATAGATTGCATCTTTACAACGGGAGAGAAGATTTCTACAAAATCTATCCATTTCTTCTGGCTACATCCATTGACGACGATTCTGGCTTTGTATCTTGGTCTTGTGCCTCCTTCTTCCATCTTCAATTTGTATACCCATTTATTTTTTAATGCTCGTCTCCCTTTTGGTAACTCCACTAAGTCATATGTGTGGTTCTCATGCAACGATTGCATTTCCTCATGCATAGCCTTTAACCATTCTTCTTTATGTTGATCTTCCATAGCCTTGTTATAGTTTTGTGGCTCCCCCTCACTCGTGATTATCAAACACTCATTTGATGGGTATCTAGTGGAGCATTTTCTCTCACGAATGGATCTACGTAACTGAGGTTGCAGAGCCTCACCTTCTTCTTGTAATGATTTTGTGTTGCCTGACTCAGAAGGAGCCTCCTTGTTACTTATGTCATTCGAGGTAGGTATCTCGGCACCAACATCTTCGGCTACTTGTTCTCCTTGATCATTATGCTCCACCATCGGCGTATCAGGAGAAACATGACATCGAACCATCGACTTTTTCTCATTACGAAAATCTTCGATAGTCTGATCTTCGAAGAATATGACATCTTTGCTCCTGACGATCCTTTTAGCTGCTGGATCCCAAAGCCGGTAACCAAACTCATCATGTGGTGTACCGAGATAGATGCACCTTTTTCTTTGAGTCAAGCTTAGCACGTTCATCTTTAGGAACATGAATGAACGCTCGGCAACCGAAGACATTGAAACGGTCATATGAGACTCTTTTTCCCGTCCAAACTTCTTCTGGGATATCTCCATCCAAAGGTATAGATGGGGAGTAGTTGATGATGCTGACGAAAGTTGCCACTGCTTCTCCCCAGAAGGACTTAGGAAGCTTAGCATGAGAAAACATGCACCGAACTCTTTCTGTGATGGTGCGATTCATTCTTTCAGCAACACCGTTTAGTTGAGGTGTCTTGGGTGGAGTCTTCTCGAGCTTGATTCCATGTGACCTGCAATATGCATCAAACGGGGCTCGATATTCTCCGCCATTATCTGCTCGGACGCACTTCAGCTTCAACCTTGTCTCTCGCTCCACCCTTGCATGAAACTCCCTGAAGACGTCTATGACTTGATCCTTTGTCTTCAATAGATATGCAAAAACCTTCCGAGAGCGGTCATCGATGAAGGTAACAAAGTACAATGCACCACCCATGGATTTCTCCGTCATCGAGCAGAGGTCGGTGTGCACCAATTCAAGGATATGCTTTCTCCTACGAGGCTAATTACTTCTCGAAAACGTGACTCGATGTTGCTTGCCAACCAAACAGTGAGTGCAGGGGTCTAGTGTTTTACCTTTCATGTCGGAAAGATGCTCATTTCGGGCAAGGATTTGCAGCCCTTTCTCGCTCATATGCCTAAGTCTGTTGTGCCACAGCTCCAGACGCGGCCTATCTTGAGCGACATTGGTTTCTCCCTTGCATAGCTTGGCCTGAGTGATGTATAACGTCCCATATTTCATTCCTTTGGAATCGATGATGTTGTTCCTCGAAAGCTTCCATCTTCCGGCTCCAAGTTGATTTATGTATCCAACATCATCGAGCTTACCGGTTGAGATGAGGTTGAGTCGCATATCTGGAAGATGGCTTACATCTTTTAACACCAGCTCACATCCAGTGTTAGTTAACAAAGTGATGTTTCCTATCCCCACGATTTTGCTTGACACATGATTCCCCATTTTCACAGTGCCGAAATCACCACTTTTATATGTTGAGAAGAACTCTCTATGTGGGGTTACGTGGTTTGACGCACCTGAGACAATTATCCGTGTACTGTCATCACATGCAATGTTCAAGTAGGTGTCTTCTCCAATGAGGAAGATGTCTTCTTTATTCTTCGTGGCTATTGCCGTCGTATTCTTATCTTCGTTCTTCCTTGGCTCTATCGAGTCTTGCTTGACAACCCCGTTTCTCTGGTCTCGTTTGAGATTCCGACATTCTGATTTCTTGTGCCCGACCTTACCACAATAGTAGCAAGTGACCCTCGTGCAGGACTTAGAATGCCCCCGGGATTTGTCGCGACTTCGATTGACGTTTCTTCCACGGGTCTCGTTTTTCCCTCGATTCTCCATAACATTGGCCTCGTAATGTGTAGAGTCTCCTTGGTCCTTCCTACGGGCTTCTTCATTAAGCAGACTATCAGCAACAATATCCATAGTTAGCTTTCCCTCTGGACACGAGTTGCTAAGAGTAAGAACAAGTGTGTCCCAACTCTCCGGCAAGGAGAGGAGTAGCAATAGAGCTTGCAACTCATCATCAACCTCCATCTCGATCTTTGAGAGTTGATTCACAAGACCTTTGAAGGTATTCAAGTGCTCTATCATGATATATGGCCATCCTTATATTCCAACTTCACCAACCGACGAACCAAGTGAGCTTTGTTTCGAGGTGTTTTCTTTTGAATCATGGACTCTAGTTTGGTCCATAATTCATATGCATTAGTGTATGTGGAAACATGCTCGAACAAACTTCGATCGATGTACTTACGGATCATCGCTACTGCTTTCCTACTCAAGAGATCCCATTCTGCATTTTTCTTGCCCTCCGTCTTCTTCTCATTCTTGATAGGATCATATAAATCATTGCAGTATAAATGATCCTCCATCATCGGCTTCCAATAGGAGTAGTTGTCAGCTGTGAGCTTGAACATATCACCATCGTGCATCACAACACCTTCCATCTTCAATCTCGCAGGGTGATGGCTTCAACGAACATGGCTCTGATACCACTTTGTTGGGAAGAAGTCGTGTTAGCAGCGGAACTCTTTTCCAAGTGTGTGTGTGCAACTGTTAGATATTCTCACTATGATAGTGGCACTCTCTCTCAAAGATGAGGAAATCACTCAAAGATAAAGCAAGCTCTTCAAAGGAATAAAGAACTTTCTATGTGGGTTTACGTGGATTGACGCACCTGAGTTAATTATCCATGTACTGTCGTCACACGCAATGTTCAAGTAGTTGTCTTCTCCAATGAGGAAGATGTCTTCTTTATGCTCCGTGGCTATTGCCATCATATTCTTATCTTCGTTCTTCCTTGGCTCTATCTAGTCTTGCTTGACAACCCCGTTTCTCTGGTCTCGTTTGAGATTCCGACATTCTGATTTCTTGTGCCCGACCTTACCACAATAGTAGCAAGTGACCCTCGTGCGTGATTTAGAATGCCCCGGGATTTGTCGCGACTTCGATTGACGTTTCTTCCACGGGTCTCGTTTTTCCCTCGATTCTCCACAACATCATGTGCTTCAGTGCTTCCTTTATTTTTAAATAAGTGTACGCTTTTTATTGACACATTCTTTAATAAATTTTCTTCCTTTTCCAATTACTGAGGGGGTATATGAAAGTTTTTTATTTTTAAAATATATAAAATGAAAATGATTTTACAAAAACAAATGAAGTAGCAAGTGCTCTAGCATCACATGGACATAGGTTTATTACTTCAATTTTGTGAATTGTCAGATTAATTTTTTTTATGGGTTGAACTTTGGTGCTTGAAGTTATAATGAATAATACTACGTTACAAATTTGATTAAGAACTAGGCTTGACATTTCGAACATACTCAGTATCGATAATAGGATTAAGAAATCATGTGATCTTGTATGTATTGTCCCACTCCAAACTTGTCCTCTTGGCAACGACCACTGCACTCCTAACTCGCTCATGTTCACTCACTGCCCCAGTAGTTTAGATGTTGAATTCCATGTTTGCAAGTCGTATCATCATAAATTAAGTGGTAGATGAGAAGTTAAGTGGGTCCAGTTTCAACATTTATGTTTGGGCCATGCTGAAAATAAGTGCCTCAAAAGCACAAATTCATGTTGCGGTCAATCAAATTCCTTTTTTGGGTATATTCTTTCTTTATGCTTTAGGAGTTTTAGGAGCTTTAATTTTTTTACCAAAATAAAAGTACTTTTGTTCTTTTACCCAAGTTTATGAATGTTGTTGATGTGGAAAAAAGTTTTGAACAAAAGCTAAGTAGGTAATTTTTTGAAACTTTTAAAATTATTTTTCAGTTTAATTAATTTTTAAAATTGTTTCAAAAACTATAGTTACTTCTAAAAAAGTACTATTTTATTCAAAATTAAAAGCTCCTGCTCCTATGAAAATCTATAATTCCTGAAGCTCCACCTCTTAATAGCTTTAGTTTGCATTTACAATTTTTTTTTCTTTTAAATATTGACCACTCATGTGTCGGCAAATTTGCATTTACAACTGATTATGTATAACATACCATTTGAATAGATTTAGATTTAAAAGAAAATCTAATTAAAGAATGAATTTGAAATGGATGTACACAGGGGATTAGGAATCAGGACACGAATAGCAGTTGAGTTACTACATAATAAAAATATGCCCCTTCAGTGCAAAAGGTTTACCCGGTCGTCGTCCAACTTTAGTGTCCCGTCAGTGCATTAATTATGTGATATGACAACAGACCAGTAACTTAATTGGACGCTTCATGCTTCTCTATATTCATTCATTCTTGCACTAAACCAACACTTTGCTTCTTAGCTTTTGCAAACTCTTTTTTTTTTTGTCCCTAATATGGGTAAATTCTCCATTTCTCATCTTCTCCTTGCCATTATATTATTGTTCTTTGAGTTGGGGGTTTTATGTCGATTAGATTCATGTGCTGGGGAAGTATGTACTGGGATAATTTCCAGCCTTTAGATGAAAGATTGATCTAATGGTTTATATTAACTGTAGGGATAACTATGTCTTTTCCAATTCATGAATTTAAATAATAAAAAATTGGACTGCATTGTCATTACTTTTTTTTTCTTTTGAATACACAATTATGTATTACTGTCTTTAATACTCCATCATACATCCTGACATATGCAAACTACACATTATCTTTTATAATATTACACATTCTTTTTTCTAATATCACACATCCATATGTAAATATTATATTTTTTTACATTATCTTTCTAGTAGTAACCAATCTTTCTATTTTCTAATATTGCAGATTCTGTCGTGTGCAAAAAAAAGTAAACAGAAACCATTCTATTTTATAGTAGTAGACATTCTGTTTTCTATTATTGTAATCGTATGCAAAAAAAAAAAGTAAACATTCTGTTTACTAGTAGTAACCATTTTATTTTGTAGTAGTAGACATTCTATTATCTAATATTGTACATTATGTTGTATTAAAAAAATATGAAACATTCAGTTTACTAGTAGTAAACATTCTGTTGTATAGTAGTAGACATTATGTTTTTTAATATTGCATATTCTGTGCCGTGTGCAAAAAAAAAAGTAAATATAAACCATTCTTTTTTATAGTAGTAGACATTTTGTTTTCTAATACTGTACATTCCGTCGTATGCAAAAGAAAGTAAACATTCTGTTTACCATTAGTAACCATTCTGTTTTATAGTAGTGAACATTCTGTTTTCTAACATTGTACATTTTGTTCTATGCAAAAAAAAAATATTAAACATTCTGTTTACTAGTAGTAACCATTCTGTTTTATAGTAGTAGACATTCTATTTTCTAATATTGCACATTCTGTGTCGTATGAAAAGAAATACTAATATTAAACATTCTGTTTAATAGTAGTAGACATTCTGTTTTCTAATATTGTAGTATATTTTGTTATTTTTTTTAACGTATTGATATTAATTTTCAATTGAATGCTATGCACAAAAAAAAAAGCAATAATAGTTTCTGCCATTTCATATTCTCTCTATCATTATTATTATTGACAGTGTAATCATTACCCATAAAAAAGTTGTGAAACAAATAAAATTACATAAATATCCTTGTATCTTTTACACCATTGATTTAATAAAAAATGTAATCCAATGGTTGTAGATTGATGCAGCATATACTGGGAAAAGTGATTGCAGCATGGGAACCAAATCGGTTTTATGTGTGGCGCAAAATGCTTCTTCTTTGGGCTGCATTCCACAAGAGAGGGAAGCTCTCTTACAGTTCAAAGCTGGCATTACATCAGATCCTCGGCATGTATTGTCCTCATGGAATGGCACAAATTGCTGCAACTGGAGAGGCGTTATCTGTGGTAATATAACAGGGCATGTTATCCGTATTATACTCTCGGAAATGCAGTTATCTGGTTCCATTTCAACATCAATTGGGGAATTGTCTGCCTTGCAGTATTTCAATATTTCCGGGAATGAGTTCCATGGCCCAATTCCGGTATCAATTGGAAACTTGTCGTACTTGGAAAGCTTGCATCTTTCTGATAATTATTTATCAGGTTCCATCCCAACGTCAATTGGAAATTTGTCAGCCCTGACAACTCTGGATGCTTCGTCTAACCAGCTAAGCGGTGATATTCCACTTTCCTTGGGACAACTATCAGAGCTTGAAACAATTGTTCTATCTGATAACTCGTTAAACGCAACACTTGTCGAGGCTCACTTTGCCAATCTCTCAAAGTTGGAATTTCTTGATTTGAACTCCAACTCGATGATACAGTTTCAAGTTGGATACAATTGGGTGCCTCCCTTTCAACTGAAAAAACTTTATTTAGGAGATTCCAACATTGGAGGTCAGTTTCCAGCATGGCTTCAAACACAGAAGGCGTTATTTTATCTGGATTTATCCAATTGCAGCATCTCAGGAACTCTTCCCAAATGGCTTGGTGGCATGAATCAGCTGTATGTATTTTACATATCAAAAAACCGTATACAGGGAGCTATACCAGATCTTCCTTCCAGTCTTACAAGGTTAGATCTTTCTGATAACATGATACAGGGAGCTATACCAGCTGATCTTCCTTCCAGTCTTAGATGGTTAGATCTTTCTCATAACAACATCACTGGTCCAGTTCCAAATTCGCTATGTAGAATGAAATATCTTTACATTTTATATCTCTCCGGGAACCATTTATCAGGTCAATTGCCAAATTGTTGGCAAAATTTCTTAGCTTTAGAACAGGTAGCATTATCATCCAATGAGCTTTCAGGTTCAATTCCTGAATCAATCGGAGGTGCTTCCTCTTTGGAATGGCTGCAGCTGGACAATAACAACCTTACAGGGGAGCTTCCGTCTACATTAAAGAACTGTCGTAAGCTACGAGTTCTAGATGTTGGAGGAAATCAATTGGTTGGAGAAATTCCTCCGTGGATTGGAAACTACATGCTTGGTTTGAAAATTCTTAGGCTAAGAGACAATCAATTCAACGGCATGATTTCCTCTTCTCTCTGCCAAGCATCTCATCTTCAAATTGTCGACTTTGGGAACAATAAGTTGACCGGATCCATTCCACATTGCTTTGGAAATTTTGCAGGAATGATCTATTCCCGTGAGAACTCTACCATTATTGATACCTATGAAAGCGTTTTGGATGATGGCATCAAGCAAGTGATGAAAGGAATGGTTATGGAGTACAACAAACTATTAAAGCTTCTGGTCAATTTGGATCTTTCCGGTAATAATCTTGTTGGAGAAATTCCTTCAGAGCTAACTAACCTTGTCGGCTTGGAAGGCCTCAATCTTTCTCATAATCATCTACAAGGCGAAATTCCTGCAATGATTGGACACTTGAAATCTTTGGAATCTCTAGATCTTTCCAACAACATTTTGTCTGGTAGAATTCCGGACAGCTTATCAAACATACCTTGTATAAGCAGTTTGAACTTGTCAAACAACAATTTGTCCGGGCAGATTCCCACAGGTCCTCAGCTGCAAACACTTGACGATCCTTCAATTTATGGTGGGAATCATCACCTTTGCGGAGACCCCTTACCAAAGAAATGCCTCATCAATGAAAGAGCTGAAAATCATGTTTCAGTCAGGAAAGACGCAATTGACAAATTATGTTTTTATGCTTTTGTAATAGGTGGTTTTGCATCGGGACTGTGGGGGTTCTTCGGTGTTCTGATATTCAAAAGGAGCTGGCGACGTGCTTATTTTCAGTTCATCGAAGAGGTGTTTCGCAAGATGCTGGGGTTTTAGACCTTTAGAAGTTTGGAGGTTCCAACGTCCAAGTGAAGATAGCAGGTAAGTGAAATTATACTTTCCCTTCTCGTAGGCTCTAGAGTGAAAAATAATAATATGAAGTTGTGTTTGCTGTGGTTTTCAACAGCACTAGTTGTTTCCAACTTATATTCATACTTGCATGTGTGAGAATTATATGTTGAGTGTTACGTGAAGTTTGTAATATGTAATTAATCTTGGGTTCTACTACTTTTGTAATGTTTGTGTTTTAGATTTGCATACATTAGTAATTGGTGTATGAGAGCAAACAATGAATTCGCAAACCTTGGATTGGATGGAAATTCTTGAATAATAGTTTATAATGGCATCTCTTCATTGGCAACTGCCTTTCACATGATAATCATATATGTTCAGTCTGCTCTGCGTTGCACACTCCCGTTTTTCAACATTGTGAGCACAAAGTTTCAGAGAAAATTATGGTACTAGAGGAGATGAGTTAAGGTGATTGAATCACTCATTTCTAGATATAATGAAGGTGCTGTGAATTACTATTTATTTTGTGCTAGTCATTGAATTATTTTAATTTCCATCATAATTAGTACTCCCTCCGTCTCACTAATAGTGTCTCATTTCTTTTGGGCACGGTATTTATGTGGTGATAGTTAGTGTTTAATGTAGGGGTAGATTAGTGTTTAAAATATGAGTAAATTAGGAATTTATGTGATGTGCTTGTAATGTATTTGAATTTTTAATTGATTAATTTATGTGTAATATGATAGTTGTGTGTTTGAAATTTTAATATATTTATTTATTAATGTGATGTAATGATAGTGGATTTGGTAATTAAAATATTTAATAATTTCCAAAAAAGAAAATGTGACAATTGTAATGGGACGGACCAAAAAGAAAAATATGACGGAATTAGTTTTACGGAGGGAGTACATTTTTGGATATGGTAATAATCCACAATTAAATGGCTAAATTTATGTTCTTCCCTAAGAAGCATCACAAACATTAAAACTACTTATTTAAACCACTATAAAAATATCAACTTCCAACTTAAACCATTATTCCCTCGTACTTCCGTTCCTTTTTAGTTCTCTTTTTAAAAACAAAACATTCCAAAATAGTTGTCACTTTTCATATATTTATATCATACTTTACCAATATTACGCTTATTATTTTATAAATAATACTCACATAATATTATGCAATCTCTCTCTACTTTCAATTTTACTTTTTATAAAGTAGGGGTAAAAGTGGAAAGTTAACCAATGATATTTCTTGGTATGTATGATTTTTAGTAAGACGCCATCGATTAAGGAACGGAGTAATAAAATCAACAAACATTAAAACCACTTGTTTAAAACACACTCGGTAATAAAATCAACAAAACATTAAAACTACTTGTTTAAAACACACTCGCACGAGGGGTTGGACACTTATTCTAGTGGTCAAGTCTCCCGTCCCCCAACTATAGGTTGGGGGTTCGATTCGATCCCCACCCCGGCCCCTATCCCTCCCATGTATCCCCTTTTGTAATTTGTGTGTGGTTTGGATTCCCACACACATTTGCTGACACACGAGTGTTACCATTTACAAAAAAAAAACACTCGCACAAAATATACAAAATACAACACATTCATCATATGATTATTCATCACCTAAACCTAATCGCATTCAGGACCTTAGGTATTTTACTGCTTTTTATTTATATGATTTGTTGTTATGCAGAGGCGGATCCTGAATTTTAGTTATAGGTCGTTCAACATCCGTTTAGATTGGGAAAAAATGAAAATGGATTTTGTCGTCATGCCTTGAGCGCTTTTGAAAATTTGACCGACAACCAAGTTCCCGGCAATAATCTGCTTAAAGTCTTCTCCCTCAGCTCAATTTTAAAAGTTGTTTTAGATGGAAACAAAAAGCTCAATTTAAAACGAATACAAGGATAGCCCGTTTGTTTTAATAAACAATAAACACAAAAAATATACATTCTTTTAATGTTTCTATAATTTCTTGATTTTACCTATGGTATGTCCTCCTTCTAGGCGTTGAAATGATCATGTATGGTTGCCAGACAATAATGTGTATTTTTTTCTTTTTCTTTCTTTTGTCGAAATTCACAACCATTACTAATAATAATAAAAATTTAAGGTTATGGACCTGAAATGAAATAATTTGAAATGTTGGAGGCCAATTAATATAAAAATGACTGAATTGACAAAAGATAAAAGAAAAAAAAACTAATATTATGCCCACGTGTCAGGTTTAAATTTAAACCATTGCTACGTCAGCAATTAGGGCATAATTAGTGAACAATGGACTTATTTGGACATAATTAATATTTGTATAGGACTGTTTTGGTAATAAAATAGAAAAAAAAGACTGATTTGAATTTTTGGAAAAGAAAAGGCACTTAATTAACCATTTTTCCTATAAGACATAATATATTGAAGTGATATGTTGTTGAATTGTAGTTTTATAATATTATTTTTCAATAATTTTTAGTTATATAAAATTTGAGTTATTATCATTTAAAATTATGTTTGGGACTGTATAAGTGGAGCATTTATTTAAAACATAACAGAGAAGTAAAATCAATTAAATGATGATGATGTGTTTCGGCACATACTTTCGAAATTTCCTCTGCCTCGATCCGAACTCGGACATTCATAAGCTGCATAATTGACAAATGGAAGATGGGGAAATTGAGTGGGTCAAGTCAAGTAGTCAAGTTGAATCAATAATAATTGATGGAGAATATTTAATTAGTGGATAGTCAAGGCATACATGCTACTTGCAGTAAATGAATACATCAATTCGATTTTTACGAATTTAGATGCAGGAGATAGATAATTTTAAGTAAGACTTTGAAATGACTTTATGGACGTGGAATTTCAATGCCGTGTGATATGACATACCAACTAGTACAAAATAACAAAAAGGTTTACCCGGCCGTACCAACTTCTTTGTCTGCGCCCTAATCATGTGATATATTCATTCTTGCGCTAAACAAACACTATGTATGGACCTCTGAATAATAATCACATTTCAGCTTTGTTTCTTAGCTTTTTGCAAACTCGATCTGTTTTTCTGTCCATATGGGTACGTTATACATTTCTCATCTTCTCCTTTCCATAATACTATTGTTCTTTGAGTTGGGGCTTTTTTGTGTGGCCAAAAACACTTCTTCTTTGGGATGCATTCCAGAAGAGAGGAATGCTCTCTTGAAGTTCAAAGCAGGCATTACATCAGATCCTCTGAATATATTATCATCGTGGAATGGCACAAGTTGGTGCAACTGGAGAGGCGTTACCTGTGATAACATTACAGGGCATGTTATCAGTATTATGCTCTCGGGAAAGCAGTTATCTGGTTTCATTTCAACATCAGTTGGGGAATTATCAGCCCTGCAAAGATTGGATCTTTCTGACAATTATTTATCAGGTTCCATCCCATCATCAATTGGAAACTTGTCATCCCTGCAAACGTTGGCTCTTTTTGCCAATAAATTATCGGGTTTCATCCCAGCATCAATTGGGGACTTGTCAACCCTGCAAGAATTGAATCTTTTTGGCAATTATTTATCAGGTTCCATCCCAGCATCAATTGGAAATTTGTCGGCCCTGCAAATGTTGGATCTAGATACCAATAGTTTATCAGGTTCCATCCCAGCATCAATTGGAAATTTGTCAGCCCTGAAATGGTTGTATCTTTCTAGCAATAGTTTATCAGGTTCCATCCCAGCATCAATTGGAAATTTGACAGCCCTGCAAATTCTGTTTGCCGAAATTAACAAGTTATGTGGTCCTATCCCACCAGACGTTGGTAATTTGAGGGCGTTGACAACTTTGGGGTTAGATCGTAACCAACTAATTAAGCGGTGATATTCCACTTTCTTTGGGACAACTATCAGAGCTGACAACAATTGATTTATCAGATAACTCATTAAACGCAACACTTGTCGAGGCTCACTTTGGCAATCTCTCAAAGCTGGTGAGTCTTTCTTTAACCTCTAACAGTTTAAAGTTGGATACGATTGGGTGTCTCCCTTTCAACTGGCAGTTCTTCGATTGAGAGATTCAAACATTGGAGGTCAGTTTCCAGAATGGCTTCAAACACAGAAGATGTTAAAGAATCTGGATTTATCCAACTGCAGCATCTCAGGAACTCTTCCGAAATGGCTTGGTGGCATAAATCTGGAAGAATTGTACATATCAAAAAACCGTATACAGGGAGCTATACCAGATCTTCCTCCCAGTCTTACAATGCTAGATCTTTCTGATAACATGATACATCATCTTCCAGACAACACCGGTGATATGATACCCCTTGTACAATCTTTAATTTTGGCCCGAAACAACATCACTGGTCCATTTCCGAATTCGCTATGTAGAATGAGATATTTGAGAATTTTGCATCTCTCCAGAAACCATTTATCAGGTATTTTGCCAAATTGTTGGCAAAACTTTACACATTTACAATATTTGGCATTATCATCCAATGAGCTTTCAGGTGTCATTCCGGAATCAATTGGAGGTGCATCCTCTTTGATATGGCTGCGTCTAGACAGTAACAACCTCACAGGGGAGCTTCCCTCTACATTAAAGAACTGCAGTAATATAGAGGTTCTAGATGTTGGAGGAAATCAATTGTTTGGAGAAATTCCTTCGTGGATTGGAAACTACATGCTTCGTTTGAGAATTCTTAGGCTAAGAGACAATCAATTCACCGGCATGATTTCCTCTTCACTCTGCCAAGCATCTCATCTTCAAATTGTCGACTTTGGGAACAATGAGTTGACCAGATCCATTCCACACTGCTTTGGAAATTTCTCAGGAATGATCACTTCCCTTGAGTACTATACCATTTATACTGATCCTAGCTTGGCTGATGACGGCATCAAGCAAGTGATAAAAGGAGTGGAGTTGGAGTATACCACTGTACTAAAGTTTCTGGTCAATTTGGATCTTTCCTGTAACAATCTTGTTGGAGAAATTCCTCCAGAGCTAACTAGCCTTGTTGGCTTGAAAGGCCTCAATCTATCTGATAATCATCTGGAAGGTGAAATTCCTACAATGATTGGACGCTTGAAATCATTGGAATCTCTAGATCTTTCCAACAACAGTTTGTCTGGTAGAATTCCGGACAGCTTGTCAAACATACCTTTTATAAGCAGTTTGAACTTGTCCAACAACAATTTGTCCAGGCAGATTCCCACGGGCCCTCAGCTGCAAACTCTTGATGATCCTTCAATTTATGGTGGCAATCCTCAACTTTGCGGAGACCCCTTACCAAAGAAATGCCACAGCAATGAAAGAACAAGGAGCATAGATCCTGAAAATCATGTTGCAGTCAGGGAAGATACAATTGACAAATTATGTTTTTACGCTTTTGTAATAGGTGGTTTTGCATCGGGACTGTGGGGGTTCTGTTGGGGGATTTACGCAGTATGTGGATATGAGAATCAAAATAGGAAGAACTTGGATAATCAATTGGATCGTGTGTAGAACACTTTCCTAAAGTTGTATTTTTGCCACTGCAAATCAACTTTGGGATAATCCAAAAGATGCACTCGAATTTCGAAAGAAATAAGAGAATTGGCTTGGAGGATTGCAGAATTATTGTGTCTGTAGTGTTTTGTGTTTCTCGTATGTTTTTCTTCTGTTCTCTATGAATTCTGCAGGAATTCATATTTGTAGATGAATAATGCAGTAGATATGAAAAGATACAACCAATTATGAAAGGGTGCATTAGTTGAGATTCAAATTTGAATTTCAAGTTCAAATCTAAATTCAAATAAGATTTGATTTCAAATTTCAAATTCAATTGCTGATAGTAAATTTTATCCAGCAATACGAATTTAAATTAGTCATGACCATGACTAAATACCCCCCACATAATTGCACAAGGAAAAAGACAAAACAAGTTCCAGCAAACTACACTGGTCTTAGTCATGACCATGATTAAGTCTACTCTCGTTTGCTGCATTGAAAGACAAAAGAGAATGAAATTCCAGCAACCTATCTACAATTTAGTCATGGTCATGACTAACCCATAGGCTGCTTGCTGTCTTTCTTTTCCTTCAACATCTTTTCATATATCTCTCAATTCATTCATCTTGACCTCTCGTTGGGTCATTCTTTGTCGTAGTGGCTTATGTGAGTGTGCACTCCGCACCTCCTAACCCACATTATAGCTCGACTACAACATAAGCCAAACTTTAGTAAATCCAATTACACCAAAATATATGATGACACTAAAATCATCAATAATCCTCCCCCATTTTAGTGTAATCCATGATTTCTAAATCCACACAATAAAACCAAACTCATGCATAAATGAAAATATCGTGACGATTGAATTTCCATCTTAATACGATACACATTCCAAGCATTCGAGAATCAAGGTGTCCTTAGGATTGAACCTTTCAACTCATTTGAATACATGAAGATAACGTACACACAAGTTAATTACAACACTATAAGCCTTCACTTGACGCTATCTACGGCCATGCGTCCCTATCCATTCATAAGCATATACAAAGCCAAGTCCAAGCTTTTTGAAGCGGCCACACTCCATGCTCATATAGGTAGCTCTTTTAACTCGTGCACCTGCATATGCACTTTTTCAAAAGAGCTATTAAGAAATAAATTTCATCCTACCTACTTGCAGGTCCGAACACATACCTTGGGATGTACTATTTATGTGTTCCAATTTCTCTGGGTAAGCTTTCCACATTGAATTCAGCTTCCAACGTTGTATTGGAAGGGAATTTGGTATCTTACCAATAGAAATTTTAATTGGACTTCAAACCCATCCCTATGGCCGACTTGTGAACCAAGTCCCTAGCTAATCCCTTTGTCAAATGATCAGCTAGATTACATTGAGATCTCACAAAATCAACTGAAATTATCCCATGCATGATGAGCTCACGAACCATGCTATGTCGGATGCCTAAATGCCTAGACTTCCCATTATACATTTGACTATAAGCTTTAGCCAATGTGGCTGCACTGTCACAATGTATAGCAATGGGTGGTATAGGTTTAGGCCATAATGGAATTTCATAGATTAAATTCCTTAACCATTCAGCTTCCTTGCCGGCAGAAGCTAAAGCAACAAATTCAGATTCCATTGTTGAATTTGTGATGCAAGTTTGCTTTTTGGAAGCCCACGAAATGACACCTCCCCCAAGTAAGAATACCCAACCACTAGTGGAAGAATGATCTTCCATATTAGTGATCCAACTTGCATCCGAATAACCTTCTATGACCGAAGGGAATCCAATATATGTCAAACTATAATCCATAGTTTTCTTCAAGTATTTAAGCACTCGCCTTAGAGCTTGCCAATGGTGAGTACTAGGATTACTTGTAAACCTACTCAACTTGCCTATAGCAAATGCAATATCCGGCCTTGTGCTTGTCATTGCATACATCAAGCAACCTATCAACTTTGAATATTCGAGTTGAGACACAGCTTCTCCATTATTTGGCATAAGTTTCACACTTGGGTCAAATGGAGTGCTAATAGGAGAACAATCATAAAAATTGAATTTCTTAAGCACTTTCTCAATATAATGAGATTGTGTGATTGAAATTCCTTTGTTCTCCCGTGTGATTCTTATTCCAAGAATCACTTCCGCCTCCCCCATATCCTTCATAGAGAATTTTGATGACAAAAATTCTTTTGTCATATCAACTTGTCTTTGGTCTGTGCCAAAGATCAACATGTCATCGACATACAAGCAAATGATGACTCCTTTACCATTTTTATCAAATTTGCTATAAACACACTTGTCAGTTTGATTTAAACTAAATCCACTTGACAAGATAACATCATCAAACTTTTGATGCCATTGTTTTGGAGCTTGTTTCAGCCCATACAAGGATTTAATTAGTTTACATACTTTATGCTCATTTCCGGGCATAACAAATCCTTCTGGTTGCTTCATATATACCTCTTCTTCTAAATCCCCATTCAAAAATACCGTTTTAACATCCATTTGGTGTATCACAAGATTGTGAATAGCTGCTAGAGCTATCAACAATCTAATTGTGGAGATTCGAGCAACTGGTGCATAAGTATCAAAGAAGTCAATGCCTTCTTTCTGTCTAAACCCTTGAATAACTAATCTTGCTTTAAACTTATCAATTGTTCCATCAACCTTCATCTTCCTCTTGAAGATCCATTTACAACCAAGTGGTTTGCAACCTGGCGGAAGATCAGTTATGATCCAAGTGTTGTTTTGCATGATAGAATCAATTTCATCATTTATTGCTTCTTTCCAGAATGCAACATCTCTTGATTTCATTGCTTCTTCAAAGGTTCTAGGATCCTCTTCAACATCAAAGCAATAAAAGTTCTGGGAAGCAATTTCATCTCTTGATCCTTCAACTAAGTATAGTTGAAAGTCGGAACCAAATGATTATGGTTTCCTAACTCGTTTACTCCTACGAGGTTCGAAGCTCTCATTAGAAGTATCACCTAGACCAACTTCCTTTTGAATTCCAATAGAGTTAGGAATTATGTCTTTAGGTCTAGGTAGAGATGAGAATCTATTCTCATCAAAAATTGCATCTCTCGATTCCATAACTGTATGGATCGAGACATAATCATTTGGTTCTATTACATAGAACCTATAGGCCTTGGAATGCTCTGCATATCCAATAAAAATACAATCAATGCCTTTTTCACCCAAACTCTTCCTTTTGGGGTCGGGAAGTCTAACAATAGCTCTACAACCCCAAATTCGAAGATAGTTTAAATTTGGTTTCTTTTTATACCAAAGCTCATATGGTGTTTTCTTGTTCCTTTTACTAGGAACCCTATTCAATACATAGCAAGCCGTTAGCATGGCTTCACCCCAAAAACCTTCATTCAAACCCGAATAGGACAACATGGAATTAACCATTTCTTTAAGGGTTCGATTTTTCCTTTCAGCTACACCATTTTGTTGTGGTGTATAAGGGGCCGTGGTTTCATGGATAATTCCTACGGATTGGAAGTAAATAGGATCAAAGTATTCACCTCCCCTATCCGTACGCAAGACTTTAATTGCACTATTTAGTTGCAATTCCACTTCAGTCTTGTACACTTTGAATTTATCCAAAGCCTCATCTTTTGCATGCAATAAGAAAATATAACAAAATCTGGATGCATCATCAATAAAAGTAACCACATACTTCTTATTGCCTAAAGATGGAGATGAATGAAAATCACAAAGATCACTATGTATTAATTCTAACAAAACAGAGTTTCTAACAATGTTTTGGAAAGGTTGTCTAGTGATCTTATTTAGCATGCATGTTGAACACTTGTCCATGTTAAAATCAAATGCAGGGATCAATCCTTCCTTAGACATGTCACGCATCCTTTTATAATGAACATGTCCCAAACGAGCATGCCAAATAGATGAATCAATTAACTTAGAATCAGTCATAAACACAGAATCAACTGTACATGGAGTTTTATTCAAATTCAACATAAACATTCCATTACAATAGTAACCAAATCCAATGAAGACCCCACACTTGGATAGTATATATCTATCCGACTCAAAGACTTGCTTATAACCACACTTATTAAGTACAGGACTTGACACTAAATTTTTACGCAATTTAGGTACATACAACACATTAAACAAGGCTAAAGATTTTCCGGAACTAAATTCCAATACTACACTTCCACGACCAAGAATTGGAGCAGATGACTCGTTGCCCATATATAATACGGATCCATCATCAATTGATTCAAAGTTTTTAAACCAACAACGATCCTTGCAAGCATGTGTAGTGGCACCCGAGTCCACCCACCAAGCAATGTTGTCATCCTGCACATAATATGCTTCAGAATTTAATGACACATAATTTTCAAACAAATTCAAATTATGAATTAAATTCTGACCTTGGTTTGGAGGTTGGTCTTTAGACCCATTTCCTAAGCCAATCGTGCTTGCTCCATTATTCTTTTTCCCAACACGACAATCTCTTTTGAGATGTCCAGGTTTACCACAATTCCAACAAGCCATTTTAGGCTTTTTGTTGGATTTCTTGTTGGAGTTATTAAAGGGTCGTTCTTTCCCTTATTTTTCTTGTCATCTTTTGTGTTTTTGCCTTCCACGATCATGTTCACCGAGGATGGTCCAGCAATATCTTTTTCCTTGTTCTTGTCATTCTCCTGCATTCGGAATGATTCCTCAATGCGCAAATGACCACCAAGTTGTTCCAATGACAACTCTTCTTTGTTGTGTTTCAACATATGTTTGAAATCCTTCCAGGATGGTGGAAGTTTGTCAATGATGCTTGAAACAGCAATAGCATCATCCATCATCAAGCCGTGTTGTTTGAATTGTCCCAGGGTTCGTAGGATTTCATGGAATTGCTCCATAACCGGTCGAGAATCAACCATCTTGTAATTATTGAAATTACTAACCAGGAATTTCTTACTCGAAGCATCTTCAGTTAAATACTTCGATTCAAGAAAGTCCCACAGTTCTTTTGCTGATTCAACATTTTGATAAACATCGAAAAGTGCATCAGACATACCGTTCAAGATGTGGCCTCGACAAATATAATCATCATTCTCCCATTTGCTTCTGCGTCTAACATTCTCCAATGTTTCATCCTCACTAGCCTCCGGGCATGGTGTGCTAAGAACGTAGACGACTTTGAGAGTTGTCAGCAAAAAATGCATCTTCTTTTGCCACCTTCGAAAATCGTTGCCTTCAAATTTGTCCAATTTCTCGAATTTTGAAGTCAGGTTCTTCATTGATTCCGCCATGATTCTCACGAAAAATACAACTTTAGATTGTTGGGGGATTTACGCAGTATGTGGATATGAGAATCAAAATAGGAAGAACTTGGATAATCAATTGGATCGTGTGTAGAACACTTTCCTAAAGTTGTATTTTTGCCACTGCAAATCAACTTTGGGATAATCCAAAAGATGCACTCGAATTTCGAAAGAAATAAGAGAATTGGCTTGGAGGATTGCAGAATTATTGTGTCTGTAGTGTTTTGTGTTTCTCGTATGTTTTTCTTCTGTTCTCTATGAATTCTGCAGGAATTCATATTTGTAGATGAATAATGCAGTAGATATGAAAAGATACAACCAATTATGAAAGGGTGCATTAGTTGAGATTCAAATTTGAATTTCAAGTTCAAATCTAAATTCAAATAAGATTTGATTTCAAATTTCAAATTCAATTGCTGATAGTAAATTTTATCCAGCAATACGAATTTAAATTAGTCATGACCATGACTAAATACCCCCCACATAATTGCACAAGGAAAAAGACAAAACAAGTTCCAGCAAACTACACTGGTCTTAGTCATGACCATGATTAAGTCTACTCTCGTTTGCTGCATTGAAAGACAAAAGAGAATGAAATTCCAGCAACCTATCTACAATTTAGTCATGGTCATGACTAACCCATAGGCTGCTTGCTGTCTTTCTTTTCCTTCAACATCTTTTCATATATCTCTCAATTCATTCCTCTTGACCTCTCGTTGGGTCATCCTTTGTCGTAGTGGCTTATGTGAGTGTGCACTCCGCACCTCCTAACCCACATTATAGCTCGACTACAACATAAGCCAAACTTTAGTAAATCCAATTACACCAAAATATATGATGACACTAAAATCATCAATAGGTTCTTCGGTGTTCTGATATTCAAAAGGAGCTGGAGGCGTGCTTATTTTCATTTCATCGAAGAGGTGTTTCGCAAGATGCTGGGATATTAGACCTTTGATATGTGGAGATTCCAACGTCCAAGTGAAGATAGCAGGTAAGTGAAATGAAATTTTCATTTCTGGTAGACTCTAGACTCTGGATATGTGGATACGAAGTTGTGTTTTATTTGAGTATTTATTTGGAGTTGTTTTGTGTGATTTTCAAGATGATCAACATCACAGCACTAGTGCTTTGTTTATGATACATTTTCGGGCTGAATTATGAAAGTTGTAATTGTAATATATTCCAACTTATATTCATACATGTGTGAGGATTGGATGTTTACTGTTATGTGAAGTTTGTAATATATGTAATTAATTTTGGGTTCTACTTTTGTAATGTTTGTGTTTTAGATTTTCATACATTAGTAATTGGTGTATGAGAGCAAACAATGAAATGGCCAACCTTGGATGGAAATTATGGAATAACAGTTTAATGGCATCTCTGCATTGCCAAATCCCCCTGTTTCACCGTTGCAAGTATAAAGTTGAGAGAAAATTATGGTACTATACTACTAGTGTTTGCATTTTTCACACTTTCAAGACCTCAGGTATTTTACTGCTTTTTATTCATATGTTTCATTACTATGGATGGGCGAATCCGGAATTCTAGTTATTGGTTGAACCTCGGTTTAGATTATGTCGTCATGCCTTGAAGCTTCGTAGATTTGGATGATGTAGGTATTGAGTACATTGTTCGAGGTGGGAATGCAGTGAATTCATGCTTCCCAGCACTAAAAGAGATTAAATTATCTTCTCTCTTCAATTTAAAAGGGTTCTTTGAGGAGGAAGTGGACCAAGAGGTGTGCCCTAAGCTTCGAAAGCTTTTTGTTGACTCTAGCTTTGGTTTTGCCACCACTCAACAACTTGGAGGAGCTGGAATGCGACAATAGTTTGACTCTAGCTTCAATTCCTAACTTAGAAAATCTGAAGAGGCTTTATGTGGCAATTGGTAAAGATATGGATTGTATTCCAGGTGGATCACTGGAACGTCTCACTAATGTAGAAGTATTGAGAATCGAATGAGCAAATGAGCAATGCATCCCATTACATGGGCTGCGGGGATTAAACTCTCTGCGAGAATTGATCATTTGTAATAGCGAGACATTGCCGTGTTTGCCTGAGGGATGGTTGCGCCAAAACTCCTGTTTCACCGTAGAAATTTCGAGGCTTGAAACCTCTATTTGATTGATTAAGACTGAGAAGATTACAAAATACGGAATGGAATTACATGAATTTGAACAAAGCTGTAAACATTGCTGTAAAGAAATTACAGAAAGAACGACGAAAAGGAAATTGCAGGAAAAGAACTTGCAGAAAGCGAAAGAGAATTAAATGCAATCTCTGTGAGATGTGTTGAGATGATCTCCAAAATGAATCGTCTTTCCATACTTATACAGGACGCTGTGTAACCGCTCATGTAACCGCCCAAATACCACGTCTTCTCAGTCTTCAACCTCCGCTCTTCTTCAGGCTCCACACAGACCATGAGCCGGCTTCAACCCAAAAATAAATCCCATTGGGCCCACTATGGATTGGGCTCAATTTATGATTTTTTTGATTTTATGGGTTAACAGATTGCCCCCCTCGCGCAATTTGTCTGATTAGGGCCTTTAAAGCCTTTGAAGACAAATATGTGCGTATAATCCAGGCCTGGCCCATTTAATCCAGTAGATCCCAGGCCGCCACTCAGGAGGCTCTAGGCCGCCACTGAGTGTGCTCCAAGCCGCCACTGAGTGTGTCTCTGGCGTCTCTTTGATCTGCCTCAGCATCGATACTTGGCTGCCTACATACGGTCTCAGATGCCTCAAGAACTCAGTCCAGCTGCCACAAAGGGCTTCCAGGCCGCCACAAAGGGCAGTCCAGGCCGCCACTCCAGCTTTTTCTGGCCGCCATTCTGTGCTAGCCGTCGTGTCGCCTGGCCGCCTTCGAGGCTTCCCAGGCCGCCTCCTGTGTACGCCCGACCACCTCCGTGCGTGTCTGAATTGTTGCCAACCGCATCTCCTTGGCCGCCCCCGAGAACACCCCGGCCGCCACAACGTGGAGGTTGGCCGCCTCTTGCGCGTCTCCAGCCGCCCCTCAAGCACCTTCTTGGCCGCCCTCAAGATCACACCGGCCGCCACAAAGAAGAGGTGGGCCGCCACTTGCGCTCGTTCAGCCGCCATCCGAGTGTTCTTCCGCCATCTTCGGTTCGGGCCGCCACCCGAAATCGCCAGCCGCCACCGAGGGGTCCTTGGCCGCCATTTGCCTTGCACCAGCCGCCACTTGCAGCTTGTCGGCTGCCATTGGAGGGATCTCAGCCGCCATTTGCTAGCTTCATGGCGTCACATGTACATAGTTGTTCGAATGATGATTAATCCATGCTTTTCTTTGATCGTGTTTGCTTCATTACTTAGGATTTATTTAGAACTATAGAAATTTTTGTAAACAATTTGTCACTGCCACCAAGGAAAATCTTAGCCTCCACTTTAACACACCTGGCCGCCACCTGGGAGGCTTTGGCCGCCATGAAGAGGGCTCCGGCCGCCATTTAGTACCTCTTGGCCGCCATTTCTACTTGTGATGGCGTGCAAATCTTGTTATTCAATAACTTAGATAATCCATAGGCTCGCCAACTTGTCTTGACCGCCACCTGGGACATTCCGACCGCCATGAAGAGGGCTTCGGCCGCCATATTGCGCTTCTTGACCGCCATCGAGGACCCTTCGGCCGCAACAACGTGTACAGAAGCAGCCGTCATCGAAGCCTACTCGACCGCCGCTAGGAACCTTCCAGCCGCCACAAGGGACTGCCCGGCCGCCATTCGTAGCCTCTTGGCCGCCATCCATAGCCTCTCGGCCGCCACCGAGGACCCTTCGGCCGCCAACAACGAGTAAAGAAGCAGCCGCCATCGAAGCCTACTCGACCGCCGCCAGGAACCTTCCAGCCGCCACCTAGGGAGCTTTGGCCGCCATTCGTAGGTGCCCAGCCGCCACTATGTAGCTCTTGGCCGCCATTCCCTCGTCATTTTGGTTTTGTTGCCATACTGTTTCCATGGCTATAATTTGTGTATTTTAATTTTTTTTTAAAATTAATATTATTATTATTTTTTTTTTTTTAATTTTTAATTTATTATTATTATTTTACCCGGCCTCCAAGGCCGCCGTCAATGGCCTTCTAAGACCACTATCCTGGGAATTTGCCACCATCTTTGGTCCATCTTCATCTCTACTGGGTCTCACTTTCTTGAAATGAGTCTCGTATGTAGGCCGACGCTTCTCTTCCTGTTCCTCCAGGAATTTTTCCAAGCGGGCCGCTCTCTCGGCCAGTTGGGCAAGATTACTTGCATCATGCACAATTAAATGTACTTTTAGTCTAGGCAACATATTAGATACTGCTATGTTGGCTATTTCCTTCTCAGGAATTGCCATAGTACATCGGCCCTTAAGCCGCTGTAACCTGTTAATGAAGATACTTGCCGTCTCATCGGCATACTGTCTTGCATTAGTCAAGTCTGCGAGGCTCACCTGAGACAGTGGTGCGTAGAACCTGTCATGGAAAGCTCGCTCCAAATCGGCCCAATTTTGGATTGAATTAGGCCGCAGGGATGCATACCACGTGAATGCAGGCCCGGTGAGGGATGAGCTGAAGAGTCTCAGCTTCAACCAGTCATTAGCCGCCGCTTCACCACACTGTGCGGTGAATCTGCCCACGTGCTCCACAGTGGACTTGTCATCGTCCCCTGAGAATGCGGTGAATTCAGGCATCTTGAAGCCTCGTGGGTATGGCTGCATACTGTCTACCCAATCAGGGTATGGCTTTCGGTACGTAGGCTGCTCCATCGGCCTCAGTTGAATCCCGAAGTATTGCTGCATCATGTCCGCAAGCAACTCGGGTGACACTGCTGGCGCCTGCGCAGGCGGCATCGCCACTGGGGATGTAGTAGGAGCCACGGCGGCTTGTGTTACATTATGTGGTGTCTGTCCCCAAGGTTGTGGCGTCTGCCCCCCTTGCGGTGGCGTCTGCCCCCAAAGTTGTGACGCTTGCCCCCCTGGCTGTGGCGTCTGCCCCCAGAATTGTGACGCCTGCCCCCAAGGCTGTGTCGCCATGTAGGGTACAACTGGAACATTCGGCACATTATGTGCCGCTTGTCGTGGTGGCATACCAGTGCCACCAGAGGCCGCTGTATAGCCTGGAGAAGCACTGGAGGCCACTAAACAGCCTGGTGCCGCATAAATCGGCGCTGGACGTGCCGCATCTCCAAAACTCGGCATCATGGGTGTCGTTGGGGTGAAGGCATAAGCAGCCTGATATGGGTTTGGAAGCGGACTAGCCAGGCCTCCAGCCTCAGGGAGTGGTGGCTGGCTAGGTGTTGTTCCCCACCTCCGCTGTTGGCCGCCTGACGGCCCTGGACACGGGATGCTAAGCGGCGTGTTAGTGCCGTTTGAGGGAGCAGTTGCAGAAGCGGTTAATGCTTGTTGAGTACGCAAGGAACTGCATACTCTATCAATCTGATCAGCCATAGCCGACCGCAATACCTCCATTAAGTGACTCGTGAGTACAGGCATGAACTCGGCCATCGATTCTGTCATCGAAAGCTGCATTTGCTCCGTCAATGTGGGGGTCTGCATAATCCCTTGTTGTGGTTGAGAAGTATTCGCCGTCTCAGCGGCGTCCTCAGACAGTGTTCGCACTGGAGTCTTCTCATATATCGACATTTCTTCAAATTTCTTTGTCAGATCACTAACAATTTTTCCAGATCTGAGATGCATACACTTCTTCAAAGCGGATATGGCTTTAACTCCGTGTCCCACTGGGCGTGCCAATTTGTTTCACCGTAGAAATTTCGAGGCTTGAAACCTCTATTTGATTGATTAAGACTGAGAAGATTACAAAATACGGAATGGAATTACATGAATTTAAACAAAGCTGTAAACATTGCTGTAAAGAAATTGCAGAAAGAACGACGAAAAGGAAATTGCAGGAAAAGAACTTGCAGAAAGCGAAAGAGAATTAAATGCAATCTCTGTGAGATGTGTTGAGATGATCTCCAAAATGAATCGTCTTTCCATACTTATACAGGACGCTGTGTAACCGCTCATGTAACCGCCCAAATACCACGTCTTCTCAGTCTTCAACCTCCGCTCTTCTTCAGGCTCCACACAGACCATGAGCCGGCTTCAACCCAAAAATAAATCCCATTGGGCCCACTATGGATTGGGCTCAATTTATGATTTTTTTGATTTTATGGGTTAACAACTCCACTCTCCAGGAATTATGTATAGTGGCTGTCCAGAGTTTGTGGATATACCAGAGGAAATTAAGTACCTACATTCCCTCAGAAGAATACTCTTCGCAAATCTTGGAAAGATGGTATGCATTCCAGATGCTATCAAACACATCTACTCCCTGGAATCTCTACATCTGTTGATACTTCCTGTGGTTACCACATTGCCAGCCTGGTTGGGGGACTTGCCATCCCTTAATGATCTGTATATTGGTGGATGTGAAAATATTATATCCCTTCCTGATGTTATTCAAGGAATGACGAATCTCAAAAAACTCGGAATCAATGGCTGTCCTGAGTTACAGAAGCGATGCGAGGAGGGGAAAGGAGAAGACTGGCACAAGATAGCGCATATTCCCCTTAGGTTGATTGCATAGTGATTGATGACAAAAAAATCAGTTTACTCAAATGCTTCGGACCTCAGGTATTTCTCGTGGCTGTTCTTTTTCACAAGCATTCTTATCTTCTGGTTTGCTGCAAAATTACTTTTCTAGTGATTGTACAAATTTCTTCAGATTTGTTCATGTGATCCTTCAAACTTTTTAGTTGGAAAAATAAACAAATTTTTATTCATTGAACACAATATATATATCAATTCTTTTCACAAGTTCTTTTCTCAATTGTTCAACATATATCACCAAATCTGTTAAGCGTTTCATATTGTTTTTATGTTGGATCCCCTTTACTTTTATGTTGGCTCAGGGCCGTCTTGGAATTTTTTTGGGCCCTGAGCCAAATTTAAAAAATAGGCCCCATAAAAACTGTATTTAGTAATTGTTTTGTATATTTTTTTTTGCGTATATCGGATATTCCCATGTCTCTCTAGACATTGAAGGTTTGCATTTTAAAAATAAAATTTTGCATACACAAATGCTCGAATCTAGACCTTTATTTAAACTGTCATGAGCCCGCATACTGCTAGACATTTACTACCTTTGTTTTGTTTTAATTGCAACATTGAAAAAAACTGTTTTCAACTAGCCGACTTTGAATGGTTTTATATGATTTGTTATAAGACTAAATAAAAAATGGTAAAGCGATAGTGAAAGTAGGGATTACAAATTACAAAACTCATATAGAGCTTATCTTCAAAATCATTCCTTAACCTTAACCTAATAAATAAAACTCCAAAATTAGCTAATTGAAAACAGTAATTGGAATGTAGCAATAAACAAAAACGGATGAAGTATTTTTACATTCATATTTATATATTTGCAATTTTTTTAATTAAAAATATTTTATATAATAATAGTTTTAAACACATGATATAATCTTTAAAAAATACTAATATAAAAAATAATTAGTTACTAAACATTTTATTTTTTTCGAGGAAAGAGATTTTATTGCCAAATCCAAACATATTACATTCAGTAGTCTCCAATATCCGAGAGAAGTATAACAGTGGTAAGCAAATTAAAATAGGATCATAAGAGCAACAATACATTACATCTGAAACACAATGAAGCAATCAGAAGCAGACAACGTCCCAAGCTCTTCTGCAACAGAGGCACATACGTAGCAAAAGACTGTTATGAATTTTTTTTATTGTCGCAGGTATCATTTATTCCAATCAGACATCATCAGACATCATCATCTGCAAGATCCAATAGAACTTGGTAGAATCCTTGCCGTCCAGGATTACTGGATTAGCTGATGATTTCTGTCTCAAGGGCCTGGTAGAACTTGGTAGAAATCATCAATACCATCATCATCATCAGCTTCAGTCGTCCATCTCCAAATATCCAGCTCCATCTACAAATTTGCTGATTCCACGTGGGGCCCTCCAAAATGGGGGGCCCTGAGCACCGGCTAGCATCGGCTCCGGGTGCTCCCCCTTGGAGCCGGGCCTGTATGGGACACTCCACCCATTGACAATTGGTTTGGATTGGAACCTCATATACTTCGTCTTTCTAACATGATATCAGAGCCACTGGTGTACATGTGTGTATCTCGTCTTCGTTTCAGAGATAAATATATCATCCAAGGAGGGTTATTAAGTATCCATATCGCCTATGTATTGGAATCCCTCTTGTTTATATTGATATGGGCTACTCCACCCATTTCCAATTGGTTTTGCGTTGGAGTCACATATCCATCGCCTTTCTAACAAAATCAATGAATAATCGCACATTTTATGTCATCTTTTGATTGTGTTCTTGCTTGAAATGTTTCTTTTTCCGTATACTTCTCAGGCTTCTTCCAAGGCTTAAAAGTAAATTGCATCATTTCCAGAGTCCATCCCAAGGAATGACAAATCTTCATGTTCTCCCAAGGCAGGTTTTTGTCTGGGTTCAAAAAAAGGGTGATGCAAGGAGGGATATGAGAAGAATGATATGATAGCCTTTGATACCTACCACTGCACTGGGTGAATCTTTTAGTGATCGGAGAAAATCTGTTAATTGCCAACTGGCTTTCACATGTTAATCAAATTCAGTCTGCTCTGCATTGCTCTCTCCCCTGTTTCATAAGTTCTTATACAAATTATCGAAGTGTTTACATGTTTCAGCCTTTCAGGAGCTCAGGTATGCTACTACTTTTTCTTTACATGCTTCACATGCTTTTCTGTATGGTTGTTTTAATTAGGGTTAACTAATGAATTTACCTCTTATTTGCGGCATAAAATAATGTCTTGAAATTAGTTAAGAGCCCTTCTGCTGATGAACAAGATTTGATTCTTTGAATATTATCAATCCTTCAGAACTTTTTTGTTTCTTTGTTCTCATCCATCAGTAGGCCCGCTCTACAACCAACACACAGATTCGTGCAGGCGCTCAACAATTATCAAAACATTGAATAATCTCAAACTTTGTTTACAAAAAAAATATTAAAAACAAAAAGATATACATATTTTAATGTTTCTATTATTTTTTGATTTTTTACCTATTGGATAAAAAGCTGCTTTTCTATACTCTGGTATTTCCTCTTTTAGGCTTTGAAGTGATCATGTATGGCTGCCAGCAATCCTGTTCTTTTCTTGTTTCTGCATGTCAGCACTAATCAAAATTCACAACCATTTCTTATATGGTATTTATACCAGTTCCTTTATTTTTCCTGATCCAGCTAGAAATTCCTCTGAAAAATGACTCAGGAATCCTTTGGTTTATTACTACATGTTATAGGATTACAAACCGTTACATCTTCTATTTTTCTGCAATTAAAGTCATCAGTCCTATAGTTGAATTGAAAGAAAAAAAAAAAAAAAAAAAAAACACTGCTCGAGTACATAATGCACATTATTCCTTGACATGACCATCTATATTGTTAGAATCAGCCTTACTATTAAATTTTCCGCTGAGTTTCTCCTTGGCCTAGCCTATCTTCTGTAATTTGCTACAACTCTCTTCCTGTAATCAACATGTTGGAATACAAATTAAGAACAATGAATGACGTCGATGGCCGATTGTATTGTTTTATGTACGATTATCTTGTGGTATTCTTCAAGAATCCAACAACTAGAATTATATGTGGCCCAGGTTTTCTCCAGCCAACCATAATTTCTATATTCTTTTGTAGAGGACAAAGAAAAAAAAAAATGCTCCAGCACTATCTTGACAATTTCAGTTTAACTGCACCTCCTCTAATTAAACCTTGTTAATCATCTTCAAAATAAAAAGAAAATTAGTCCTTCTGAATAATACATTGATAAAATCATAAAGTAGATCCACTTGGACTCTTTTCATGTTAGTTGACATTTTCCTTTTTTATTAACTGATCAGGCTTACAATTCCTTGCAATGATTGTTGATAAGTTGAGGTAAGTTTGATTCAGTTGTTGTGCATTTTAATGCTATGTTTGCTTTGTATTATTCAAAAAAGTTACGAATACATTTTCAGATACGTATTATGTGTGACAAGGAGGCGATGGTGAATACGATCCCTATGCTTTTTGGGTGCTTTCATTAAAATTCTCCTCTTTTTGTTTGTGCAGAAGAGACATGCAAGGGGCTCAAGGGAGAAGTTTCATTGAATTGTTTTTAGACTTGTTAATAAGGATTTTCATGGTATACTGCTAAATGTATCTGGCCCTGTATCTAGGCTCGACAGTGTCCAAAACATACTCAGTATTGATGATGATGAAGATGGGATTAAGAAATCATGTCATATTATATGTGTGTTTTCCTTCCTCCATTCGTGTATTGGGTAACAAAAGGTGGCTGGTAGTTAATTATGTCACACTCTAACTTGCCAAACTTGTCCTCTTGGCAACGACCACTGTACTCCAAACTCGGTCATGTTCACTGCTCTGGTTTAGGTGTTAAGAATTTCATATTCACAAGTTGTATCATTAATTAATGTATGGTAGATGAGAAATTAAGTGGGTCCAGTTTCAACATTTATGTATGGGCCATGGCGAAATTAAGTGGTTTATGTTACAGTGAATCAATTCCTTTGTGTTTACTGTATTAGAGTTGGAGTTATTTTCTATTTAGTTTTTGTTTTAGAAATCTCCCTCTCCACAAACTTAGAGATAATGACCTCTTATTGTTTTGTCTATGTGGTAACTAATATATCTAGTGTGTGGTAACCAACATGCATGGTAACCAACATGCATAGTATGTGGTACCAAATATATAGTAATAATCAAACTGTAGATGTATGGTAACCACTATAAATGAATGTGATAATCAATATACAGCTGCTGTGATATGTGGTATTCAAATTCTAGATGTGTGGTAACAAAAAAAAAAAAAAAGAATATATGGCAATCAATAATGAGATTGAGTGGTAATTAACCAACATACATAGAATATGATAACCAATATAGTAGGAATGTGGTAACCAATATACCAAGAATGTGGTAACAAAACATAAGATCTGTGTTATTCAATGTACCATGAATGTGCTAACCAAACTCTAAGTGTGTGATAACTACTATACTGATAACCACATATCAAGTATGTGGTAACCAATATATTATGAATGTAGTAACAAATATACATAGAATATGGTAATGAATATACAAGTTATTAAAAGTAGTTAAATTTTTGTACGCCCTAACTCTAGCTTTTTCAAACTGGGGCCTTGCCTACAAGAAAATTCTTTGGAGGGTGCACTGTCAAATTTCCCTTCTTTATGTTTTGAGTGCTCTAGGAATTTTTAATTTTTCTACTAAAATAAAAAGCTTCGTTCTTCACACAAGTTTCTCCAGGCTTTAGCTATGAAAAAGGTATTGCAAACAAAATGCTACCCTTAATAGCTTTTCGAAAATTTTGATGTTATTTTCCAATTTAATACTTAAAATTTTTAAAATATTTTAAAAACTATAGTTACTTTAAAAATTATTTTATTCAAAATTAAAAGCTCCCCGCCCCTTTAAAATCTATGACTTCTAAAGCTCCATTCTCAATAACTTTTGTGCAGAACACACCATTTGAATAAATTTAAATTTGAAAGAAAATTTAATTAAAGTATTAATTTGAAATGGCTTCATTTAAATAGAATTCAATATCTTAATTCATTTCATTAACAAAAAAAAAAAAGTTAAGAGATTGTATATATTTTTCTTATATAAAAAAAACTATAAATAAGTCATTTAATTCAAAGAAATAAGATCTAATTACCCTTGAGTATGTGGGTTCAAATTTGGGTCGGGTCTGGGTATCATGTTCTCACGAACACTAGCACACGGTTCATACCCACCCACTCCTACTACCAATGTCCAATGGGAATGGACTCAATCAAACACAAAAATAAAAGGTTTGAGCAACACTAATCCATGGTTGCCAATTTGACATATCATTATGAACCTTAATTGGCTTCAACTACAAAAGGTTTACCCGGTCGTCGTCCAACTTCAGTGTCCCATAACTGCACTAATTATGTGATATGACAGATTGGATGCTTCATGCTTGTCTATATTCATTCATTCTTTACACTAAACAAACACTTTGTTTCTTAGCTTCTGCAAACTCTGTTTTTTTGTCCATAATAATATGGGTAAATTGTCCATTTCTCAACTTCTCCTTCACATTATATTGTTGTTTGAGTTGGGGGTTTTATGTGTGACCACAAACACTACTTCTTTGGGCTGCATTCCAGAAGAGAGGGAATCTCTCTTACAGTTCAAAGCTGGCATTACATCAGATCCTCTGAATACATTGTCCTCATGGAATGACACAAACTGTTGCAATTGGGAAGGTGTTGGCTGTGATAACATCACAGGGCATGTTATTGGAATTTATCTCTCGGGAAAACAGTTATCCGGTCCGATTTCAACATCAATTGGGGAATTATCAGCCTTGAAGGATATTTATATTCCTGGTAATGACTTCCATGGTCCAATTCCGGCATCAATTGGAAAATTGTCGTACTTGGAAAGATTGGATCTTGTTGAAAATAATTTATCGGGTTCCATCCCAGCATCAATTGCAAATTTGTCAGCCCTCCGAACTCTGGCTGCTTCGCATAACATGTTATGCGGTCGTATCCCACCAGAAATTGGAAATTTGAGGGCATTGAAAATTTTGCGTCTAGGTGCTAATCAACTAAGCGGTGATATTCCACTTTCTCTGGGACAACTATCAGAGGTTGGACTCGTTTCTCTATTTGACAACTCTTTAAACGCCACATTTGTAGAGGCTCACTTTGCCAATCTCTCAAAGTTGGTAACCCTTTATTTAGAATCCAACTCGATGATACAGTTTAAAGTTGGATACAATTGGGTGCCTCCCTTTCAACTGCTAGATCTTGATTTGGAAGATTCCAATATTGGAGGTCAGTTTCCAGCCTGGCTTCAAACACAGAAGGCATTAACTCATCTGCATTTATCGAATTGCAACATTTCAGGAACTCTTCCGAAATGGCTTGGTGGCATGAATCTGGAAGAATTGCACATATCAAAAAACCGTATACAGGGAGCTATACCAGATCTTCCTTCCAGCCTTACATGGTTAGATCTTTCTTATAACATGATACAGGGAGCTCAACCAGATCTTCCTTCCAGTCTTAGATGGTTAGATCTTTCTCATAACATGATACAGGGAGCTATACCAGATCTTCCTTCCAGCCTAGAAGCATTAGATCTTTCTGATAACATGATAAATCATCTTCCAAACAACATCAGTCATATGACACCCCGTCTGAAATATTTAAGTTTGGCCCGAAACTCCATCACTGGTCCACTTCCGAATTGGCTATGTAGAATGAGATATTTGAAACTTTTATATCTCTCCCAAAACTATTTATCAGGTAATTTGCTAAATTGTTGGCAAAACTTAACAGATTTACAATATGCGGCATTATCATCCAATGAGCTGTCGGGTGTCATTCCTGAGTCAATTGGAGGTGCTTTCTTGTTGAAATGGCTGCGGCTGGACAGTAACAACCTCACAGGGGACCTTCCTTCTACACTAAAGAACTGCAGTATTCTAGAGGTTCTGGATGTTGGAGGAAATAAATTGTTTGGAGAAATTCCTCCGTGGATTGGAAACGACATCCTTGGTTTGAAAATTCTTAGGCTAAGAGACAATCAATTCCACGGCATGATTTCCTCTTCACTCTGCCAAGCATCTCAGCTTCAAATTGTCGACTTTGGGAACAATAAGTTGACCGGATCCATTCCACATTGCTTTGGAAATTTCTCGGGAATGATCATTTCCCTCGAGTACTCTACCAATATTATTACCTATTCATTTCCTGAAGATGAGACCGAGCAATTCATGAAAGATGAGATCAAGCAAGTGATGAAAGGAGTGGAGAGGGAGTACACCACAGCATTAAACCTTGTGGCCAATTTGGATCTTTCCGGTAATAATCTTGTTGGAGAAATTCCTTCAGAGCTAACTAACCTTGTCGGATTGAAAGGCCTCAATCTTTCTCATAATCATCTACAAGGTGAAATTCCTGCAATGATTGGACACTTGAAATCATTGGAATCTCTAGATCTTTCCAACAACACTTTATCTGGTAGAATTCCGGACAGCTTGTCAGATATAACTTTTCTAAGCAGTTTGAACTTGTCGAACAACAATTTGTCCGGGCAGATTCCCACGGGCCATCAGCTGCAAACACTTGATGATCCTTCCATTTATGGTGGCAACCCTCAACTTTGCGGAGAACCCTTACCAAAGAAATGCCCCAGCAATGAAAGCGCAAGGAGCACAGATGCTGATGAAAGTCATGTTTCAGTCAGGGAAGATACAATTGACAAATTATGTTTTTATGCTTTTGCAGTAGGTGGTTTTGCATCGGGACTGTGGGGTTTCTTCGGTGTTCTGATATTCAAAAGGAGCTGGAGACGTGCTTATTTTCAGTTCATCGAAGAGGTGGTTCGCAAGATGCTGGGGTTGTAGACCTTTAGATGTGTGAAGATTCCCATGTCCAAGTGAAGATAGCAGGTACTGTAAGTGAAGTAATATTTTCCCTTCCGGTATGCTCAAGAGTCTAGAGTAAGAAATAATAATATGAAGTTGTGTTTTATTTGAGCATTTGTTTGGAAGTGCTTTGTGTGGTTTTCAAGTTGATCAATATCACAGCACTAGTTATACACTTTCAGGCTGATAAATGTTGTAATCATAATACATTCCAAGTTAGTTATACATGTGTGGGGATTGAATGTTAAGTGTTAAGTGTTATACTTCATTAGTAGTGGATGTTTAATTAGTGAATAGAAAGCGAAGATGAAAGATTGAAAGCCATTAAAAACGGAAAAACTTCTCAAACTCTTTTGCAATGAAGAAAACATGTTGTAAATCAATGATAACACAGTGTTCGAAGTGTCACATGAACTTATATACTTTTAAGAGATGGTGTCCGAGCAGACAATCAAGCAATTCGCCAACGCTGATGAAAGAACTGAACCCAGAGATTGGGTAATTATTGAATAACAGTTTAATGGCAACTCTTGATTGCCAACTGCCGCCTTTGACATGATAATTGAGATCAGTCTTCTCTGCATTGCACATTTTTCACATTTTTCGTACTGGTGTTCACATTTTTCAGCCTTTCGGGACCTCAGCTATTTAACTGCTTTTTATTCATGTATGCTTCATTCCTATGTTTTCCTGAAATTTTCTTTGCTATATTTAGAATCATTATTAACTAATGAGTTTATCTATTCTTTGCTGCTTAAAATCTTGAAATTACTTTATAATCATTGTAATCTGTACACCTAGTTTTTTTAGTTAAGAGCCCTTGTGCAGATGAGCAAGCTTTGATGCTTTGAACACAGTACCAATCCTTCAAAACAGTGTATTTCCTCATCCATTAGTAGGGTATATATATGATACTTATGGTAGTTGTGTGAGGCATTAATCATAACCTTCTCTTATATGGCTTTGATACCAGTTTCCTTTTTGTTCTACTGCACTTTATGAGAGTCCATTATTTGAAGTGATTATTGATGCTTGGGTATATAACGCACATAATTATCGAATATGTCACTTTGAATTTATTTAGTTTATGTGAAGAAGTGATTATTGAAATATTAACTAATCAATCCCCTGTTAAAACAATATATTTCATTGAATCCTTTAAAATGAGGTAATGTTTCTCATATAAGGTCTGTATTGTTTTATTTCAATGATAAGATTTTTTCTTTTTTTTTTTTTTTGTGAAAACCTTTTTGTGATCCCTTGAATTATTTTAACTGAGGTTTTTTTTCTATTCTATATTGTACTCCATCCGTTTTCAAAAAATTGAAACGGGCCCACAGTGCACGCAGTCCAATACATATTTTAAATCATTAATAACTCAAGTTTGGTATAAGTAAAAATTCTAAAAGTTTCATATTTAAAATTACTCGACGAGACGAATCTAACAAGATCTCACTCGACTATATTTTAACTTGTATAACTATGATAAAACTTTAAGTCAAAATTCGTGTATGAATAGTACCTAATTTCCAAACGTTACAATTTTTCAAAGACGGAGGGAGTATATTATTATAACTCACTTCCTCAGTAGAATCAAACTCTTTTGTACTCAATAAAGTAGGAAATTGTTTTATCACTTCTATTCAGTTACTTGAAGATGCAGATTCAACAAGTGAGTAGTTTTGATTTCCTTCTATTACCTATATATGTTTTTTCTTAATGAATATTAAAGATGCTGTGTTGTTAAGACTTTTTCAGGGAAAAAAAATCACTTATCATGTCTGGAAGAAAAGGTTCATATGACAATGCTTATGAACATCCGAAACAATGACTATTGATGATTCCATGATTGAATCAATTTCATACCAGTTCCAAATTCGAATATTTATTATGGTAAAACTTCATTTGAAACAATGTGGTAGAAAGCAACGTGCGACTTGACGGACATAATCTATTGTGGATTTTTCCATTCACCATTTTTTATTTATCTAGAAATGAGGGTGCTTTTGGCTTGACATTGTTCTGTTACACTGAATCCTTCGTGTTTGTTGGGCTCTATATAGTCCAAATGGAGCTGAATAGAAAGGATTAATTTCATTTGTAAATAAGTGTGCATTTTTTATTGACACATTCTTTAATAAATTTTCTTCCTTTTCCGATTACTAGGGGTATATGAAACTTTTTATTTTTCAAGCATAAAATGAAAAATATTTTAAAAAAACAAATGAAGTAGCGAGTGCTCTAGCATCACATGGACGTAGGTTTATTACTTCAATTTTTTTGAATTGTCTGATTAAATTTTTTGTGGGTTGAACTTTTGTGCTAGAATGGGAATAAAAAATTCAAACACTCCTATAATTTTCAAAAATTTCCCAAACAGTCCAATAATTATTGAATTGACTTAATCAATCCCACAAGTATCTTAATCCTGACCCAAATAATTCCAAAACCCCTTAATTGCTCTCCAAGGTGATGTGGCAATAGGATTAATATAGTCAATGGCCCTTGACCCAACTAAGTTGCTTACCTGGCTGTTAGGTGGAGTCCGGATGGGCTTTTTTTTTTTAATTCTTTTTTTTTTTAGTTTCAGGTCAATATTTGGGGGAAATTACCAAATTCACTCGACGGGTTTCCTAACTGGAAATGGAGCTGGGAGGGTAAACTAGGGGCAAAGTTAATCTTAATCTATTCAAAAATTGATCTATTCAACAGAGGAATCTTGTCAATTTCATGGATTGGATTCCAGGGGAGCGATTGGCGCATGGCAGCTTCGTTGCCGTGAATTTGGCGGCGCTGAAAAGCAAGGGGTCACTGCGCCGCTAATGGCCGTGAAGACCTGTAGAGCGGCGCTGTGCTCATCTCTAGTGAATGAGAAATAGATTTTGGAGGAATTGAAGGGATGCCCGGAGATTATATGGTGTTTAGGGGAGGAACTTTTGCGGGAGAATGGAGGTGTATAATATGCTGTTGCTCCCGGTGAGGAATTAAAGTGGAGGGGGCTGCCGGAGGGGGAAGTGGGGCGGCACACCATGGATTTGTTGAGAGAGCTTCGGTATTTTCATGGATTAAGCTCCAGAATATTTTTTTGGATTTCAGCGGCGGTGCGAGGATCGTGGATTTCGGACTGGCACAACGCTTCGGCAGTGGAGGAGGGGAGATGAGGGGGACGCCGATGTACATGTCGCCGGGGATGCGACAATAGTTTGACTCTAGCTTCAATTCCTAAGTTGGAAAATCTTAACGGTCCGTTTGGTTAGAGGGATCTGGATTGGCTGTGGGAATGTGATTGCTGGGAATGTGAGATTACTGGGAATATGAGATTGCTGGGAATTTTATTTTTTCATGTTTTAAGATTATTGTGTTTGGTTACATTGGGAATCTTAGATTTCTAATTCTAACTAATTTACAATAATGCCCTTAAATATTAATTAAACAAAATTAAAAATATGTCATTTTGTTATACAATACAAAATATTTTAACATATTTATTTTTTAAAATGTAGAAAATTCTTTATAATAATTTATTTTATAATATTAATAATTTAATTTAATGTCTCTAATCTTTATTATTTTTATTTTATATATAGGAATATAAATAAATTTTAAGCAAATATGAGAATAAATATTTTTAAAAAATGTTTAAATAATTTATTACTCCCTCCGTCCCAGGCAAGATGTCTGGTTTGACTTTGATACTGTTTATTGTTTAACTTTGACTCAATATTATTCCAAGTAAATGTTTGAAAAAAATAGCCGAGTTGGATCTTGTTAGAATCGTATAATCATGTAGTTTTATAATATATATTTTAAATAATTTTTTGTTGTATATATTTTGAGATATTAACGATTGAAAAAGTGCATTGGATTGTGTGCAGAAATGAAACAAGACATCTTAAATGGGACAGAGGGAGTATTTTTAATTGATTTTTTAGAAATTAAATTTCATATATTATCATTTTAAGAATACAAAATATCTTAATTTATAAAATAAAATAACTATAGAAAATATGATGGTATAAAAGGCAAATTAGTATAAAAGTATGAAAAATGGAGGTGGTAATCTTAGAATACCTGCATTCTAAGTGGGAATGTGATTCCCACTCAAAACCCCAAAGATTCCCACCTGGGTGGGAATGTCACATTCCCCAATGAAACATGCCCTCGAACCAAACATGGGCATGTTTCATTCCTTGCCCACATTCCGGGTGGGAATCTTGGATTCCCCCAAACCAAGGCATTTTTCTAAGGGTCTTTGCATGAAAGTTGGCAAAGATATGGATTGTATTCCAGGTGGATCACTGGAACTTCTCACTAATGTATTCCAGGTGAAGATTTATAATAGTGAGACATTGTCGTGTTTGCCTGAGGGATGGTTGCGCCATAACTCTACTCTTCAGGCATTGTTTATTGGTGGCGGTCCAGAGTTTGTGGATATACCAGAGGAAATTAAGTACCTACATTCCCTTAGAAAAATAGTCTTTGTAAATCTTGAAACAATAAATAAGTTTTTTTATTCATTGAGCACATTATCAATTCTTTTAACAAGTTTCTTTTTCTCAAGTGTTCATCATATCACCAAATTAATGAATAATCGCACATTTTGTCATTTAATGATCGTGCTCTTCCTTGAAATGTTTATTTTCTGTACAATTCTCAGGCTTCGTCCAAGGCTTAAAAGAAAATCGCATGATTTCCAGAGTCTATTCCAAGGAATGACAAATCTTCATGTTCTCGGAAGGTAGGTTTGTGTGAGTTTAATAAAAGGGTGATGCAAGGAGGGATATGAGAAGAATGATATGATAGCCCTTGATACCTTGTACTGCACTGGGTGAATCTTGTAGTGATCGGAGGAAATCTCTTAATTGCCAACTGGCTTTCACATGTTAATCAAAATTCAGTCTTCTCTGCATTTCTCTCTCCCCCGATCACCTATGCTAGCACAGAGTTCTCAGAAAATTATCGGCGTGTTCACATGTTTCAGCCTTTCAGGATCTCAGGTATGCTACTGGTTTTTCTTTGCATGCTTCATTGCTATGCTTTTCTGTAAGACCCCTTCTTCTGATGAACAAGATTTGATTCTTCGAATACAGTATCAATCCTTCAAAACTATTTTCCTTTTTGTTCTCATCCATCAGTAGGGTCGCTCTACAACCAACACACAGATTCGTGCAGGCGCTCAACATAATATCAAAGCAACGAATAATTTCAAAGTTTGTTTTACAGAAACAAACATTGAAAACAAAAAGATATACATCCTTTAATGTTTCTATTATTTCTTGATTTTTAACCTATTGGATAAACGGCTGCTTTTCTATACTCTGGTATCGGTAAGTCCTCTTTTAGGCTTTGAAGTGATCATGTATGGCGCTCAACATAATAAAAAAAATAAACATAAAAAAGGAACCAATATACATTCTTTCATGTTTCTATTATTTCTTGATTTTTTACCTATTGGATGAGAGGCACTTTTCTTTACGCTGGTATGTCCTCTTTTTAGGCGTTGAAGTATCATGTATGGCTGCCAGACAATCGCTTTCTTTTTTTGTTTCTGCATGTCGGCACTAATCAAAATTCTCAGCCATTTCTAATGTGGTATTGATACCAGTTTCCTCTGTTTTTCTTCATCCAGCTAGAAATTCCTCTGAAAATGACTAAGGATTCCTTTGGTTTATTACTACATGCTATACAATTACAAACATATCTTCTGTTTTTCTGCACTTACAGTGAGACCAATAGTTGACGTGAAAAACACTGCTTGGGTACATAATGCAGATTATTATTGGACATGACCGTCTATATTGTTAGAACTAAGCCTTACTATTGAATTTTCCACTGAGTTTCTCCTTGGCCTAGCCTCTTCTGTAATTTGCTACAACTCTCTGCCTGAAATCAACAACAGATTATTGGAACATAAATTGAAAACAATGAATGATGTCAAAGGGTTGTATTGTTTTATGTATGATTATCTTGTGATAAACTCCAAGAATCCGACAACTAGAAATATATGTGGCCCAGGGTTTTCCAGCCAACAAGAATTTCTATATTCCTTTATAGAGGACAAAGAAAAAATGCTCCAGCAGTAACTTGACCATTTCAGTTTAACTGCATTGCTCTAATTAAACCTGGTAATGATCTTCAAAATAAAAGACAATTCACCCTTTTGAATGCATTGATAAAAACATAAAGTGTGGATCCACTTCTGTTTTCATGTTAGTTGACATTTTCTTTTCTTATTTACTGAACAGGCTTACAATTCCTTGCGATGATTGTTGATAAGTTGAGGTAAGTTTGATTCACTTGCTGTACATTTTAATGCTATGTTTGCTTTAATTTGTATTATTCAAAAAGGTTACGATTACATTTATTATATGTGACAAGGAGGCGATCGTGAATACGATTCCTATGCTTTTTGGGTGCTTTCATTAAAATTCTCCTTTTTTTGTTTGTGCAGAAGAGACATGCAAGGGGCTCAAGGGAGAAGTTTTCATTGAATTGTCTTTAGACTTGTGAATAAGGATTTTCATGGTATACTGCTAAATGGATCTGGTCCTGTATCTAGGCTCGACAGTGTCCAAAACATGCTCAGTATTGACGATGATGATGGGATTAAGAAATCATGTCATATTATATGTGTGTTTTCCTTCCTCCATTCGTGTATTGGGTAACAAAAGGTGGCTGGTAATTAATTATGTCCACTCCAACTTGCCAAACTTGTCGTCCTCTTGGCAACTACCACTGCTGCCACGGATCTAACTTCCCAACGTCAATCGGATCAACAAAAAAAATATAGGGATATGGAAGCTACCAATGAGGAAGTCGATTTTGGAATGAACCTCTAGAGACTCATCCCCTCCATGTTCTTCATCAACGGTTGATTTCACTCCGGAATTGCTTCGGGATTCCGACGTGATGCACCTAGCTCAAGTCTAGACACAAATTGTTTTGAGCCATGGACTCGATTGAGGGTTTTCGGTTCCCACAAACTCTAAATGGCCTTTGAGAGAAAATGAAGCATAAAACATTCAATTTTTCATATTAGTCAAAGGTGAATGACAAAGTATTGGGGATGACCTATTTATGGGCATCCCAAATTACAAGAAATTAAACAACCCTAGCTAGAATTGAACAAGTATTGAAAGCAAGGAAATATGACGCAGAACACAAATGACGCGGAAGCAAGGAGTGGATGTTGGCGTCAAAGGAGATGCCAAATGCAGATGATGACTGATGACGCGGAACCGGGGCAACGAGGACTCCTTGACGCGGAACCATGGATGACGCCAAAGGGAGATGGATGACGCGGAGTTGATGATGGGTTGACGCCAAAGGAAGATGACGCGGAGCTGCTCGGGTTTACGTCGTGGGCTCTTGAGCTTGGCGTCATCGCTGATGCAAAGGAGGTGTTGGACAATGAGCTTGGCCGGAGGGTTGGAGACGGTGGTGATGCTACCGGAGACCAAAACCATGGACGGAGGAGCTGCCGGAGACGCTGGCCGAAAGCTGTGGTAAACGTGCGACGGCGAAACGAGGTTTTCTTTTTCGGCGAAGCTTCGGTTTTCGGGGTTCGGCCGGAGATGAGTTGCAAGGACGATGGACGGCTGCTGGAGCTTCCACGCTGATGCTAGAGACTGCCGCTTGGTCGGAGACATGGACAGAGAATAATCTGAGGGTTTCTTCATTGGTGGTTGGCCGGAACAGGTGGTGGTGACGAGACACGGTTGCTGCTGGAGTCATTGGGAAGAGATGGCAGCGGCTTCGAGTGGAGCGGGCTGTGACGGACAGGCAGCCGCCAGGGCAGCCTTGGCGAGAGTAAGGGCCGCCGGAAAAGAAGGGCCGAGTGTGAGAGCTTCTTGGCCGGGCATGGACGCCTATTCGGAGGTGGCCGTATTGAGCATAAAGGCAAGAAGTGTTCCAGCAAACCGAAGGAGGAAGCTGCAAAAGATGGAATCGGTTGATTGCTACTGGGCTTATTTCCTATTTTTTGTTCTTCTTGGGTTGTCATATGTTTATGGGCTTGGCCCATGGCCCATTTGTTTTAGCCTAGTCCAGTAGTATTTATGGTGTGGTCTTTTACCTCTTGTATTCAGAACACTCATTTTTCAATTGAATACAAAATGAAACAGTTATTTTTCCTGCTTGCGTTCTACATTGTTCATCATGGTATCAGAGCTTTTCGTTCCTAAATTCCACACTTCCGATTACATTCAACCGCAAATCTGAGCTGATTTCTAGATTCAGCTCAAGTATTCCTCATATCTCTTGTATTTTGCGCTATCTACTTCAATTGATGGCGCCTACCACTGAAGAAACCTCAACAAATGCACCAGCTCCGCTACCTCCTGAGCTCAGTCCCAGTGTCGCCGATCAACCTCATCTGAAGCTTGCTCCGATTTTGTTTGATGGTTCGAACTGGAACTCATGGCGGATTGCAGTCTGGAACACTCTTCGTATTAAAGCTAAGATCAAATTCATTGAAGGTACCTTTAAATGTCCTGCTGCTGATGATCCTACTTATGATGAGTGGATTCGTGTTGATTGCTTGATACTCACATGGTTGCAAAATTCTTTAATACCTGAAATTATGAGTTAATTTCTTCACAATGAAACATCATTTAGTCTATGGAAGGAGTTAGAGGATTGCTATGGGAAGACTAGTGGTCCTCAAGTGATTTTCCTTAAGAAAAAGTTTGTTAATACCACTCAAGGAGGTCGGTCCATAACCAGTTACTATAGTGATCTTATATCTCAGCGGAATGCTCTAAAAGCGCTGAAACCTTTTCCTAAAACCTGTAGCTCAGAAACACTTAAAGCTCTAAAGGAATCAGACGAGTATGAGTTATTGGTGCAGTTTCTAATGGGTCTTAATGTTGAATTTACTTATGTTAGCAACCAAATATTACTCATGGATCCTTTACCTCCTGTGAGCAAGGCACGTGGTATGCTGTGCAACATTGAGTCTCAAAAAGGCAACACAGCAACCACTGGTAATGAGTGTAATTCAGCTGGTTTTGTTCTTGCTACAATTGACAAAGGCATGCCTGATAAGTCTAATGTGTCTGGTCGAAGTGGTGGAGTCTCTTGTTCCTATTGCAAAAAGACAGGGCACACAAGAGACAAGTGCTATCAGTTGGCTAATAAAAATGCTTATTGTGATCACTGTAAGAGAACATGTCATAGTAGAGCTAGTTGCTTCATGGTCTCAGGCATCATACCAGACTGGTATAAGGACTCAGTGACAAAAGGAAAAACAAGGATGTTGCTGGAGCTGTGGTAACTGGAAATAGCAAAGAAGTACATGGTGATGAAGCTGCAATGTCTTCCATAGAAGGAAGAATTCTCTCTAAACTTGAAGCCAAGCTTGAGGAGTTGGCAAGGAATCAGTCTGCACCCAACCTCTCAACACCTTTGGATTTTGTTGGAGGAATCCTTGAAGTGGCAGGTAGCTCTTCTGACTCTAATTTTCTCAATGGTGCTTGGTTATTAGATTCAGGTGCCAGTATACACCTTTGTGCTGATCCCTCTTGCTTAATTGACCCTCAGCCTTTTAAATTCAATCGCCATATCTATCTGCCAGATGGCTCTACTAAGGTACCTACTCTCATTGGATCAGTGAGAATAATTAAGGATCTCACTGTACCCAATGTGATGTATGTGCCTGGAGTTATTCTAAACCTTCTCTCTATTAGTCAATTAACTAAAGACCTTAAATGTTTTGCTACATTTGATCCTTCCACATGCATCTTGCAAGACCTGAATTCTAAGAAGACTCTCCTTGAGGGTAAATTGAAAAACAATCTTTACACTTTCTGCTGTGACAGAAATACTCATTTCCATTGTTTACCTACTCTTGCTGTTATAGATAGGTCCAATAACTTTGATCTTTGGCATAACATCTTAGGACATCCTTCTCCTATTGTTATGACCAAGCTTGGATTTACTTTAGAGAATAAAGATCACTCTCCCTGTGATATATGTTCTGTCTCAAAAATTTATAAACTTTCTTTTTCTTCGAGTGAATCTCATGCTTCTTCATGTTTTGATTTAATTCATTGTGACCTCTGGGGTCCTTTTTCAGTTGGTGATAGGTCAGATTACAAATATATCTTAACCATTGTTGATGACTGCTCTAGAGCCACTTGGCTATACTTGTTGCATCATAAATCTGAAACCTCAACTCTATTATCCAAATTCTTGGCCTATGTTAAAACTCAATTCGATGGGGTGGTTAGAATAATTAGAACTGACAATGGGAGTGAGTTTTGCAATAAAACCTGTTCTAACCTTTTATATCTCTGGGAATAGATCATCAAACCTCATGCATTTACACCCCTCAACAAAATGGTAGAGTAGAGAGGAAACATAGCCACCTTATTCAAGTGGCCAGAAATCTGCTTCTAACCTCATCCATTCCTAAAACCTATTGGGGAGATGCCATGTTTTATGCTGCCTATCTAATTAATAGACTCCCTACTGCTGTTCTTAAATGGAGATCTCCATGTGAGGTTCTTCTAAATCAAAAACCTGACTTATCCAACCTTCACTGCTTTGGTTGCTTATGCTATGTTAAAATTGCTCATCCAGTGGGTAAGCTTGATGCTAGGGGTATGAAGGGAGTTTATCTTGGGGCAGCCTCACATAAGAAAGGGTTCAAAATCTTAGTTCTTGATAGCAATAAGGTTGTAATCTCCAGAGATGTTGTGTTTCATAAAACCGTCTTTCGTTTTCAGCAGCAGCCTTCCCCATCATCTAACCTTTCTGCTAATCAGCTCCCTACTCAGCCTCAGTCTGCCCCTACATCAGCCTCTACTGTGTATCCCACACCTTATATACAAACCCAACACTCCCATGAAATCATTAAGCAGCCCACTGCTGCTTACCATAGTGCTAATTCTCCTGATGAGCCCACTGCTCATCATGGCATCCTCACCTCTCCTCTGGCCTCTCACAGATCAGAGAGTCATACCCCAAATGCATCATCTCCTGTTTCTCCCACTGAGAGACAGTGCTCATTACACTCTATTGGGTTGCCTCTTGACAACTCAAATTCTGGTTCTCCATCTCATATGGACAACCATCCTTCAACTGATTTGCATTTAAGCACTGAAGGTGTTGCTGTTCCACCTGTGACTATTGCCAGACCAATGAGAACTATTAGAAGACCAGAAAAGTACAAGGATTACATTTGTACTTCCTATGAGAATGATGTCTTTGTCCCTGAAAGCTTTGCACAAGCTAATGGAATACCTCAGTGGGATAAAGCCATTACTGATGTGCTTACAGCATTGGAAAAGAATGGTACCTGGGATATTGTGTCTCTACCCTCTGGAAAGAAACCTATAGGTTGTAAATGGGTGTTTAGAGTGAAGTTCAATCCTGATGGAACTGTGAACAAGCATAAAGCTCATCTTGTAGCCAAAGGATTTCACCAAAAATTTGGTAAGGACTTCTTTGAAATCTTTGCCCCTGTGGCAAAAACCATAAGTGTTAGGATCATCATTGCTCTTGCTGCCTCTCATCAGTGGGAGTTGTCTCAAATGGATATTAACAATGCATTTTTGCATGGCAAGTTGGATGAGGAAATTTACATGACTTGTCCAGAAGGTCTCTCCTCCTCTTCTGGTCAAGTCTGCAAGCTCAAGAAATCCCTATATGGGTTGAAACAAGCCCCTCGACAGTGGTATGCTGCCTTGAAAACCTTCCTCACATCCTCAGGTTTCAAATGCACCTACTCTGATCCCTGTGTCTTCTACAAGTTCACCAACATTGGAATTGTTCTATTGGTTGTATATGTCGATGACATACTAATTACAGGAGATGACACAAAAGAAATTACTTCTGTGAAGAAGAGTCTGCACATTCAATTCACTATCAAGGACCTTGGTGCTGCTTCATATTTTCTTGGTCTTGAAATTTCTCGCACAGGATCTGATTACTCAGTTAGCCAACAAAAGTATGCCATGGACATTGTTTCTGAGGTGGAGCTACCTGCTACATCAAAAGTGCACATCCCTTGTCTTCCTCACCATCAATTTGACACCTCAGGCCCACTGTTTGACAATCCTCAGTTGTTCAGAAGATTAGTGGGCAAACTTCTATACTTTGGGTTCTCCAGACCAGACATCTGCTTCAGTGTGCAGCAACTAAGCCAACACATGCACTGTCCCACAGTCACTCATTGGAATGGAGTTCTACAGGTTCTTCAGTACATCCGGAATACACTCACATCGGCTTGCACTTCCCCTTTGGTCTTACTCTGGAAATGAAATGCTTTTGTGATGCTGACTGGGGTAATTGTCCTACTACAAGAAGATCCTTAACAGGCTATTGTGTCTTCCTTGGTGACTCTCTCATTGCCTGGAAGACCAAAAAGCAAGATGATGTATCTAGAAATTCCACAGAAGCTGAATACAGGAGCTTAGGTGCCACAGCAGCAGAGTTGATGTGGGTTGGTTCTCTCTTCCAAGAACTGCAGCTGCCCTTACCTACACCATATCTTCTATACTGTGATAACATGTCTGCCATTCAGCTTGTGAAAAATGCTATTCATCACGAGCGTACTAAACATTTGGATGTTGGATGCCACTATGTTCGAGATTACTTCCAACAAGTTCAAATTGATCCTTTGTTTGTTCCTACAACTGAACAACTAGCCGACATCTTCACCAAAGGTTTGACTCCTCGCCACTTTCATCGTTTTTGTTCCAAGCTAAAGTTTTTGAATGCTTCAGCTTGCGGGGGGGATATTGAGCATAAAGGCAAGAAGTGTTCCAGCAAACCGAAGGAGGAAGCTGCAAAAGATGGAATCGGTTGATTGCTACTGAGCTTATTTCCTATTTTTTGTTCTTCTTGGGCTATCATATGTTTATGGGCTTGGCCCATAGCCCATTAGTTTTAGCCTAGTCCAGTAGTATTTATGGTCTGGTCTTTTACCTCTTGTATTTAGAACACTCATTTTTCAATTGAATACTAAATGAAACAGTTATTTTTCCTGCTTGCGTACTACATTGTTCATCAGGCCGCTGCTGCCGATGTCTACCGCCGAACTGGTTACTACCGTAGCTGCGGGTCTCGTCGGAAAGTGTGTCGGCCATCGTGGAAGCTGGTTGCCGGCGAAGTGACGACGACGACGGAGCAAGGGCAGCTCGGCGATGGCAAGTCGAAGGTGTGAGCTGGGCCGATGGTGAGGGTGCTGGGCTGGTGGAGACTCTTGGGCTTGAGCTTTGGTTGGAGTGGGCTGGTCCCAATATATGTAATTTGTAGCTGGGCCGGATTCCTTGACATTGGGCCGTATAGATGGAGAGATGGGCTGGGTCCATTAGGGCCGGCTAAAGGGGTGGAATGGCCTTGGGCTTCAGTTTGGGAATGGGCTAGACTTGCTCTTGGGCTCTTAAAATTAATTAATTGAGTCCAGTGACTATTGGACTTGTGTCTCTTTCCTGATTTAATTAAATTCAGCCCAATAACTTCGGTCCGTCTTTGCTTGAGACTCGTCGTCGCTGCTGGCGTTGACCGGTAGAATTCCGGCGACTCTCCGGAGGTGCTCCGGCGAAATTCCGGTGATGTTTCGATGATTCCGACGATCCATATTCGATCCGAATCTCTTATCGGGTTTATCCGGGCATCCATGCCATCCTCTCCCCCTTTAAAAGCTTTGGACTCCAAAGCTGAGAGAGAAGTTACTTTGGTAGGATCAACTGCAAACTTTGGGCCTACACAAACCGAAAGTTTGTAAGTATCGCATTTAAGCATTAGCTTTGAGTAACAGAATTGAGAAATAAATTTATCGGATATATTATCCAATAAGCAGATATATTTCTCAGAGTCAGCTTCAAAAATAATGCTCAATCTGCTTTTCGAATCAATTTCAGCTTTGCCATTCCTGCAAAAAATAATTAAAATTTTCAGATGCAGTAGTGAATGGTCTTCTGATATCAAATTTGAAATTTTCAGAAATTGGAACTTGATCACCTGGTTTGTATATTTCTTGCCTTGCTCCAGAAAAATCGTCATAAATAATTCTTGGTGAACGCTCTCGATCACGGAAGAATCTCTTCTTAGATAATGACAAAGGATGAGTTCGCCAGTGCACTTTAATTCCTTTCAGTCCAAAAGATGTTATTAAATATCGCATGTGACTTAAAGGAATTTTTCCAGAATAGAAAAAAGTACCATAATCAGTTTCGATTTTATCAGGCAAAATTAATTTTTCAAGTAATTGCAAATGGTACCGATGAGGTCTCAAATTTTCAACATGCTCCCAAAAAGGGTCAATATACTCAGAATTTAATTCAGGATTTTTGCAACTATAAACTGACCTCATTTGTTGTTCATGATTATGGGATCCCTCAGCTATATTCAGAGTAGAGAAGTGGAAAGATTTTACCTTTGGTAGCTGAAAAGAATCCTGAACAGTTTCAACATGTTCGGTGTTGACAGGAGTTTCCCTGAGTTCAGAAGATATACTGCACGAACTTCTCTCTGAAAATTTTTCAATTTGATCATCACATTTATTTTCAAAACGATCGTGTTTGTTGATCAGGGCATCAAATTTGGACTTAATCTCTTGTCTCATGCCCTTCAAGAATTCCATCAGCTCCACATTAGTATTTCCTGCCATCTCAGGGAGTAAAGAACTAGATATATATATATATATAAAAGGTTAGAAAAATAAAATAAAATAAAAGAAAATATTTTTGGTGAAACCTCTCTGTACTCAACCCTCGGTGTCAGACGCCTTGAGTTCGGGCACAGCTTGGTTCCTTTGCTTTTCCAGATAAAAATCACCAAAGATGACAGTGGAGGATTGGGAATTGACTAGCAAACGCGCAACACGAATCAAAGTGCAATGCTCGACTCAATTCAAGAACCGCACAAGATTTGTATATGATATGCAATGCAAAATGATGTAGGTTTGCAAAACCGATTAGCACAATTTGCAATCAATTTAATCCAATCTTCACTTTTGGCTAAATTCGATCCTTGATTGAAATGGAGAAAATTTCCCACCCAAAATTATGAAGAGAGAACTCACTAGGGAAATATCACTCACGAAAAATACCTCGGTTTACTCAAATGGCTTCAAGGGCTAGGTTTCACAGATGTGCCAGTCCAATATCCACTTTATTGTTAAATAACTCAAGTGGCTTCAAGGGCAAGGTTTCACAAATGTGCCAGTCCAATATCCACTTTATTGTAAACACTCAAAAACACAAGGTAGGGGATGTTTGAATATGGGTTTTGGTATGTATGTATGAAGTATGATAGTGGGGGTGGCCCAAAACAAAGGAAAACCCACTTTTATAACTTTTGGATTTCACAGCCCTTTGGATTGCGACGTGGGTGCCAAAAATGGACTGAATTGTATCCCCAAATGATGGATTTGCAAGGGGCCAATGTATTGTAAGATAGATGTTCGAAATAGGAAACTTTGGGCACAAGAATCACCCTTTTTGGACCACACGCGCGCCTACACGCGCTCGTCCTTTCATCCTTGTTCAGTTTTTGGCACCTTTCACTAAAATGACCATAACACCCTCAATTCTTATCCAAACGGATTGATTCAAAAACCTTTTGAAGCTAACTTGAAGATCTTTCAGTTCGTATAAGATTCATCAATTTTTATGAAGATCTTCAAATTCAAATGAACACTCAAAGTCAGTGCACTCGCGGACACACTTGGGCAGTAATTTTGTTTTTGCGTTTTTGACCCTCAAATGTTCTCGGATTGCCTTCAAACAACTTCCAAATGAAAGCTAACACCCAAAAATAGTAGAAAAGGATGCCCCCAATATAGCAGGTCGGATATATCAAGCACTAGTTTTGTTCAATCTTGCAAACCATGATCAAATGCAATGGGGATGATGCAATATCCACACAATGAGATTCAAAAAGTGAAAACAAGCTCAAAAACACAAAAACTTGAAGATCAAGGACCAAATCGATTTTTGAGTTTTGGATGAAGAACATGAAGAACACTCATGAATCTTCAAATCGATTTTTGGGGGAGGATGAAGATTTTGAAAAATTTGGGCATTATAACCCCTAGGAATGGATGATTATAATTGCCAAATGGAAAGTGATTCCAAATGGGGAGTGGTGGTGTGTGAGATGGATGAACAAGAACAAGAACAATATGAAGAACAAGGGTTTAGAGAAAATATGGCCAAGATCTTAAAAAATTCATAGAAAATGATTTCCTTGGCCAAATGTGATGATCCACATATGTAGATTCATCTACTCAACACAAGGATTCCAAATCTATGATCAGATTTCAAAAATTCCAAGATTTGGGTCTCGTATTTTGATGGAACAGCAACCAGAAATATATTTTTGGTGTTTTTCAAATAAGGATGAAATCAAAACAAAATTGACATAGGAAGCTAGCTCTGATACCAAAATCTGCCACGGATCTAACTTCCCAACGTCAATCGGATCAACAAAAAAAAATAAAGGGATATGGAAGCTACCAATGAGGAAGTCGATTTTGGAATGAACCTCTAGAGACCCATCCCCTCCATGTTCTTCATCAACGGTTGATTTCACTCCGGAATTGCTTCGGGATTCCAACATGATGCACCTAGCTCAAGTCTAGACACAAGTTATTTTGAGCCGTGGGCTCGATTGAGGGTTTTCGGTTCCCACAATCTCTAAATGGCCTTTGAGAGAAAATGAAGCATAAAACATTCAATATTTCATATTAATCAAAGGTGAATGACAAAGTGTTGGGGATGACCTATTTATAGGCATACCAAATTACAAGAAATTAAACAACCCTACCTAGAATGGAACAAGTATTGAAAGCAAGGAAATATGACGCAGAACACAAATGACACGGAAGCAAGGAGTGGGTGTTGGCGTCAAAGGGAGATGCCAAAGGGAGATGATGACTGATGACGCGGAAGGGGTGGAATGGCCTTGGGCTTCAGTTGGGAATGGGCTAGACTTGCTGTTGGGCTCTTAGAATTAATTAATTGAGTCCGATGACTATTGGACTTGTGTCTCTTTCCTGATTTAATTAAATTCAGCCCAATAACTTCGGTCCGTCTTTGCTTGAGACTCGTCGCCGCTGCTGTTGACCGGCGTTGACCGGTAGAATTCCGGCGACTCTCCGGTGGTGCTCCGGCAAAATTCCGGTGATGTTTCGATGAGGTTCCGACGATCCATATTCTATCCGAATCTCTTATCGGGTTTATCCGGGCATCCATGCCAACTGCACTCCAAACTCGGTCATGTTCACTGCTCCGGTTCGTTTAGGTGTTGAAATTCCATATTGAGTCACAAGTGTATCATTAATGTATGGTAGATGAGAGATTGAGTCCCAACATTTATGTTTTGGGCCATGCCGAAATTAATTGGTTCATGTTGCAGTCAACCAATTCCTTTTGGGTATGTTCTTTATGCTTTGAGTGCTCTTGGAGCTTTAAGTTTTCTAACAAAATAAAAAACTTCCTTGTTTACACAAGTTTCTCTAGGCAAAGCTGTTTTTAATAGTGTCTTTTTTTAAATTTTTTTTTTATGAAAAACCTATACAGTCTAGTCTAATGGAATCCCACGTCACATAATTAGAAAGAGAGAAGAGAGGGATAGGGGGCCGGATGGGAATCGAACTTTCAACCAGAAGGTTGAGAGTCGTGAGCTTCACCACTTTCCAATATAATTAATTTTTAAAACTGTTTTAAAAACTATATTTACTTAAAAAGGTATATTTTATTCAAAATTAAAAGCTCCCCACCTCTTTCAAATCTATTACTCCTAAAGCTCCACCGCTCAATAGCTTTTTGTGCAGAAACACACCATTTGAATAAATTTAGATTTGAAAGAATATTTAATTAAACGATGAATTTGGAATGGCTTCATTTAAATAGAATTCAATATCTTAATTTATTTCATTAAGAAAAAAAAAAAAGTTCAAGAGATTGTACCTATTCTTTAAGAAAAAAACAAGACATAAATCATTCAATTAATTCGAAGAAATAAGATCGAATTACCTACGAGTATGTATGTAGATTCAAGTTTCGGTCGGGTCTGGGTATAATATTCTCACAAACATGGCACACGGTTCATACCCACCCACTCCTACTACCAATGCCCAATGGGAATGGACCCAAAGCAAACACAAAAATCGTAGTAAAAGGTTTGAGCAACACTAATCCCCATAGTTGCCAATTTGACATATCATTATCAACCTTGACTTCAACTACAAATGGTTTACCCACCCCAACTTGTTCTCCGTCCCTGCTCTAATTACTAATTATGTTATATGACAACTAGAGCTGTAAACGAGCCGAACCGAGCCGAGCTTTGAGTGTTTGAGCTCGGCTCGTTAAGCGTTCGAGCTCTGTTCGTGTTCGTTCGTTAAGGAATTCGAACATAAAATCATGTTCGAGCTCGGCTCGTGAAATAGTTCGCGAGCTCGAGCTCGTGTTCGGCTCGGCTCGTTTAGTTCAAACGAGCCAACTTTGTCATTTGTTCGGCTCGGCTCGTCTAGCTCGAACTCAGCTCGTTTGAGTTCGTTTGAGCTCGTTCGACTCAATTAAAAATTTAGCTAAATTTATAATTTATCTTTCATTCATAAAAAAACACCATCAAATTAAGATAAATAAATCCACATAGTCTCATATCATCAAGACCAAATAAACATCAACAATCAACAAGAAGACATAAATTATCATACCCACCAATTCAACTTAGAAGCACAAACTATTACATTAATAATTGCAACAACATCCATAGGTTATCTTCATTGTTCACCAACATCTACTTGGCTCACTTCACATTCTTCATCTCCTTAGTACCTGTCTCTGTTTCTTCTGTCCTTAACCATAATATGGGTAAATTCTCCAGTTCTCATCTTCTCCTTCCCATCATATTATTGTTCTTTGAGTTGGGGGTTTTATGTGTGGCCCAAAATGCTTCTTCTTTGGGCTGCATTCCACAAGAGAGGGAAGCTCTCTTACAGTTCAAAGCTGGCATTACATCAGATCCTTTGAATACATTGTCCTCATGGAATGGCACAAATTCATTTTGCATTTATTTATGCAAGTTGTATCATTAACGTATGGTAGATGAGAAGTGAAGTGGGTCGAGTTTCAACATTTATGCCTTGGGCCATGGCGAAATTAGTGGTTACAAAGGCACATATTCATGTTGCATTCAATCAATTCCTTTTCGGTACGCTCTTTATGCAGCTACTGGTAATTTTAGAAGTTCTAATTTTTCTACAAAAATAAAAAGTTTTGTTCTTTACAAGTTTCTGAAAGGCTTTAGCAGTTAAAAAAAAAGGTTGTTTTTTTAAAAGAAAAACTCTCCGAGCAATTACAAAGGGGAAAAGAGGTGGGATAGGGGACGGGTGGGATCGAACCCTCAACCTATACCTTGGGCTAAGTCCCAATCCCCACATTTGAAAGAAAATTGAATTAAAGAATGTATTTGAAATGGCTTCATTTAAATAGAAATCAACATCTTAATTCATTTAATTAAGAAAAAAAAAAATAAGTTAAGAGAGTGTACATATATTTTTTTCTAAAAAAAAATCATAAATCATTCAATAAATTCGAAGAAATAGGATCGAATTACCCATGAATATGTGAATTCAAGTTTTGGTCGGGTCTGGATATCATGTTCTCACAAACACGGACACATGGTTCATACCCACTCCTACTACCAATGGATACGGGATGAGTACTATCCACCCGTGTCCGTCCCGTTTTCACCCCTAGGTATACTACTGTATAAAATGCAGTATTTTATTAATAGTTTTTCATTACATGATAATTCAGGTTACCCTTTTATTGTACTTTCGAACCTACCCTATGGAGTTCATGCCACTGCTGTAGACTGTAGAGTTGCCAAATATCAAAATCTGCGCCTCTTTCGAAAATGAACATCGTTAACAAAAGCTGGAAGAAAATTAACACATGCATATATATACTTACAAGTTTGAGCAACGCGGATTTTTAGCTATGGGTAAAATTAGGTATATACGTACTAAACAATAGTTTCTGCAACACTAATTAATTAATACAATCCTACTCCATAGTTGGCGTTGCCCATTCGGCATCATTATCAACCTTGACTTGAACAGTTGAAATACAAATTGTTTACCCGCTCCAACTTGTTCTCTGTCCCTGCTCTAATTACTAAATATGTGATATGACAACACACCAACGTAACTTAAATGGATGCTTCGTGCTTGTCTATATTCATTCATTCTTTACACTAAACAAACACTTTGTTTCTTAGCTTTTCCAAACTCCATCTGTTTTTCTGTCCTTAACCAAAATATGGGTAAATTCTCCATTTCTCATCTTCTCCTTCCCATTATCTTCTTCTTTCAGTTGGGGGTTTTATGTGTGGCCCAAAATACTTCTTCTTTGGGCTGCATTCCACAAGAGAGGGAAGCTCTCTTACAGTTCAAAGCTGGCATTACATCAGATCCTTGGAATGCATTGTCCTCATGGAATGTCACAAATTGCTGCAACGACTGGACAGGCGTTGCCTGTGATGTTATCACAGGGCATGTTATCAGTATTATATTATCGGAGCAACAGTTATCTGGTTCCATTTCAACATCAATTGGGGAATTGTCAGCCTTGAAGGATTTCCTTATTTTTGTGAATGAGTTCCATGGCCCAATTCCGGTATCAATTGGAAACTTGTCGTACTTGGAAAGGTTGGATCTTTCTGGAAATGATTTATCAGGTTCCATCCCAGCGTCAATTGGAAATTTGTCAGCCCTGACAACTCTGGAGGCTTCGTCTAACCAACTAAGCGGTGATATTCCACTTTCTTTGGGACAACTATCAGAGCTGACAACAATTGATTTATCGTATAACTCATTAAACGCAACACTTTTCGAGGCTCACTTTGCCAATCTCTCAAAGTTGGAAATTCTTAAATTAAGCTCCAACCCGATGATACAGTTTAAAGTTTCAAACAATTGGGTGCCTCCCTTTCAACTGGAATATCTTAATTTGGACGATTCTAATATTGGAGGTCAGTTTCCAGCATGGCTTCAAACACAGAAGGCATTAGCTGTATTGGATTTATCCAATTGCAGCATCTCAGGAACTCTTCCCAAATGGCTTGGTCGCATGAATCAGCTGGATGTATTTTACATATCGGAAAACCGTATAAAGGGAGCTATACCAGATCTTCCTTCCAGTCTTACATATTTGGATCTTTCTCATAACATGATACAGGGAGCTATACCAGCTGATCTTCCTTCCAGTCTTAGATTGTTAGATCTTTCTCATAACATGATACATCATCTTCCAAGCAACATCGGTGATATGATACCCCTTGTACAAGCTTTAATTTTGGCCCAAAACTCCATCACTGATCCATTTCCGAATTCGATATGTAAACTGAAAGAACTCGAGCTCTTATATCTCTCCGGGAACTATTTATCAGGTAATTTGCCAAATTGTTGGCAGAACTTTACACATTTAAAATATGTGGCATTATCATCCAATGAGCTTTCAGGTGTCATTCCGGAATCAATTGGAGATGCTTCCTCTTTGATATGGCTGCGGCTGGACAGTAACAACCTCACGGGGGAGCTTCCCTCTTCATTAAAGAACTGCAGTAATCTACGAGTTCTAGATGTTGGAGGAAATCAATTGTGGGGAGAAATTCCTCCGTGGATCGGAAACGACATCCTTGGTTTGAAAATTCTTAGGCTAAGAGACAATCAATTCCACGGCATGATTTCCCATGCACTCTGCCAAGCATCTCAGCTTCAAATTGTCGACTTTGCGAACAATAAGTTGACCGGATCCATTCCACATTGCTTTGGAAGTTTCTCGGGGATGATCATTTCCCTCGAGAACTCTGACATTATTGGTACCGAATCGTCATTTCCTGAATATGGGACCAGGCAACTGATGAAACTGATGGAAGGTGGGATCAAGGAAGTGATAAAAGGATTGGAGATGGAGTACACCACAGTATTAACGTTTCTGGCGAATTTGGATCTTTCTGGTAATAATCTTGATGGAGAAATTCCTTCAGAGCTAACTAACCTTGTCGGCTTGAAAGGCCTCAATCTTTCTCATAATCATCTACAAGGCGAAATTCCTGCAATGATTGGATACTTGAAATCATTGGAATCTCTAGATCTTTCCAACAACAAATTGTTTGGTAGAATCCCGGATAGCTTGTCAAATATGACTTCTCTAAGCCGTTTGAACTTGTCGAACAACAATTTGTCCGGGCAGATTCCCACAGGCCCTCAGCTGCAAACACTTGTTGATCCTTCCATTTATGGTGGTAATCCTCAACTTTGCGGAGACCCGTTACCAAAGAAATGCCACAGCAATGAAAGAGCAAGGAGCACAGATGCTGAAAATCATGCTGCAGTCAGGAAAGATACAATTGACAAATTATGTTTTTACGCTTTTGTAGTAGGTGGTTTTGCATCGGGCCTGTGGGGGTTCTTCGGTGTTCTGATATTCAAAAGGAGCTGGAGACGTGCTTATTTTGAGTTCATCGAAGAGGTGTTTCGCAAGATGCTGGGGTTGTAGACCTTAAGATGTGTGGAGATTCCAATGTCCAAGTGAAGATAGCAGGTAAGTGAAGTAATATTTTCCCTTCTGGTATGCTCTAGAGTCTAGAGTAAGAAATAATAATATGAAGAAGTGTTTTATTTGAGCATTTGTTTGGAATTGTTTTGTGTGGTTGTCAAGTTGATCAATATCACAGCATTAGTGCTTTTTTTTATTATACACTTTCGAGCTGATAAATGTTGTAATCGTAATACATTCCAAGGTTAGTTATACACGTGTGAGGATTGAATGTTAAGTGTTAAGTGTTATGCATTAGTAGTTGATGTTTAATTAGTGAATAGAAAGCGAAGATGAAAGATTGAAAGCCGTTAAAAAAGGAAAAACTGTTAGGTCCACGGGATGCAAGAAACACACTTAATGCAACAGTTCACTGTAAACTATGAACTCAAACACCAACACAGATTAATGCACCAAGATATAAACCAAGCACAGCGGAATAAATAAAACAAGCATAAGGTAAATCAATGAGACAAGCAATTGTTTACCCAGTTCGGCCTTCGGCCTACGTCTGGGGGATACCAATCCAGGAGTTATTTTACTATGTGTTTCAAGATGGTTTACAACCACACACACTAGCAAAATAAAGAGAATGACTTCACCATAAACTCCAAGCAGATAGTTGTTGGAACCAGACACGCTCACAGGTCCTGGTATAGGTGCTCCACCTATTTCAACTCCCCAAAGCTCCTGCCTTGAGTTTCCCTTGAAGCAGTCCGTGAATCACTTCTCTGGAACAAGATGTTTTCGATCAGTGTAAGCTTATCTCCTTTTCAGCCTTTGGACAATCTCCTCAAGTAGATAAACAACTTGCAATCGATCAAGGAGGAAGTCCAAGACTTGTCGACTTAGCAGCAACAGATAGAATCTAGGAACAGAGGGCTGTAAATCGAACGAGGCTTCTCACAAAGTAATTCTGAAGGCTTAGAGAGAATTCAGAGTGTTTCCAAGATAGATAGAGTGAGAAGTTAGCTTCCAATCCATTCAAAATCTCTTTTATGCAGGAAGCTCAAAATCTGAACGGTAACCTGCAACTAGCCGTTACTCACACAGTGACCGTTACTCTCAACGTTCAAATTCTCTTTCACTAATCTGGGGGAGGGTTCCTGCAAAACAAATATTAGTGAATAATCTCCCCAGATTAGGAAAAGAGTCGTTGGGCTTCAGCAGGTCTTTCAAGATATTCCACGTCGTACATGAAGACTGCCGCTCAGGAGGTTCATCCAGGGAGTTCAATCATCGACTTTGAACTTCTAACAAAACCTTGACTCAACAATCTCCCCCTTTTTGGCAGGAAGTGAGCCAGTACAAAATACCAATCGATGATGAACTATTACTTGAATAACAATGAACCTACTAGCACCCAAAACCCAACCACCAAATTACATCCCTGAAAAATGCTCTTCATAATATGACACAGTCAAATACATAGAGCTTTACATTAAAACCAAACAGGGGAATACAGTTCAAAGCTATTACACATAGAACCAACAGTTCAAAAACATCATAATGTCCAACAGCAATCAGAATCAGCAATAACCAACATCAGTCAATCCAAACATAAACAACCACAGATAATATCAGAGTATCTTGATTAAAGATCTCAACCGAATTAAAAAGTTGTAGAGTTAGAAAGATATTACCAAATTTCCAGCAGAGAGAGCAGTTTCATCAGTTGGAATTTTTGAAAATTTTTGAAAGTTTTCTACTCCCCCTCTGGATCAGCTTCCATGGCAAAAACATCATTCTGCAGCTTCCTCAGCATCCTCAGAGTCTCCTTCCTCCTCATCCTCCTGGGGAATGTGCAGAATAGCACCCTCATCATCTGACCACACCTCAGGCAGAAGGGCTAAAGCTTGTTCAACTTTGTCTTCTATCTGAGTCTGCCTTTCCTTTAATTCCCTCAACTCTTGAACAGCAGCAGATATGATAGACCTGGCACGATCTAGAGCATTCTGACCAGGCAAGGATCCATCAGGGCCAGGTAGATCAGGGGTCTTCTTTAGAAGTCTCTGAGAAATGGTAAATTCCACAATGGGGTTGGTTGGCACTTTCTTTCCTCCAAGTATGTTTTCCCCTTCCAGATATGCAGAAATCAGGGCTGGATAGGGTAGCAACACTTTTCCATCATCTTTGAGGCTTTCTGCAATCTTGCTCATGTGAGTGAGAACTAACTGCCCATAATTGATTGGTTCCTTCATCTCAATGGCATAGATCAGATGACACATATCCCTTGTCACAAGAGAATGATTGGCTGTGGGGAAAACATTGGAAGCATAGAACTTGTAGATCAATGTAAACTTCATAGTTAGATCTCCAGAACTGACACCATTTCCAGGCATTCTCATAATCTTCTTCTTGGTCACAGCTTGAGCCACCTTATGAATGTCAAAAGAAGTTCCAGGTGCATAAATAGTATCAAAAGGAACTTCAGGGACTCCCAGCAGGGCATTGATCTTGTCAGCAGTGAGATCATAGAAGGACCCTTGAGTGTAATTCAAGTTAAACCAAGGTCGTTTTGGAATGACTTCCTTCTTTAGATTGGCATAAAACTCCTTCACAAGAGCTGGCTTGTAATTATCCCAACAAGATCCCCATTTGAGCAAAGACCTTTCTTCCAAGTACTTAGTCCACCCCAACTCAATGAACTTCTTCCCTTGATAGGTCTGTTCTGCCCTGAATTTCTTCTTGACTAACACCGTGTCAAAGTAGTACATGTTGTAATGAGAGTGGAACTGAGTATTGTAGGGCTTCTCAATGGTCTGACTGGATTGTCCTTTCTCCTTGGAAACCTTCTTCCCTTTCTGATCAAGCTTGGCCTTAGTCCTAAGCTCACTGAGTGTCTCTGTATCATGATCATCTTGTTCAGCTTCTTCCTCTTCTCCTGAGACATCTCCAGATACTTCCTCATCTGATTCCTCATATTCACTGTCAGACTTCTCTTTCCTCTGAACCTTCTTGTATGGGACTGGGGCAACCTTGGAACCTGTGGCAACAGAGGGTACTATTTCTTCTTCAGCCTCTGACTCTTCTTCTTCAGAACTCGAACTATCTGACTGATCAGCAGCAACTTCTTCATTCACACCAGTGGGATCAACATCTCCAGTGAGCACCTCAGTTTGATCTCCTTGGATCGGCTCAGTTTGATCTCCAGTATGCTCTCCAGAAGGTTGCTTCTCCAGGGATTGTTGTTGCAACGAGGGATCATCTTGCTTCTCTTGTCTGTCAATGAGCTTCTCAATCATATCTGGAGTGACATCCTTAAGTCCTAGTCTAGTCATCACTGCGGGCCTCAGAAAAGATAATGAAACAGCATCAATAGGAGGCGAGTTGGCAGCAAGCTTCTTGACTCCAGGAAAGAATGGTTTAGGGACCATATCAATCTTCCTTTTGGCACGAGTAGACACCATTGGTTTCTCAGCGTCAGGGACTGGATTAGGAGGTGTCGGACTAACAACATCTGGAACCTTAGGAACACTTGGTGCAGAAGACTTAGTGCTAGATGCACTCCCCTTTTTCGAACTCTTTCATTTCTTCTTGGAGGCAGAAGATGTTGGAGGAGAGGTGATCGGAGCCTGACTCACTGTAACAGCTTTCCCTGTGGATACATTGGTAGAAGCATCAGTAGATTTAGGATCAATTAGTGTACCTTTCTGAGGGGGTTCCTCATCTCCAGCGGTGGAAGCAACATTGGCTAGGGTTCTCAGATTCTTAGGAGACTCGATGATAGAGCTGTCCTTCGTCTGTGGAATGGGATGAGAAATAGCCGATTTGGACCTCGTAACCGTCCGAGAAGAAACACCCGCAGAAGAGGGTTTCGTGGCAGAAACTCCCAACGTGGGTAACTCCCCCTGAACCGCAACTCCCGCCTTTTGCAGCTCATTCCTGATATCCAGTGGGTCCGTTGCAATGCTCGATTGAACCTCACTCTCGAGTCTCTCCAATAGATTTGGGGGAACTTCCCTCCTTGGCTTTTTCTTAGACATCGAGACCTTCTTAGGAGCAGGAGGTTGAGCCTGTGATTGGGTGGAGCCCTTGGAGCTTCGAGTATTCACCATTGTTGAGACTGCAAACAACAACTCAGACACACAACAAGGTTGGAGAGAAAAATAATGATCTCAGGTTAGTCGAAGAGGCGAAAAAGAGAGCACGAAAAAGAAACTTCCCGCCACACAGGAGGCTAATGATGGCTGTCTGTAACCCCCTTGAGAGACCAGTACAGTAGGATTCCTTGAGAAGACACATTTGGGCCAAAAAAAAAACAAATGGGCCTCTTTTACACTCTCCCCCTAAAACATATAATACCTGCAACCCAAAATTGATTAGTTTAAAACAAATATAACAAGTATTGGGCTGAGGAATTAAACCATTAACACCATGGGGGAGAGGGGAGTTGACACTTCAGTCGATGATGCACAGCCATAGATCACGTCTGAGGGCCTCAAAACGCTCATTGCTCAATGCCTTGGTGAAGATGTCAGCATGTTGTAGCTCAGTTCCTACATGTTGAATGGACACCAATCCATCTTCCACAAGCTCTCGAATGAAGTGATGACGAATGTCTATGTGCTTCGTACGACTGTGTTGGACATGATTTTTAGCAATATTGATTGCACCATGTTGTCACATAAGAGAATCAATTCCTTGTGATCAATACCATAATCCTGCAACATCTGCTTCATCCATAATAACTGAGCACAACAACTCCCAGCTGCTAAGTACTCTGCCTCTGCAGTAGATAGAGAAATGGAAGATTGCTTCTTGCTGTACCAACTCACAAGATTAGTTCCCACATAGAAACATCCTCCTGTAGTACTCTTTCTATCATCAGTGCATCCGGCCCAGTCAGCATCGCTATAGCCAATAAGTTGCAAGCTGGAGTCCTTAGAATACCATATCCCAAGGTTAGCAGTACCAGCTATATACTTTATGATCCTCTTGGCAGCATGCAAGTGTGACTCCTTGGGATCAGCTTGATATCGCGCACAAACTCCAACGGCATAACTAATGTCAGGCCTGCTAGCTGCAAGATAAAGTAAACTGCCAATTATACTACGATATAATTTGCAATCAACCTGTTTACCATTGATGTCCTTGCTAAGCTTGTCATTGGTTCCAATTGGAGTTCGAACTGGCTTGCTGGACTCCATGCCAAATTTTTTCACAATGTTCTTGGCATACTTGGCTTGGCTAATGAAGATCCCTTCTTTCTTTTGAGACACCTGCAAACCTAGAAAGTAAGTCAGTTCACCCACAAGACTCATCTCGAATTCCTTACTCATAATGCAAACAAATCTGTCTTTGAGAATGTGTGAGGTAGAACCAAACACAATGTCATCAACATAAATTTGTGCAATGAGAAATCCTTTGGCCTCCCTTTTTATGAAAAGGGTCTTGTCAGTGCTTCCTCGTTCATAACCATTCTCTAGTAGAAAGGATGACAGGCGATCATACCAAGCTCGGGGAGCTTGCTTCAAACCATACAGTGCTTTGTTCAACTTGTAGACGTGATCTGGAAAATGTGGATCTACAAAGCCCTTTGGTTGCTCAACATAGGCTTCTTCCTTCAACATGCCATTAAGGAATGCACTCTTGACATCCATCTGATAGAGCTTGAACTCATAGGAGCATGCTATGGCTATCAACAACCGAACTGCTTCAAGTCTAGCCACTGGAGCGAAGGTCTCACTGAAATCCACGCCTTCCACTTGGGTGTAACCCTGAGCAACAAGTCTGGCTTTGTTCCTTGTAATATTGCCATTCTCGTCTGACTTGTTCTTGAATATCCACTTTGTCTCGATGACATTAACACCATCTGGTCTTTCTACCAAGGTCCAAACATCATTTCTTTTGAACTGCTGGAGTTCCTCTTGCATAGCCGAGATCCAGTGTTCATCAGAAAGAGCTTCATCAACCTTGTTGGGTTCAATTGTTGAAGTGAAACAATGTAAACCAGCTAGCTGCTTATAGTTGATCCTCTTCTTGGTTCTGGTTTTCCTTCCTTCATTAATTCCTCCAATCAGATCCTCTTCATCATGATTCTTGTGGATTCTTCTGATGGGGGTAGAAGGGCTAGGAGGACAGTCCTCCTTATTTACTGGAATCACAGATTGATCAGCACTGTCACCAGGGGTTTGATCCAGATAGGCTTCATCCTCACTGTTTTGATCTTTTCTGATATCAGCATCAAGGTAGTTCTGAAACTTGCTGGGCTTATCCTCAATGACCACATTGACTGACTCTATCACCTTCCTTGTCTTGGGCAAATAGACCCTGTAGGCTTTACTGGTTGGAGAGTAGCCAACGAACACTCCTTCATCACTTTTCTCTTGAAACTTTCCAAGGTTTTCCCTGTCATTAAGCACAAAACATTTGCTACCAAAGATATGGAAATAGGAGATAGAAGTCTTTTTACCATTCCAGAGCTCAAAGGGTGTTTTCAATGATTTCGATCTCATGTGAACCCGATTGATCACATAGCATGCTGTATGCACAGCTTCAGCCCAGAGATTTTGTGGGACACTCTTTGAGTTCAGCATGACTCGAGCCATTTCCTGGATGGTTCTGTTCTTTCTTTCCACCACTCCATTCTGTTGGGGGGTGCGAGGAGCAGAGAACTCATGCTTTATTCCAAATTCATTACAGAATTCTTCAAAGGCATGACTCTCAAACTCTCCACCATGATCACTTCGAATCCTCTTGATTTTGCACTCCTTTTCAGTGATCAGTTGGTTGCAAAGCTTGATAAACACCTTAAGAGCCTCACTCTTTTCCCTGAGGAAATAAACCCAAGTATATCTAGAAAAGTCATCAACACAGACAAAAACATATTGCTTACCCCCAAGACTTTTAACCTCAGTAGGTCCAAACAAATCCATATGGAGAAGTTCAAGACACTGAGTTGAACCAGACTGGTCAATTGATTTGTGAGATGCTCTGTGCTGTTTGTTCTTCATGCAATCACCGCACATCTCAACATCAGCTTTCTTGAGGGATGGTAAGCCCTTGATGGCACCTGTTCTGCTTAGCTTGATTAGATCCTTGAAGTTTAAATGTCCTAGCCTCTCATGCCACAGTTGAGTCTGATAGGGACCTGCACCTGCATGTTCAGCAGAAAAACAAGAAGATTGTCCAAGCAAGTAGCAGTTATTACGAGACCTAAGTCCTTTCATAACACGCTCTTGTTTAGAGTTAAGCACTTCACAATATTTCTTATCAAAGGATACTTTGAGGTCATCATCACAGAGCTGGCTTATACTGATGAGATTTGCACAGAGACCTTCCACATGATGAACAGCTTCCAAATGAGGTAGTTCAGGACAGGACAGAGAACCCAGACCAACAACCTTGCCTTTCTTCCCATCACCAAAAACAACATATCCTCCATCAATCTTCTTGTAGTTGGACAGGAGATCTTTGTTGCCGGTCATATGGCCTGAACATCCACTGTCGAAGTACCAAGCCATTTTCTTTCCATCTTTAGCAGATGTTTGTAATGCCATGTGACACACAGTGGGATACTTCACACGCCATTCCCTTCTTAGCATAATCCTCTTCAAATCCTCATTGGGCCATAGGACTGGTCTTCCTGACAAGGCATCTCTGGCAAGGATGTGGCATGCGCCTGTCTTGTGTCCATAGTTTCTGCAGTACTCGCACTCCAAAAGAACAGGAGGAGGGACACGTCGTCTGATGGTCTTCTTAGATCCTCTGACTTGATTCACCTTTCCTATTGAGACCCTTTCTGGAGACTCTCCCGAGGAAGTTCCTTCCTTCACAAAGGTTTTTCTTTTTGAGCTGGAACCTCCCTTAGTGTAACCAAGTCCACGTCTATCCCCATGAGTCCTGGTAGCTGATAAGATCTCACTGAGCACATCCTTCCCTTTGTTCATCTTGTTTGCCAACTCTTCAGCATTAGAAACTTTAGAAGTCAGCTCATCAACTTGATCACCCATATTGGACACTTGCTGTTGACACTCATCTCTTTGATTAGTCACGGTGTTGACTCGATCTGTAAGAACTTCATTTTGCTGCATCAGGGTGGTGACCTTTTCTGTCAAAGTATCATTCACAATTGTGAGGCTTTGGACTTGCTCACTGAGATTGATTACTTCTTGTTGGAAATCATCCCTTTGACTGGTCAGGGAGGTGACTTGATCTGATAAGGATCGGTTTGCCACTCTGAACTCATCAACCTCTACAGCTAGCTCCTCATTCTTGATAGCCAGATCCTCAGACCTTGGCCCTAGGGTATGAACCAGGTAATGCATTATATCATGATCATTCTCAATCTCATGAAGTTCCTCTCTCTGAGTAAAGTAAGCAGTCTTGAGCTCTTCAAGTTCATGATGAGTCTTTTGAAGTTCTTCCCATTGAACATAAAATCTGGCAATAAGCTCATCAAGGTCCTCTCTCAACTCATGATGATCTCCTCTGACGGCCTCAAGCTCAAGGCGGGTATGCCTTAAGTCTTCCTCAGTCTTTTCCAGCTTCTCAAAGGTTTCCTCATAGAGGTTGTTGAGAGCCTCAATAGTTTGACTTTCATGCCTGTGAGAAGAAGACGAAGCACCTTCATCAATAATAAAAGGTGAAATGCAAGTAGGAAAATTACCAACATCAGATTCAGTCTCTGAGTCTGAATCCCATGTGCCAGCAAAAGCTACTCCTGTCTCTTCCTCACTATCACTGGAGCTGGAATCTTCTTCCTCACTGATGGTAGCACAAAAATTCTTCTTGGCTTTTGAGGATTTGCTCTTGAGATTTCCACAATCAGCTCTAACATGACCATAGCCATCACATTCAAAGCACTGAGGGCCTCTGGAATCAGAGGACTCTTTAATTGGCTTTTTGTCTGGCTTGGAGAACTTCTTCTTCTCTGGTCTCTTCTGGAAAGAGCTTTCACCCTTCTTGCCTGCAAAGGATTTGGACTTTTTATCTCTCAGGAATCTGGCAATGCGTTTAGACAAGAAGGCTAAGTCATCATCCTCATCATCATCAGGGCTGGAGTCATCTGCATCAGGTTCTATCCGAGCTTTGGACTCAGATTTGAAAGCAACAGCCTTTCCCTTGAAATTCTTGCAGTGGTCCATCTCCCAAGTTTGAAGGATCCCCATCAGTTCATACACAGAGGTATGATCATAATCCTTTTGAAGCTCCAAAGCTGCAATTTTAGGATTGAATCTCTCTGGAAGTGTACCTACAATTTTCCGAACTATCTCCTGAGAGGAGTAGGTTTTACCAAGCTGTTGAGCCTGGTTTGTTAGTGTACGGATTCTATTAATATAACTACTAATAGATTCATGCTCCTCCATATGTAATTTATGCATTTGAGCTTCTAAAGAGATAAGTTTGGAAATTCTAACAGGGGCCGAACCTTCATAGGAATTTACCAGAATTTCCCATGCTTCAAAGGCAGTGGAACAATTGCAGATGAGGCTATATTGTTCTTCAGAGACTGCAGTGAAGATGGCATGAAGAGCCTTGGAGTTCATTCTCGAGCTGGTCTTCTCTTCTGCAGTCTAATCCTTCTTCTCTTTGGGCCTGACAGCATCATCCTTTTCAACAGTAGTAGGTTCATACTTGAACAGAACAGCATCCCAAGCTAAATCATCAATTGACATGAGATAAGACCGCATCTTATTTTTCCAGAAAGCAAAGTTTGTCCCATCGAGCAACGGAGCCTGGTTGAAAGCCCATTTTGAATTCATCTTGCAAAGCGGATCTCTCTCGAGAGAGTGTGGCTCTGATACCAATTGTTAGGTCCACGGGGATGCAAGAAACACACTTAATGCAACAGTTCACTGTAAACTATGAACTCAAACACCAACACAGATTAATGCACCAAGATATAAACCAAGCACAGCGGAATAAATAAAACAAGCATAAGGTAAATCAATGAGACAAGCAATTGTTTACCCAGTTCGGCCTTCGGCCTACGTCTGGGGGATACCAATCCAGGAGTTATTTTACTATGTGTTTCAAGATGGTTTACAACCACACACACTAGCAAAATAAAGAGAATGACTTCACCATAAACTCCAAGCAGATAGTTGTTGGAACCAGACACGCTCACAAGTCCTGGTATAGGTGCTCCACCTATTTCAACTCCCCAAAGCTCCTGCCTTGAGTTTCCCTTGAAGCAGTCCGTGAATCACTTCTCTGGAACAAGATGTTTTCGATCAGTGTAAGCTTATCTCCTTTTCAGCCTTTGGACAATCTCCTCAAGTAGATAAACAACTTGCAATCGATCAAGGAGGAAGTCCAAGACTTGTCGACTTAGCAGCAACAGATAGAATCTAGGAACAGAGGGCTGCAAATCGAACGAGGCTTCTCACAAAGTAATTCTGAAGGCTTAGAGAGAATTCAGAGTGTTTCCAAGATAGATAGAGTGAGAAGTTAGCTTCCAATCCATTCAAAATCTCTTTTATGCAGGAAGCTCAAAATCTGAACGAGAACCTGCAACTAGCCGTTACTCACACAGTGACCGTTACTCTCAACGTTCAAATTCTCTTTCACTAATCTGGGGGAGGGTTCCTGCAAAACAAATATTAGTGAATAATCTCCCCAGATTAGGAAAAGAGTCGTTGGGCTTCAGCAGGTCTTTCAAGATATTCCACGTCGTACATGAAGACTGCCGCTCAGGAGGTTCATCCAGGGAGTTCAATCATCGACTTTGAACTTCTAACAAAACCTTGACTCAACAAAAACTTCTCAAACTCTTCTTGCAATGAAGAAAATATGTCCGTAAATCAATGATAACACAGTGTTCGAAGTGTCAAATGAACTTATATACTTTTAAGAGATGGTGTCCGAGCAGACAATCAAGCAATTCGCCAACGCTGATGAAAGAACTGAACCCAGAGATTGGGTAATTCTTGAATAACAGTTTAATGGCATCTCTTGATTGCCAACTGCCGCCTTTGACATGATAATTGAGTTCAGTCTTCTCTGCATTGCACATTCCCCTGTTCAGAGAAAATTATCGTACTGGTGTTCACATTTTTCACCCTTTCAGGACCTCAGCTATTTAACTGTTTTTTATTCATGTATGCTTCATTGCTATTGTTTTTTGAAATTTTCTTTGCTATCAGAATCATTATTAACTAATGAATTTTTTATCTATTCTTTGCTGCTTAAAATAATTTTCTTGAAATTACTTTATAATCATTGTAATCTGTACACTTAGTTTTTCAGTTAAGAGCCCTTGTGCTGATGAACAAGGTTTGATTCTTTGAACACAGTACCTATCCTTCAAAACAGTGTATTTTTCCTCATCCATTAGTAGGGTGTAGATATATAACCAGCAACGCGGATTCGTTCAGGTGTTCAACAAAGTATCAAAGCATATATGGAATTATGGATATTTATGGTCTCTGTCTGTGTGAGGCATTAATCATAACCTTTTCTAATATGGCTTTGATACCAGTTTCCCTTTTTGTTCTTCTGCACTTTATGAGAGTCCATTAGTTGAAGTGATTATTGATGCTTGGGTATATAATGCACAACACTTTGAATTTATTTTTTGAAGTACTACATATGAAAATTGCACTTGATTAAAGGTAATTAAATAAAAGTAATTTAATTGAAGGATTACAATAATTAAATAAATAAACCAAGATTAAAGTTGATCCATATATAGGGGTTGGGGACTTACCCTAGCGGTCAAGTCCCCCTTCTCCCAGCCATAGGTTGGGAGTTCGATCTTCACCCGACCCCTATCCCTCCCCTTTATCCCCTTTATAATTTGTGTGGTTTGCGCTCTCACACACCTTTGCCCACACATGAATGTCACTGTTTACAAAAAAAAAAAAAAAAGTTGATCCATATATAGCAATGTGGTCAGGGGATACCTGCTATTCACCTAAAAAAGTTGATCCATATTATTTGATCCTTATTATTACCAACAGCAGTTAGTTTGAGTGGATGGGTCTTTAATCGCTTAAGCAATATCTCGGGTTCGAGCCGTATGTATGCAAAAAACTGCTTTGGGAGAGGCGGGTGATACCCTGATATTCACCTAAAAAATTGATCCTTATTATCCAATTTTTGTCAAATTGAATCAAATGAAATAATGACGGCCAAATCGGAAACTTCTTCGATTTCAATTAGAAATCCTTTTTTATCTAAAATATGTTGAATGCTTCCTTGTAAGTAAAACCCTCTTTTGTACTCAACAGTCCGCCTTTTTTTTTTCTTTTCATATTTATTGGTATTATTTTCTAAAGTTTAAAGTTTCTTATTATCTTATTTATTAGAAATTATAAATGAAAATGTAGGTTTATCTTTATTGTCAATTGTCTTATTTTTTAAATATAAAATTAATGAACCGTGATCAAATTGCCAAACCCAACACACAAATTAGTAACTATAAATTTTTTGTCTTGCACAATCTTGTTTTTGTGGAATATAATATAAATTAATATTAATTAAATAAAAGCACAAAAAAATTAAGAAATAATCGATACAATACACATAAAAAATATTCTATGTTTATAAAAAAAAATAAAAGAAATTATTTTTCTATAACTATTAATTAAAATATTTTATATGTTTTTATTTTTTTTATGTGGAACAATACATATTTTTATTCCATATATTATATACTAACCATATATAATAAAAATTATTTATTATAACTTAATAAATTATATCTTTTAGTAAAATTATAAATAATTTATTTTTTGTACAAATAAATAAATTTGTAATTAGTCAAACTAATTTTGGATCATTAATTGAATTATTGTTTTTCTATAAACAATGACACTTATGTGTCGGCAAAGGTATGTGAGAGCTCAAACCACACAAATTACAACGGGGATAAAGAGGAGGGATAGGGGCCGGGTGGGGATCGAACCCCCAATCTATGGTTGGAAGAAGACGGGGGAGTTGACCACTATGGTACGTTCCCAACCCCATCGTTAATTGAATTGTTAATATTTTGCAAATAAATAAATTTTAAAAAATTGCACATTGACCCAATATGAATTTTTTTTTTAAAAAAAAAAAGACCGTAGGACAAAAATGGGAAAAATAGTTACCTGATGAGACTAAAAGTGGAAATTTTAGAAACGTGGAACTAAAAGTAAGTGAGAAACTCCATTGGGACCAAAAGTAGTTATATAGACATTATTAAAAATATATATATATACTACAAGAAATTTATGTTTTAGCAAACTAAAAATTGGGTATTAGAAAACCTTAAAATTTGGTTATAAAGAGATTAGCGAACGAATTTGCAATCAAAATATCTATTAACAATCCAACTTTGTTAGCAATCAAAATTTTAGCGACCAAACTTCGTTAAAGTCTAATTTTAATGACCGAAGTCTTGATTTTTCTATTAGTTATAATATACGTAGATATTTAGTTTGGAAATAGATGAAATAAGCTATATAAAAATAATATAGCTGAAACGTGTAGTATGGCTTACCTATATAAAAATAGTTGAATTTTTTTTATAAATAACATAATTATTGAAATTACTGATTTAAACTAAATAGATGAAATAAGCTATATAAAAATAATATAGCTGAAACGTTTAGTATGGCTTACCTATATAAAAATAGTTGAATTTTTTTTATAAATAACATAATTATTGAAATTACTAATTTACCTATTCAGTTATTTATTTATTCGTTATAAAATCAAATATATGGTCTTCATTTACCTCTATACATACTTTCAAATTTTTGTCTTCACTATAATTAACTTCTCCACTCCGATTATCCAAACTCTGCCATTCATAAGTTGCATCATTAGCGTATGGAAGATGGTGAAATTGATTGGGTCAAGTCAAGAACCCAAGTTGCATCATTAATTCATGGTAGATGGAGAAAATTTAATTAAGTGGGTAGTCATGCAATTATTATCTACATGCATGCAGTAAATGAATTCATCACTTGGTGTTCGACGGATTTTTATGTATGAAACAATTTAAAGAAAGACTTTGAAATGACTTTATGCACATGGAATTTCAAGTCTACTTTATTTCATTTACTAGTAGAAAAAATAAAGGAGTTTTACTTTTTAATATATTTTCGCAGATCTTTCAATTAATTTGAATAAGTGAAATGGTTTGTTATAATGAATTTTGAGCCCCTCCTAAAATAAAAAATTAATTCAACTTATATGGTATGTCTTGATTATACATGCATGGAACATGCTTTGTGTGCAGCACTCCCACTGCTCTTGAATTAATCAACTGGGGGTCTGATATTAACGCCCTGGTTACCCAAGTCTAGTTAGCAGTAGACATTGCAATGGCAGTTAGATGTCTATCCTGTCTTATTGTTGGTGGAAGATCATGAGAATAGTTCAATTCTAATTAGCAGTAGACATTGCCGTGACTTCATCAATTACCAACGTTCTCTACCCACGAAATAATTGTTTGATATGATAGTATCCAACTCCAACTTGATGCTTATCTTGTGTATATCCCATTGCACTAAACAATCACTTTGAAACATGATCACCAAAACTACTGCATCCTTTTTTCAGTTTTGACCAAAGAAAAATGCTATGATTTTAGCTCGTTTCTTGGCTTTTGCAAACTCTATTTTTCTGTCCATATGGGGAAGTTGTCCATGTCCCAGCTCATATTATTCTCTGTGTGTTGGGGGTTTTAATTATGCGTCGCCCAAAAAAATTCTTCTTAGGGCTACATTCCAGAAGAGAGGAAAGTTCTCTTACAGTTCAAAGCTTGTATTACATTAGATCCTTTGAATATATTGTCCTCATGGAATGACACAAATTGCTGTAACTGGATTGACGGTTAGCTGTGATGTTTTAATACAGTTTTTTATGTAGAATTCTAAATTAAGTAGTTTTTTTTTATCCCATTTTAAATAACACTTTCTAATAAATACATAATCGGACCAGATGGGTTCGCCAGTTTTTTTCTTTATTTTTTCAAGTTAATGAATAAATTTAATTATTTAATAATGCAATGTTTTAATTTATCCAAAATTATATACATTATCTAATTTTAAACTAAAAAATATAAAAAAAATACTCCATCAGTCCCATTTCTTGTCTTGTTTTATTTCTACACACAATCCAATGCACTTTTCTAATAGTTAAGATATAAAAATATGTACAATGAAAATTAGTAAAATGTACAATGAAAATTATGTAAAATATATATTATAAAACTACATGATCGTACGATTCTAACAAGACCGAACTCCATTATTTTATCCCAAATATATACTTGCAATAAAATTGAGTCAAAGCTGAACAATGAATAGTGTCAAAAAGTCAAACAGGACACGTTCATTGGAACGGAGAGAGTAATCTAGAATGACTTAGTTTATTTTGTTAAATATTCCTTTTAAAAAAAATAACATCAAATTAGTCTAAAGGGTAATGTTAAGCAAGATCTTCGGTTCAAGCTTGTGATGTAAAAAACTGTTTTGGAAGAGTCAACCTTCATTGCCTATACAGATCTTGAAGGGATTAGTCTTAGGTCCAATGTGGCCTGAAAATACTCGATTATTCATCTAAAAAGTGATGTTAAGGAATCACTGCTTTATAAAAAATAATTTTATAAGATTATTAAATTATAAGTATAACATCAAATTAACATTATACAATTTTAAATTATAAAAACATAAAAAAAATATTGTTGCAAGGCTAATAGTTGGTCAAACCATTTTGTACAATCAGCTAATTTAATAAAGTAAATGTAATTAATTAGATAACAACTAATTTCTATACAAGGATTCATTAACATTCTTCTCTTTTTGTTTGTGAAGAAGAGGGGGCGGGGGGCTTATAAGGGAGAGATTTTAATGAATTGTTATCATTAGGCCTGCCAATAAGGGTTTTCGTGGTATATTAGCGATTGCTAAATGGATCGCCCAATCTTTTATTACTATTTATTTATTTTTTCTAGCTATGGGTTAGTAAAGGGGTGGTGAGAGCTCATGCTATATAAATTTCAAACGGACTAAAGGGAGAGGGATAGAGGGCAGGTGGTGAATCAAACCCCTAACCTATAAAGGGAGTTGGAGGACTTGACCATTAAGGTAAATCCCCATCCTCGGATCGCTCAAAATTAAATTCAAATTCTCATTCCGAAGTATAGTAGTATATTGCTAAAAAAAAAGTTCCCATAATGGAACTTAGGCTTGTTGGTCGTGCTGGCCAGCGCAAATTATGTGATTACTTTATTTTTAAATAAGTGTACACTTTTTATTGAGACATTCTTTAATAAATTTTCTTCCGTTTCCAATTACTGAGGGGGTATATGAAACTTTTTTATTTTTGAAATATACAAATATATAAAAGGAAAATGATTTTACAAAAACAAATGAAGTAGCGAGTGCTCTAGCATCACATGGACGTACTAATTTATTACTTCAAGTTTGTGAATTGTCTGATTAAATTTTTTTGTGGGTTGAACTTTTGTGCTCGAATTTATAAAGAATACCATGTTACAAATTTGATTAAGATCTAGGCTTGACAGTTCCCAAACATACTCAGTACTGATAATGGGATTAAGAAATCATATATGGCATCTTCTCTGTATGTATTGTCCACTCCAACTTGCCAAACTTGTCGTCCTCTTGGCAACGACCACTGCATTCCAAACTCGGTCAAGTTCACTCCCGCGGTTTAGGTGTTAGAATTCCATATTCACAAATTGTGTCATTACTTAATGTATGGTAGATGAGAAGTTATGTGGTCCAGTTTCAACATTTATGTTTGGGCCATGCGGAAATTAAGTGGTTCAAAGGCACATACATTCCCTTATGAACAGTAACCTACCTATTTTTTCAACATTCACTTTCTGCACGTAATCCACTATACATTGGCAATGATCAATAACTCATCAACAACTCAAAATGTGTATAAGAAAAATTTTTAATAATTGGATATTTTAAAACCACATGATGAGACGAATCCAACGAGATCCTACTTGACTATGTTTTTTTTTTTCTTATATAGATGTCGTATAAGCATTAGTCAAAAGTTTGAATAATAAACAGTAGCAAAATTCAATTCCTTTTTACTATAAGAATGAAGGAATAATTATTGAAAAAAAATAGTGCACTTTCAAAATATAAGAGAACTAAATTTGATTAAGAACGTGCAGAGACTGCCTTAGGTTGCTGGTTGCTGCTTCGGCTTGATTCTAATGTGGTATTAGGTTGCTGTTGTGACTTCCAGTGGTGGTTCTGTATTGTCTGTATTGTTTGCTTGGGATGGGTTTCAGTTAGTTGAGTAGGTGTGATGCTGTCGGTATTGGTCTTCGTCTTTGCTCACTGTGTGAGTTGTTGTTTTGATGCCAATGCTTGGTGTTTTGGTGGACGATTTTATGGTTTTGAATGAAATAGTACCTTTTCCTCAAAAAAAAAGAGAACTAAATTTGAGGAAAATTCAAGTTAAATAATTTAATTTCATTAATTATTATAGATAAAAAATACTATCAAATAAAAGATGTAACAAAAACTTTATGGGTAGATAGTTGAGTAATAAACAGTAACAAAAAATAATCCATTTTCACTATACAAATGAAGGAACTATAGAAAAATAAAAATAAAAAAATAATACACTTTCAAAATATAGGATAATCAAATTCGACCGAAATTCATATTAGATAATTTAATTAATTTATTTATCATAGATAAAGAATACTGTCAAATAAAGTATGTAACAAAAACTTTATGGCTTAATATTATATTTATTATTTAAATATAATTTCAATATTTGTTATTATTAAAATTATATTAATTGAAATTATAGTAATTGAAATTATATTAAAATATAAATATTAATCAAAAACTTTCAATACTCTATTAGTTGAAATTATAGTTAAAGAATATATGGTAAATTATTAATAAGTATTTTATAGATTGATATTATATTCATTAATAAATAGCAAATATTTATCTTAGATAAATTAACTAAATTAGATAAATTACAATACGACAATAAGTTGATGAAACTATAGTCATTTCAATTTGCAAATGGATTCATTTACAAGAATATTTCTTATATTTCTCTAATTTAAATTAGAAATATCTACATCTTTATGATATTTCTCAATGCTATTGGGTGTGAATCAATATCAATAATCAATTATCGAGTACAATACGATTTCAGGTATTTTCTTTGTCAAGGTATGAAATTAAAGTCGAGAGTAGAAAGATTTTTATCTTTGCTTTTTCATTTTTTTGCCCTTTCAACTATTGTTTGTAGTATAAGTATTTTTTTGCCCTTTAAGCTGCCAGGGGCATTTCGTTTCCAGGTGGGAAATGGCAATAATACAAGATTTTGGCTGGACAATTGGATTGATGGGGGGCGGCCTTTGAAAGAACTCTTTCCTAGGATGTTTGCTTTGGCACTAGACAAAAACAGCATGGTTGCAGAATGCGGGAAATGGTGTGGTTTTGATTGGAGTTGGGAGATTCAGCTGAGACGGGCACCTTTTGATTGGGAAACTGGGTTGTGGGATCAACTGATGAATACACTCAGGGGGCAGACCTTATGTAGATATTCGAGGGATCGGATAAGGTGGACAAATGAAACAAGAGGCAAATTTTCAGTGAGCTCTTGCTGGCATCGACAGGAAGCGGAGGAGAATGAAGGAAATAGGTGGTTCTGGAGGAAATTGTGGAGTGCTCGGTGCCCAATGAAAGCTAAGGTACTGGCGTGGAGAGTGGCAAATGGTGCAGTAGCAGTTCGGGAAATTCTTGCCAATAGAGGTATTATATTGCTTTCAAATGCTCAATGTCCATTATGCGATCTGGAGGTAGAGTCTGTAGATCATCTGTTTTGCAAATGCAACATAGCTTCTTCAATATGGAATAAGGGGGTGGACTGGTTCGGACTTGTTTGGGCAGTTCCAGGAAAGATTGAATGGTTAATGCACTGGTGGCTTGATAATAACCCTAAGAATGGGGATAAAGGGGCTTGGCTAATGGTTATGGTGGCGACTATATGGACGATATGGAAGTATAGAAATGCAAAGGTATTTAGAGGAGAAAGATTTGATATAAAAGATGCAGTGGAAGAGCTAAGGTGGCGGGTGAGTTTGTGGTGGAACGCTGATAACAACGTGATCGGTGGTGATCTGGCAGGGTTGGATTCAAGGTTTCCAGATAGCCTAACTCAGCGGAGAAGTAGACCAGTGAAAGAAAACCGAAGGGGGCTGGTATGGGTGAGGCCTAATAACGGATGGTGGAAAGTAAACACGGACGGGTCGTCCCTTGGCAATCCAGGCGAGGCGGGAGTAGGTGGTGTTATCCGAGATGAAGTTGGAAAGGTGATATTTATATTGTCCGATCATATTGGGATCACTGACTCAACAGAAGCAGAAGTCACGGCTATAAGTCGAGTGTGTAAGGCGATTATTCGGGATCAAAGATTTCCTCTCCCAAAAATTATTTTTGAGTGTGATTCCTTGAATGTTGTCCGATGGCTGCAAGAACCCACAGACTTTCCATGGAAAATGACGAAGTTGGCAGCTCCAATCGTGGCTTTATGGAAGTTTGGGGGTGAGATTAGGATTGCCCACATAATGCGGGAGAGGAACGGAATGGCAGACATGTGGGCTAGACGTGGAGCAAGAGGTGAAGGTAAAATCGAAGCATGGTTTTAGGATCTTCTAGCTTTCGTCCTGAATTGCTGCTTATTGACAGATTAAGTTGGGTTGAGTACAGGGTTGAGGACTGGTAGGGGTAGGAAGATAGGGAATTGTTTTGTGTAAAGTGGTGGAGAGGAAGGACATATGAATGGTTGTAACAGACCTTGGGCGATTGGATAATAGAATGGAGATAGGCAGGGGGGATGTGCATTGGTTGGGGAGTAATGGAGACAGCATAACACTGGTTATGCCTTGTTCGACTTACCTTTTCTTGTTTTGCAGGTGAAAGAGTCATATTGGGACTGCTGAGAGAGTTGGAGGATTGAATAAAAACTGTCAAGGATATTGAAGTAAACAGGATTGATGGTTGCGGCTGAGGTGTTGTTAACAGTTATTGATGCTGAAAGTTTCTGAGGGATCATTGCTAGCGCCGTTGTACAGGCTCCACTTCGGAGTCAGATTTTGTTGTTAAAGCTGGAGCGCCTCGAGACCTATGAGAATTGATGCTGATTGTAACAGATGCGGAAATGTTTAACTGATGCATTAAATCCACGAAGCCTTTGGATGCGTACAGAGGTGATATTCTTCTTTACACTCTTGAACTTGCTTTAATTTGCACGTTGATCCTGCTTTTTCCATTACGGTGTGTCGGATAGATAAGGGCAATTGGACATTGTTATTGCTATAACCCTCCCTGTAAATTCATCCTACCCCATGTGATCCATGACCGAGCCTATTGATATATACTAAAAATCCTATTTGTCATGGTCTCTCGCTTGTTATCCCCCCACCCTAAATTATCTTCTACCCACTGAGAAGTTTGCGTCCATCTTGTTCCCTGAACTCCACCCTTCCTTACCCTAGCCACACAGACTTATTTAGCCATTGGGAACTACAGGTACTATCTACGATTTGCCACATAAATCCTCCTGTTTTGCAACTTTGGAGTAAGGTTATGCAGAGCGGTAGTTTGCCTCGAAATGTATGGAAGAGACTCTAATAATCTTGTGTATTGGATGTTCATAATGCTGGGCGAATTAAAATAGCATCAGAATTGATGGATGCTGTGCTGATCAAGCGCTTTTAATTGAGGTAGTCGAAAAAAAAAAAAAGGAAAAATAGAAAGATAAAAAAGTAGAAGAAAAAAAAAAAAAAGAAAAAAAAAAGAAAGAAAAAAAAAAAGAGGGGGGAAAGAAGGATATAAATCGTTGTTGGAAAAAATACAAGGGGATTCGGTTCCAGAAAAGAGGCTGCGCTTGTGATAAAGCAACTCGAAAAGGATAGCTTGGGAGTTATGTTAGTGATTTCCTTCAAGTATCTTTTGAAGACTGTCATTGAGCACATAGTGTTGAAGAAGTCACTGTGCAATACGCCTGAATTTTAGTGTGTGCAATGCATAGATAGTCCCTATTTCCCAATACATGATGCCTTTACCCGACCTCAGCCTTACCCTATTACATCAATATTGCTCCTTTATCCGATGCATTAGTATTGATTTTGAAGCAGGGGAGATGTGCTTTGAAGCAAGTTTTTGATTGTCTATTAGAATATCATTTGAATGTTCAATTAATTGCTCAATTTGAGTAAATAAGGTCATACCCCTTGCTGCTGGAAATTCTTGATGGGAATGGAGATTCAAAGGCAAAGAATGTGCAGCTCGAATGGTAATTCTAAGTGCATGACAATTGATATTGACTTATGCTGGAGCTGATCAGTTGGGGACAGGTTTAATAGAGGAATGGCATTAGATGCAGTGATCATAAATCTAAAAAGGCCTACTGCAGAGGATGTATGTATGTCGTGGTTTTCTGTGAAGAATAAAGATTCAGCTACCTAAAGCCGAGGCAGGAACAGAAAGAGTGGAAGCTTGGTGACGAATTTGCAAACATTGGAGTTGGCCTGGAGGTATTTGTTCAGTAGTTGAAGGGAGTGCCTGGATCAAAGCATGGTTGGAAATAGCAGATGGTCGGCCCAAGTGTTATTGAAATTGTTTAATTGGTGTGATTTGGTATGTAACCTTATGTTTAACAAGAATGTACCCTGTTGGTTTTCTATTCTGGTGGAATACAATCATTACTTTTACTCTCAAAAAAAAAAAAAAAAAAAATTGTTTTTACCAAAATAAAAAACTTTGTTCTTTACACAAGTTTTTATTGTTGTAGCTGCGAAAGAAAGTTTTGCGAACAAAAGCTAACGTCAGTAGATTTTTGGAATGTTTGATGTCATTTTTCACTTTTATTAATTTTCAAAATTGTTTTAGTTTTTTAAAAAGTATAGTTACTTCTAAAAAAATAAAATAGAATAAAATAATAACATGATATTTTGGTTGATATCCCAAAATTTCAGTCAAAATTTCAGGTTTCGGATTATTTCAAATCAAAATTTCATACTAATTTATTTTGTGAAAATTTCATCGTAATTTTGTTCGAAACTTGATATTTTCAGAAATTCAACCTAATTTTCCAAAAATATAATTCATAATAAAGAAACCTTAAAACTTAAACAAATCATTAAATTTTTTTGAAATGGAAAATAAACGGGGGATTAGGAATCATACACGAATGAACGTGGAGTTAAATTTAAAAAGTGACATTATTTAATCTTTGGGGAAATACAGTTTTGGTCCAATAGGTTTTTTCTCACTCACTTTTGGTCCCAAGTTTATAAAATTTCCACTTTTGGTCCCATTAGATAACTATTTTTTCCACTTTTGGCCCATTGGTCTATTTTTTAAGGAAAGAAATCATATGGGGTCAATGTGAAATTTTTTTAAATTTTGTTTATTTGCAAAATGCCCCTATCCAATTAAAAACTATAACTCATTTGATTAAATTCAAATTTCTTCATTTGTACAAAATAAAATTACTTTTGAATTTATTAAAAATAATATTTATTAAATAATAAACTTGTACTCCCTCCGTCCCGCAAAAGTTGACGCGTTTCTTTTGGACACGGTAATTTATGTAGTGGGGTTAATGGTTAAAGTATTGTGGGTATTTGTGTTTAAAATTTTAATGAATTTTCACTTTACTTATTGTTTAACTTTGACTTAATATTATGGTAATGATTTAATTAGAAAAAAATATTCAAGTATGGTCTTGTTAGAATCGTCTAGGTGTCTAGTTTTAGAATATATATTTTATACAATTTTTATTTGTACCTATTTTGAGATATGGAGAATTAAAGAACTGTAAGAGATTTGTATAGAAAAATAACAGCATATTAGGAGTTGTGCAGAATAGTTAAAGTAATTACTTTTAATGGGTTTTTAGAAACCATTAAGATTCTAATTATATTTATATTAATTTAATTTATCTAAAAAAGAAAACGTGTCAAATTTCGTGGGACAGCTCAAAAAGGAATAGGCGTCAACTTTCGCGGGATGGAGGGAGTAGTTTTTTAGAAATATTTATATTTATTATATAGTATATAATTCCAAGTAAAATAAAAATATAAAATGTTTTAATTAATAATTATTACTTATTATTCTTTTAATTTTTTTGTAAATACAGAATATTTTATTTTATATATATAATTCCACATAAAATAAAAAGTAAAATATTTTAATTAAAATTATTACATAATATTTTTTAAGTTTTTTATAAATACAGAATATTTTTATTTTATGTGTATTGCATTTATTATATTTTGAGAATTTTTTTAATGTTCTTCAAAAATATTGATTAAATTATTATATTTAACAAAATTCATAAAATATACTACATATTTTTAAAAAAAGTTAAATTTTATTATTTAATGAATATTAGTTTTTAATAAATTGAAAAATAATTTTGTTTTGTACAAATAAATAAATTTGAATTTAATTAAATGAGTTATGATTTTCTAATTGGATAGGAGCATTTTTCAAATAAATGAAATTTTAAAAAATTGCATATTGACCCCATATAAATGTTTTTCTTAAAAAATAGACCAAGGGACCAAAAGGGGGAAAAATTGTTATGTAATGGGACCAAAAGTGAAAATTTTATAAACTTGGGATCAAAAGTGGGTGAGGGAAAATCCTATGGGACCAAAAGTGGATTTTCCCCCTTTAATCTTTATATAATAATCATGGTTTTAACTATCGCAATCAACAAATAATATATGAATTTTGTTGTAATATTATTATTAATTGAGTTAAATTATTATTTAAGTTCATTGTTTTTGTTTGAGTTTTAATTAAGTTTGTTTGAGTTTCAGTGTTTTCGTGAATTTGTTTGTTCGATATCAACAACAAAACCACATTTAAAACTGTTGGGAAAAATAAGCTCTGATACCAACACAAACACACACACTATAGAGGACCTATGACAATTCACTCACACAACACCAACGCTTTAATGTTGGTTAGCCTTTGACTAAAATTCTTAGTGCACAAGGATACTTAGGCGGCAGGGCCGACCATATATCATTAGGCGGTATAACCGACCATATATTAGTTAGGCGGCAGGGCCGACCATATAACTAATGCAAGTGCACCAAGAATTTAACAAACCAAGGCTTAACCGAGAGACTTAAACAATGATAACACTTTTATAAATACAAAACACAATTACAAGAGATTTCACTACTCACACCTTATCACTCCTCAACTCTCAACTCACTTCTCAACTCACACCTCTCTACTTCACTCAACTCTCCACTCTTCACCACACACTAAACTCACACCTTCTCTACTCACATTGCAAATGAAGAGCCTCACCCCTATTTATAGAGTGGGCAAGAGTTCTAGAGTATTCTAAAAATATTCTTAAATAATACTAATCTAGATTATTCTAAACATTTCTATAAATAATTCTACACACCCCAATTTCTCTAATATTCTAGAATATTCTTTTAGTCTCACTAATACACTTCTTTTAATTTTGCATTGATCTCTAACACTCCCCCTCAATGCAAAATTCCTTCCATGGTTAATTTGCAGATCATTCCGAGTGCTTCTCTGAATTTTACGAATTTGGATTTACTTAAACTCTTCGTGAAGATGTCTGCAACTTGTTCATCTGTTTTTGTTGGCACCATCTCGATCTCTCCTTCTAGCACTTTTTCGCGAACATAGTGATAGTGCACTTCTATATGTTTTGTCCTTGCATGGAAGACTGGATTCTCTGCTAAACGTATGGCTGATAAATTATCACAGAAAAGCTTTACTTGATAATTTGTTGGTTGATGAAGATCTTCCATTAGTCGCTTCAACCAAGTGCTTTCCTGTGTTGCCGATGTTGCCGATCGATATTCCGCTTCGGTGCTTGACAACGACACTGTGGGTTGTCTCTTACTACACCATGATACTGCTCCCGATCCAAGATTAAATAGATACCCAGTTGTCGACCGTCGCGTATCATAGTCTCCAGCATAATCGGCATCGCAATATCCTGTCACATGGCATTCCTTTGTTTTCTTATATAAAATGCCAAAATCAATGGTACCTTTAACATACCTCAAGATACGTCGCACTGCATCGAGATGAGGCTTCATTGGTTTGCTCATGTATCGACTAGCCACTCCAACTGCATATGCTATGTCTGGTCGACTTAGCGTGAGATATATAAGACTTCCGACTAGCTGTCGATACATGGTAACATCTTCTAAACTTTTCCCATCATCGGCTCGCAATTTTTCATTATGGTCCATAGGAGTTGCGATGGGCTTGCAGTTAAGCATTCCATACTTCTGCAAAAGATCCCGTGCATATTTCTGTTGTCCCAGAAATAAGCCTTCACTTGTCTGCTCTACTTCGAGTCCAAGAAAATGTTTGAGTTCTCCAAGCTCCTTCATATGAAATCTGATGGAGAGATTTTCCCTTGTCCTCTGGATCTCCTCGCCATGATCCCCCGTGATGATTAAGTCATCGACATATACTAATATTATAGCTAGCTTTCCCCGATCTTCTTTCACAAATAAACTCGAATCTGAAGGAGCAACTGTAAAACCACTTTGTATCAAGAACTCACCGATCTTCCCGTACCAAGCTCTCGGAGCCTGCTTCAAGCCATAGAGTGCCTTCTTCAATTTGTAGACATACTCAGGACGGGTCTTGCTCTCAAAGCCTCTTGGTTGCTCCATATAAATGCTCTTGTCAAGTTCTCCATGTAGGAAGGCATTCTTGACATCCATCTGCCATAGCTTCCAAGACTTGCTAGCCGCCAAAGCTAATAGGACTCGAATTGTTGTGATCTTTGCCACCGGGCTAAATGTTTCTTCATAATCTAGCCCATATTGTTGTGAGAAACCTCGAGCAACAAGTCGAGCCTTATACCTTTCAATGGAGCCATCTGGTCGAGTCTTCACCTTGTACACCCATTTACAAGATATTGGTTTCACATCTTTTGGTTTGGGAACTAAGTCCCATGTTTGATTTTCTTCCAATGCTTTCATTTCCTCTTCCATGGCTTTCTGCCACTCTTGGCTCTGCGCCGCTTCTTCATAACTACAAGGCTCAATAGGTGTAGATTCATCCACAAGGGCAGCATTGGCATACCTTGGATTAGGTTGCCTTAGCCTTGTCGACCTTCGCAATTGTTGTACATGCTCGCCTTCTTCATTTTGGCTTGGAGAGAACTCATCGGATGTAGGTTGATGTATACCGGTCTTCCATGGACTCTTATATTTGGTAGGTTGTCTTTCTCGTTCTTTACTCATATCCGATGTATGCTTTTCACCTCCTTCTTTTTCTTCTGAATCCTCCTCTAAGTCATGGGATTCTGGGAGCTCGACCTTTTCAGGTGTCCACCACGAGGAAGCTTCATCAAACACCACATTTCTGGAAGTATGACACTTCCCTGTAGTTGGATCACAGCATCTCCATCCTTTTCTTGAGTCATCATAGCCGACAAAAATGCACCGAATGGCCTTCTTATCAAATTTGCTCCGTAGTTGATCTGGCACGAAGACGTAGCATACGCATCCAAATACCTTGAAATGACCGACGGTTGGTTTAATCCTCCATAGCTTCTCGTACGGAGAAACAAATCCCAGATTTGCTTGTGGAAGCCTGTTGATCACGTATGATGCCGTCCTCATACATTCAGCCCAAAATCTTCCTGGAACGTTTTTAGCATGGAGCATGCTTCGACATGTTTCTGCAAGGTGACGATTCTTGCGCTCCGCTACTCCATTTTGTTGTGGAGTATTAGGGCAGCTGAGTTGCCGTCTGATCTTGTGCTTCTCAAGGTAGATATTGAACTCAGTCGACAAATATTCTCTTCCATTATCCGTGCGTAGGCACTGAATTTTCTCACTGAGTTCACTTTCTATCTTCCCCTTAAACTCTTTGAACTTCATAAAGGTCTCCGACTTCTCCTTCATAAAGTACACCCACACATACCTTGAGTAGTCATCAATGAATGTCACCATATACTTCATGCCTCCAATTGATGCTTGTTTTACCGGGCCAAAAACATCTGAGTGTATGAGCTCCAATGGTGTCTTGGAACGATGCTCCGACTCTTTGAATGGCAATTGATGAGCTTTGCCAAATTGACATCCGGCACATACGGTATTTGTGATGATATCAAGTTGAGGGAGCCCCTTTACGATTTGTTTCTTCATCATCTCCTTCAACTTGTTGTAGCTCACATGCCCAAGACGTTCATGCCAGAGATCAACCGTCTCATTCTTACGAGTCTTGTCCACGTATGCTGTCTCTGCAGATAGCACATAGACTGACTCTATTTTTCTTCCTTGCATAATTGGATTGCCAACCACCTTCATTTTCTGGAACACATTCACATCTTCGGGCCCAAAGAGCACATATTTCCCCTCTGCTGTCAACTGCGAAACTGATAGTAAATTCTTCTTCAGGCCAGGGACAAGATACACCTTCTCGAGCTGGAGCTGGTGAGAGCCATCTTTTGGAATTGTTGTCTTTCCAATATGTGAAATAGGCAACCTTGAATTGTTGGCTGTCAACACGACTCTCTTTCCTTTATATTCATCCATGTCGTGTAGCTTCTTCTCATCGTTGGTCATATGATTTGAGCACCCAGAATCGACGATCCAATTATCTTTGTAGTTTAACTTTGTCTTCATAGTGGCAGCAAAAGCTTGATCCTCCATGTCTTTCTCTATCTCGTCCTCGTCGATTCCAATAGAAAATCCAGCTTCGGCATCCCATTCTTCCTCACTGATGGATGCATCCAAAGTAACTTTTTTTGTTTCGTCTCTTGTGGTGGCCATGTTTCCTTGGAAGGTTCGCTTCCTTGGAAATCTACAGTCTCGAGCAAAGTGACCCTTCTTGCCACAATTGAAGCATTCACCATTTTTCTTTGTATTGTTCTCCTCATGTTGTTGATGGTGGTATCCTTTTCCTTGCCGAACTCCCCCTGTGGTGTTACTTCTTGCATTTGGATGACCATTGCCTCCATGAGTCCACCTTTCTTTCGTCACATTTTGTGTTCGATTCATGGATTTCTTCCTATGAGTGAAGAGGGCCTCGTCTTCTCCTTTTATGGTGACTCCATTCATTTGCTTAGCTAATGCCTCTTGGTTAGCCAGCAAATTCTCCAACTCTATGAGTGATGGTTGAGTGGGCCATCCTCGCACGGCGGTTATAAATCCGTTATACTCGGGCCTTAGACCGTGGATGATAATTCTTTTCATCCTTGCCTCACTTATGTTCTCCTCAGGGGCGAGTTGAGATATCTCTCGGCAAATAGATTTCACCTTCGTGAAATATTGAGAGATTGTGAGGTTACCTTGTGAGATTCCCGCGAGCTCATTTTCCAAGAGCTGGAGGCGTGCTTCATTCTTCTTTGAGAATAACTTTTCCAAAGTCTCCCAGGCTGCCTTAGGTGTCTTCACATCCCGGATGTGCTCCAACAGGTCCTCCTCAATTATAGTCTTCAATATGAACAGAGCTTTCCCCGCCTTGATTTTCCATTTTCTCAAGGCTTCAGCATTTTCCTGTGGTGGAGGAGTAGTATCGCTACCGGCGACGATCTCCCACAAATCTTGACCATGAAGGTAAGATTCTATGCAAGTCTGCCAATAACCATAGTTATGGCTATTGAGCTTCTTGATTCCACTGCTCGTGCTTGCAAGATCTGCCATCTTAAACGACGTCCAACGTCATGTAGGCTTGGTCCCAGACCACTCAACTTTCACAGTTCCAAACTGTGCTCCGGCAGAGTCTCCCCTTGCTGTTGACGAGTCGATGTAAGTGTCCAACACTTACAGAAGCTTTCCTCCACTAGCGGTTCGGAACCTGGTGCTCTGATACCAGTTGTTGGGAAAAATAAGCTCTGATACCAACACAAACATACACACTATAGAGGACCTATGACAATTCACTCACACAACACCAACGCTTTAATGTTGGTTAGCCTTTGACTAAAATTCTTAGTGCACAAGGATACTTAGGCGGCAGGGCCGACCATATATCATTAGGCGGTATAACCGACCATATATTAGTTAGGCGGCAGGGCCGACCATATAACTAATGCAAGTGCACCAAGAATTTAACAAACCAAGGCTTAACCGAGAGACTTAAACAATGATAACACTTTTATAAATACAAAACACAATTACAAGAGATTTCACTACTCACACCTTATCACTCCTCAACTCTCAACTCACTTCTCAACTCACACCTCTCTACTTCACTCAACTCTCCACTCTTCACCACACACTAAACTCACACCTTCTCTACTCACATTGCAAATGAAGAGCCTCACCCCTATTTATAGAGTGGGCAAGAGTTCTAGAGTATTCTAAAAATATTCTTAAATAATACTAATCTAGATTATTCTAAACATTTCTATAAATAATTCTACACACCCCAATTTCTCTAATATTCTAGAATATTCTTTTAGTCTCACTAATACACTTCTTTTAATTTTGCATTGATCTCTAACAAAAACCTTGTGTAATACTCTGGTATTAAAAAAAATATTATTTATAATATTTAGTGATAATTAATGTCACCCTTTTATTGTAATTTCGATCCTGTGGAGTTCATGTCATTGCTATAGAGTTACTAAATATTTCCTCCGTTTTTTTTTCTTTGTTTGCTACATTTTGGCAAATGGCTATTACAAAAGAACATCGTTAACAAAAGTTGGAAGAAAATTAGTATACTCCGTAGTCGCCCACTCGGCATCATTATCAACCTTGACTTCAATTACAAATGGTTTGTTTACCCGCCCCTACTTCTTCTCTGTCCCTGCACTAATTACTACTACTATGTCATATGACAACACCCCAACGTAATTTAGCTGGATGCTTCATGCTTGTCTGTGCTCATTCATTCTTGCACTAAACAAACACTTTGTTTCTTGGCTTTTGCAAACTCCATCTGTTTTTCTGTCCTCAACCATAATATGGGTAAATTCTCCATTTATCATCTTCTCCTTCCCATTATCTTCTTCTTTGAGGTTGGGGTTTTATGTGTGGCCCAAAATACTTCTTCTTTGAGCTGCATTCCACAAGAGAGGAAAGCTCTCTTACAGTTCAAAGCTGGCATTACAAAAGATCCTTGGAATGCATTGTCCTCATGGAATGGCATAACTTGCTGCAACTGGAACGGCGTCCGCTGTGATGTTATCACAGGGCATGTTATCGGTATTGTATTACAGGGAAACCAGTTATCTGGTTCCATTTCAACATCAATTGGGGAATTGTCAGCCTTGAAGTTTTTCATTATTACTCGGAATGAGTTCCATGGCCCAATTCCGGTATCAATTGGAAACTTGTCGTACTTGGAAAACTTGGATCTTTCTGATAATTATTTATCAGGTTCCATCCCAGCGTCAATTGGAAATTTGTCATCCCTAACAAGTCTGGATGCCGCCCTAAACCATCTAAGCGGTGATATTCCACTTTCTTTGGGACAACTATCAGATCTTAAAGCAGTTGATCTGTCACGTAACTCATTAAACGCAACACTTGTCGAGGCTCACTTTGCCAATCTCTCAAAGTTGGAATATCTTGATTTAAGGTCCAACTCGATACAGTTTAAAGTTGGATACGATTGGGTGTCTCCCTTTCAACTGCATTATCTTGATTTAGGAGATTCCAACATTGGAGGTGAGTTTCCAGCATGGCTCCAAACACAGAAGGCATTAACTGATCTGTATTTATTCAACTGCAGCATCTCAGGAACTCTTCCCAAATGGCTTGGTGGCATGAATCTGGAAAATTTGTACATGTCAAAAAACCGTATACAGGGAGCTATACCAGCTGATCTTCCTTCCAGTCTTACAAGGTTAGATCTTTCTGATAACATGATACAGGGAGCTATACCAGCTGATCTTCCTTCCAGTCTTATAAAGTTGGCTCTTTCTCATAACATTATACAGGGAGCTATACCAGATCTTCCTTCCAGTCTTATATGGTTGGATCTTTCTCATAACAAGATACAGGGAGCTATACCAGCTGATCTTCCTTCCAATCTTAGATGGTTAGCTCTTTCTGATAACATGATTCAGGGAGCTATACCAGATCTTCCTTCCAATCTTACATATTTGGATCTTTCTGATAACAAGATACGGTATCTCCCAAGCAACATCGGTGATATGATACCACTTGTAACATATTTAATTTTGTCGGGGAACTCCATCACTGGTCCATTTCCGAATTCGATATGTAAAATGGAATATCTGACACTTTTACATCTCTTCGGGAACAATTTATCAGGTATTTTGCCAAATTGCTGGCAAAACTTTACACATTTACAATATCTGGCATTATCATCCAATGAGCTATCAGGTGTCATTCCTGAATCAATGGGAGGTGCTTACTCTTTGAAATGGCTGCGGCTGGACAATAACAAAATTACAGGCGAGCTTCCCTCTTCATTAAAAAACTGCAGTCATCTACTGGTTCTAGATGTTGGAGGAAATCAATTGTCCGGAGAAATTTCTCCATGGATCGGAAATTACATCCTTGGTTTGAAAATTCTTAGGCTAAGAGACAATCAATTCCACGGCATGATTTCCCATGCACTCTGCCAAGCATCTCAGCTTCAAATTGTCGACTTTGCGAACAATAAGTTGACCGGATCCATTCCACATTGCTTTGGAAATTTCTCGGGGATGATCATTTCCCTTGAAAACTCTGACATTATTGGTACCAAATTCTTTTTTTTTGAAGATGGGACCAAGCAAGTGATGAAAGATGGGATCAAGCAAGTGATGAAAGGAGTGGGGATGGAGTACACCAAAGTATTAAAGCTTCTGGCCAATTTGGATCTTTCTGGTAATAATCTTGATGGAGAAATTCCTTCAGAGCTAACTAACCTTGTCGGCTTGAAAGGCCTCAATCTTTCTCATAATCATCTACAAGGTGAAATTCCTATGATGATCGGGCACTTGAAATCATTGGAATCTCTGGATCTTTCCAACAACAAATTGTTTGGTAGAATCCCGGATAGCTTGTCGAATATAACTTCTCTAGGCAGTTTGAACTTTTCGAACAACAATTTGTCCGGGCAGATTCCCACAGGCCATCAGCTGCAAACACTTGTTGATCCTTCCATTTATGGTGGCAACCCTCAACTTTGCGGAGACCCCTTACCCAAGAAATGCCACAGCAATGAAAGAGCAAGGAGCACAGATGTGGATGAAAGTCATGTTTCAGTCGGGGAAGATACAATTGACAAATTATGTTTTTACGCTTTTGTAATAGGTGGTTTTGCATCGGGACTGTGGGGGTTCGTCGGTGTTCTGATATTCAAAAGGAGCTGGAGACGTGCTTATTTTGAGTTCATCGAAGAGGTGTTTCGCAAGATGCTGGGGTTGTAGACCTTAAGATGTGTGGAGATTCCAATGTCCAAGTGAAGATAGGAGGTAAGTGAAGTAATATTTTCCCTTCCGGTATGCTCTAGAGTTTAGAGTAAGATATAATCATATGAAGTTGTGTTTTATTTGAGCATTTGTTTGGAATTGTTTTGTGTGGTTTTCAAGTTGATCAATATCTCAGCACTAGTGCTTGTTTTTATTATACACTTTCGGGTTGATAAATGTTGTAATCGTAATACATTCCAAGTTAGTTATACATGTGTGAGGATTGAATGTAAAGTGTTTAAGTGTTATGCATTAGTAGTTCTGTAGTTGATGTTTAATTAGTGGATAGAAAGCGAAGATGAAAGATTGAAAGCCGTTAAAAAAGGAAAAACTTCTCAAACTCTTTTGCAATGAAGAAAATATGTCCGTAAATCAATGATAACACAGTGTTCGAAGTGTCACATGAACTTATATACTTTTAAGAGATGGTGTCCGAGCAGACAATCAAGCAATTCGCCAACGCTGATGAAAGAACTGAACCCAGAGATTGGGTAATTCATGAATAACAGTTTAAGCAATTCGCCAACTGCCGCCGTTGACATGATAATTGATTTCAGTCTTCTCTGCATTGCACACTCCCCTGTTTCACCGTTGCAAAAGCACCAAGTTCAGAGAAAATTAACTGCTTTTTATTCATGTTGCTATTTAAACTGATCCCTTAAACTAATTTAAACTGAAGCTGTTGCTATTCTATTTTATATATTCTTAGAATTATATAGCAGTGATCATTCCTTTTTTTTTATAGAGAGGAAAATCAAACACTTCTCCATTTTTTTTTAAGTACTACATATGAAAATTGCACTTGATTAAAGGCAAGTAAATAAAAGTAATTTAATTGAAGGATTACAATAATTAAATAAATAAACCAATATTAAAGTTGATCCATAGCAATATGGCCAGATGATACCATGATATTCACCTAAAAAAGTTGATCCATATTATCTATTTTACAGTACTAAAAAGGATTGATTAAATTAAGAATGAGTCAAGTAGAAAAGAAAGACACATCGTCCTCCTATAAGGTCAAAGTTGATCCTTATTATCCAATTTTTGTCAAATTGAATCAAATGAAATAATGACGTTCCAATCCCCTATTTCCCCATTTATCCCCTTTTTAATTTGTATAGCATAAATTCCCACCATATTTTTTCTAGCTTCGTCTACTTCAAAAAGGAAAATTTGAATTTAAGATTTTTTTTTTAATTTTTTACTCTTTATAAAGAACTATATAGTTCCTTCATCCTTTTGATATAGAGGTAGTACGTTTTTTTTAGTTCAAGACTTAAAATAAATAGAAATATTTTTTTATATTTTAAAATTTTTTTATGGTGTTATATTTTTTAAATAAATTAAAAATTTATTAAAAATTATAATTTTTAATATAATAAGGGGCCTCGTTCTTGTTTTAGAACAGGGCCCCGAAATATGATTACACACCCTAAATATACGTAGATATTTATTTTGGAAATGGATGAAATAAGCTATATAAAAATAATATAGCTGAAACATTTAGTATGGCTTACCTATATAAAAATAGTTGAATTTCTTTATAAATAACATAATTATTGAAATTACTAATTTACCCATTCAGTTAATTTTATTTATTCGTTATAAAATCAAATATATGGGCTTCATTTACCTCTATACATACTTTCAAATTTTTGTCTTCACTATAATTAACTTCTCCACTCCGATTATCCAAACTCTGCCATTCATAAGTTGCATCCTTAGCGTATGGAAGATGGTGAAATTGATTGGGTCAAGTCAAGAACCCAAGTTGCATCATTAATTCATGGTAGATGGAGAAATTTTAATTAAGTGGGTAGTCATGCAATTATTATCTACATGCAGTCAACGAATTCATCACTTGGTGTTCGACGGATTTTTATGTATGAAATAAATTTAAAGAAAGACTTTGAAATGACTTTATGTACATGGAATTTCAAGTCTACTTTATTTCATTTACTAGTAGAAAATAAAGGAGTTTTACTTTTTAATATATTTTCGCAGATCTTTCAATTAATTTGAATAAGTGAAATGGTTTGTTATAATGAATTGTGAGCCCCTCCTAAAATCAAAAATTAATTCAACTTATGTATGTCTTGATTATACATGCATGGATGTTAGAATTAATCAACGGTGGGTCTGAGATATTAACGCCCTGGTTACCCAAGTCTAGTTAGCAGTAGACATTGCAATGGCAGATAGATGTCTATCCTGTGTTATTGTTGGTGAAAGATCATGAGAATAGTTCAACTCTAATTAGCAGTAGACATTGCCGTGACTTCATCAACTACAAACGTTCTCTACCCACGAAATAATTGTTTGATATGATAGTATCCAACTCCAACTTGATGCTTATCTTGTGTATATCCCATTGCACTAAACAATCACTTTGAAACATGATCGCCAAAACTACTGCATCCTTTTTTCTGTTTTGACCAAAGAAAAATGCTAGTATGATTTTAGCTCGTTTCTTGGCTTTTGCAAACTCTGTTTTCCTGTCCATATGGGGAAGTTGTCAATGTCCCACCTCATATTATTCTCTGTGTGTTGGGGGTTTTAATTATGCGTCGCCCAAAAAAATTCTTCTTTGGGCTGCAATCCAGAAGAGAGGAAAGCTCTCTCTTACAGTTCAAAGCTTGTATTACATTAGATCCTTTGAATATATTGTCCTCATGGAAAGACACAAATTGCTGTAACTGGATTGGCGGTTAGCTGTGATGTTTTAATACAGTTTTTTATGTAGAATTCTAAATTACGTGGTTTTTTTTATCCCATTTTAAAAAACACTTTCTAATAAATACATAATCGGGCCAGACGGGTTCGCCAGTTTTTTTCTTTATTTTTTCAAGTGAATGAATAAATTTAATTCTTTAATAATGCAATGTTTTAATTTATCCAAAATTATATACACTAGATTTTTTTCGCCCGCTACGCACGGGTGTTAAACTAATATGACGATATAAAATGAGAATATAGTGTTTTTTTGAATTACATGATATTCAAAATCTTTTGCTTAAATAGTTGTTGAAATGCATGCAACGAAAAATTAAAAGAAAAATAAAAAAGATAATAAGATGAATGAAGGAAATTCAAACCCATGTGGAAATAATATAAAATACATTATTTTTACTGTTAAAAAATTATATATATATAGTTCTCTTTCATATCTAAAATGATGAGAGCAAGTGAAAAATAAATACCCCTTAACTATTAAAAATTAGAAAAAATTACTCCATTCGTCCCACTAATTCTGTCTCACTTTTCTTTTTGGTCCGTCCCACTACAATTGTCACATTTCACTTTTTAAAAAAACTTACTCTATAAACATTAATTAAAACATCGCATCAACTAATTACTTCACTTTATCACAATAACCTATTATACCTAAAATACCATGTCCAAAAATTTTGGACAATGTTACCGGAACTGATTGAATATATTTTGCATTATTAAGGTTCTAAAAAAATATTAGTTTTACTCCCTAATGTGTTGTACATTTTCACTATTATCCCTAAAGTTTTTTTTAAAAAAAATATTATTTATACCTTTTTTGTTATCTTTTCATCATTTAAAACTTATATTTTATTATGTAATGTATTTTAAATTTTTATTGTGATTAATTTTTATGGACTAATCCATAATTTTATAAAATAAATTTTAATTATAATTACGTTTTGATTATCTGTTAATTTTTAAATATTATTTTTGTCCATAATATCTTCTCAATTTTTTCTTTTCTATATTGATTATGAAAAAAATTTGGTAGTTAATATTTTTATTTAATTTAATGAAATTTTTATTATTTTTTAATTCATTATTATAATAAGCCTTAAAATCGAATTTATACTCCGATACCAAGTTTTTGGGGCATGTTTGGCACGGTGTATAGTATTAAGGTGTATTATATTATTTAATGCAGATGTATTGTACTATGATGTATTGTATTAAATTAATGTTATACAATGTTTGGTGGCACACTGTATTATAATTATACAGTGTTTGATGCTAATATATTGTATTGTACTTGTATTATTTTTATGGTATTATTGAATGGTTTAAATTATTTAAATATTGCAATGTTTATATTTTCAAATATTTATGATTCATAGAAAATATATTATTTCAAAAATTAAAATTAATCTAATTATTTTCTTAACTAATTTAGATTAAATTAATTAGTTAATGGGATGGAAAGCAGCTGTGTCTAAGGAATTCGCAGGAGCAGAGAAGTCTAGGGAAGGGGATAGGTCGGGTTTAAAGAGGGAGAAAGAGAAAAATAGTGATGTACAGGCTAAACCCGCCTTTCCTTCGGGATTAAATAATACATTGAAATCCGCATTAAAATTATACCTGTACAAACTTTCAAATGCATCAAACATGGGTCTGTATTATTCTTTTGCAAAACAATAGTACTGTGAGGCATAATACACCCGGCCTTATGGGGTATACGTACTCCTTATATTCTTTTACAGTACAAATTATTTTAAAAAAGTTGTATAACAATTTACTTCAAATTTCATATACATTTTTATTTTATACTGAAATAGATGAATATTACTCGATTAAGGATATTATGTTAATATTATGGGGGTAAGGCGAATTTAGTGCCACAGCCTGTAGTAAGTCGTTCGCTTTGGGGCAATATTTGTAGTAAATGGGAGGAGCCTGTGTCAGAGGTGCGGGGGGCTTTAAAATTATTATTGGTAATGGAGAGAAGACATACTTCTGGGATGACGTGTGGGTAGAGTGTGGTATTCCGTTGAGGTTGTTGTTTCCGAGAATGTTTGCGTTAGCATGTAATAAAGTGGGAAAGGTGGCGGAGTATGGGTTATGGGCCGGAGTTACTTGGGAATGGAAGATAGAATTTAGGCGTAGGTTGTTCGAGTGGGAGTTGATTGTCTGGAAAGAGATGCAGGAGGTCTTGGGTGGCGTTCGACTGTGTCGCTTCTCTGATGATCGGGTGGTGTGGCTGAAGGAAGGTAATGGCGTGTACTCTTCAAAATCATGGTGGAGGCGAGGATCGGGGGAGGTGAGGAATGAGAGGAACAGGTTTTGGGATTTATTGTGGAAAATCAAAGTACCAATGAAAGTCAAGATGTTGGCATGGAAACTCACTAATTATGCACTACCTACTCGGGATTTACTTATGAAAAGAGGATGCTTGCAGCCGATGAACACCGAGTGTCCTCTTTGTGAATGTAATGATGAAACTTCGGACCATCTGTTCTGCGAGTGTAAGGTCAGCGGGAGGCTGTGGTACCAGGCGGCAGAATGGGTTGGGATTTCTTGGGTGTCTTCTGGCCAGGTTAGTAATCTGTTAATGGGGTGGATTTGCTTTAACATCAAAAAGGAATGGAGGGATCTATGGCATGTTTTGGGGTTGTCTATTATTTGGTTGATTTGGAAAAGCAGAAACAATAAGGTGTTTAAAGGGAAGTCATTTATTTGGGAAGATGTTGTATCTGAGTTAAAGTGGAAGGCGGGGCTGTGGTGGGCAGTGGGATATAACAGGTCACTATGCTCGTTGGGTGGGGGGGTAGTCGGGTTTCCAGACAGCTGTTTTCAGAATAGGCAGCGAAGTATTTGTGGTATTAGGCAGGGGTTGGTGTGGGAGCGTCCTAAGAAGGGATGGTGGAAGGTTAATACGGACGGCTCGTCTCTGGGAAATCCCGGTCCGGCAGGAATCGGGGGGGTTAGCCGAGATGAGGAGGGGGTGGTAATTTTTATCTTGTCAGATTTTATTGGTATGAAGGACTCGACGGAAGCTGAACTCACAGCTATCTCTAGAGTTTGTCAGGCCATTCAGCGGGATCAGGGATTCCCTCTACCGAGGATTTTGTTTGAATGCGATTCTAGTAATGTTGTGCGATGGCTATCCGAACTCGGGTGCTTTCCCTGGAGGTTGAATCATCTGCTGCGGCCTATACTGGAAGTTCTCAATTGTGCAGGCGAGGTTCGATTTCAACATATTCTCCGAGAAAGAAATGAAGTTGCAGATCATTGGGCCAGATTGGGTGCAACACAAATGGAGAAGGTGGAAGATTGGTTCTAGTTGTATCCTTGTTTGGTTTGGATGAGAAGTTGGTGGGGAAGTCGCTGGTGGTTGTTTGATCACTTGAATTTTATGCTTGTGTTCTGGGATGGGGTGGGGAGTGCTGAAACATGGTGATTGCTGATCTGATAGTTTGGTAAAGACTGTGGTTGTTGGGAATGGGGATGGCATTGAGTGTTGTTTAAGAGGGTGGAGCCGAGCTGTTTGGCATTTTGATTCCTCTGTGTTTTTCTGGGTTGCTATACTGCTGACTCTTTCTAGAAAGCAGTCGCAGACGTTTAGTGTTGCTTTGATGTAACAGATAGATGCTTCATTTTGTATTCGGTTCTTGGTTGGAATAAAATGCTTATTCTCAAAAAAAAAAAAAGGATATTATGTTTAATAATTAAACTATAATATGTTTTAGTCTATTTTTCCTTTTCTTTCTTTTCTTCTTTAAAAAGAAAAAAAAATATATGTAGAATTTGTTTAGAATGGTATAAATTTTGTAGGTTATTAGTCATTTTACTTTAATCAATATTTTTAGGGTCAATTTAATGTTTACACCATATTTTCAATGAATATTTTTATTTAAAATATAGTTATTATATATTTTTTAGACATAAATTTGTAACCTAATTAAATTTATTTAATAATATTATAGTATTAATATTTTAAAAATATTATGTATATAATCAAATAATTTATATATATATATATATATTTGTAATCGATTATATCTTTTTAAAATATATAGGAAGATTTTCTCAAGATTTTGTTATATTATTAAACATAGATTAATTTTCTAAATATAGGTTTTGATGATGTGTCCGATGACGTGGAATTAGTCAGCAGATTACGTGTAAATTTAAGAACTGTTGATCTATAAATGAGCATATAATGACTGATTAACCCTTTAAAATTAAGAAAGATGAATTAAATTTAATAAGGACAAAATAGTCTGCACAGACCAAAAAGTATTCAGGATTTATTATATAGATTATCTAATTTTAAACTAAAAAATATAAAAAAAATACTCCATCAGTCCCATTTAACTTGTCTTGTTTTATTTCTACACACAATCCAATGCACTTTTCTATTTAATATATAAAAATATGTACAATGAAAATTATGTAAAATGTACAATGAAAATTATGTAAAATATATATTATAAAACTACATGAACGTACGATTCTAACAAGACCGAACTCCATTATTTTATCCCAAATATATACTTGCAATAAAATTGAGTCAAAGCTGAACAATGAACAGTGTCAAAAAGTCAAACAGGGCACGTTCACTGGAACGGAAAAAGTAATCTAGAATGACTTAGTTTAATTTTGTTAAATATTCCTTTTAAAAAAAATAACATCAAATTAGTCTAAAAGGTAATGTTAAGCAAGATCTTCGGTTCAAGCTTGTGATGTAAAAAACTGTTTTGGGAGAGTCAACCTTCATTAATGAAGGTTAGTCTTAGGTCCAATGTGGCCTGAAAATACTCGATTATTCATCTAAAAAGTGATGTTAAGGAATCACTGCTTTATAAAAAATAATTTTATAAAATTATTAAATTATAAGTATAACATCAAATTAACATTATACAATTTTAAATTATAAAAACATAAAAAAGAATATTGTTGCAAGGCTAATAGTTGGTCAAACCATTTTGTACAATCAGCTAATTTAGTAAAGTAAATGTAATTAATTAGATAACAACTAATTTCTATACAAGGATTCATTAACATTCTCCTCTTTTTGTTTGTGAAGAAGAGGGGGCGAGGGGCTTATAAGGGAGAGATTTTAATGAATTGTTATCATTAGGCCTGCCAATAAGGGTTTTCGTGGTATATTAGCGACTGCTAAATGGATCGCCCAATCTTTTATTACTATTTATTTATTTTTTCTAGCTATGGGTTAGTAAAGGGGTGATGAGAGCACATGCTATATAAATTTCAAAGGGACTAAAGGGAACGGGATAGAGGGCAGGTGGTGAATCAAACCCCCAACCTATAAATTGGGAGTTGGGGACTTGACCACTAAGGTAAATCTCCATCATCGGATCGCCCAAAATTAAATTCAAATTCTCATTCCAAAGTATAGTAGTATATTGCTAAAAAAAGTTCCCATAATGGAACTTAGGCTTGCTGCTGGTCGTGCTGGCCAGCGCAAATTATGTGATTCCTTTATTTTTAAATAAGTGTACACTTTTTATTGACACATTCTTTAATAAATTTTCTTCCGTTTCCAATTACTGAGGAGTATATGAAACTTTTTTATTTTTGAAATATACAAATATATAAAATGAAAATGATTTTACAAAAACAATTGAAGTAGCGAGTGCTCTAGCATCACATGGACGTAGTAATTTATTACTTCAAGTTTGTGAATTGTCTGATTAAATTTTTTTGTGGGTTGAACTTTTGTGCTCGAATTTATAAAGAATACTACGTTACAAATTTGATTAAGATCTAGGCTTGACAGTTTCCAAACATACTCAGTACTGATAATGGGATTAAGAAATCATATATGTCATCTTCTCTGTATATATTGTCCACTCCAACTTGCCAAACTTGTCGTCCTCTTGGCAACGACCACTGCACTCCAAACTCGGTCATGTTCTCTGCTCCGGTTCGTTTAATTAGGTGTTGAATTCCATTTTCACAAGTAGTATCGTTAATGTATGGTCAATGAGAAATTAAGTGGGTCGAGTTGCAACATTTATGTTTGGGCCATGACGAAATTAATTAAGTGGTACTAATTTCAAGTGTGAGGTAATCAATATGCATAGGATGTGGTAATCAACATGACAAGTATTAAATTCGTTTCGGTGTAAACGTTTGACTTTTTGGCACTATTTACTATTTAAGTTTGATTCAGATTTTTATCATATATAGTTATGTAAGAAAAAATATAGTCAAATGAGATATTGTTAGATCCGTCTAATCTTTTAGTTTTAGAAAATCAACTTTTAATAATATTTTCGTATACACAATTTTAGGTTATTAACTGTTAAAAATGTGTACCGTCATGTGTGTTGGGTGGGTTCGTAAAAAAAACTTTGAGACGGAGTGGGTATGTAGTAATCAAACTCTAGGTGTGTGGTAATAAATATACAATGAAAGTGGTAACCAATATACCATGCATGGTATGCGGTAATCAAATTCTAGATTTGTGGTAACAAAAAATAGGAATATATCGTAACCAATTATGAGATTAAGTGGTAATTAACCAACATACATATGGTCTATGTAACCGATATGGTAGGATTGTGGTAACCAAACAAGGGATGTGTGTAATCAAATTGGCAGCACTAGTCCATAGTTGCCAATTTGCCATCATTATCAACCTCGACTTCAACTACAAATGGTACGTTTACCCGCTCCAACTTCGCTGTCAGTGCACTAATTATGTGATATGACACACTAACGTAAGTGGATGCTTCTTGCTTGTCTATATTCATTCTTGCACTAAACAAAACACTTTGTTTCTTAGCTTTTGCGAACTCTGTTTTTTCTGTCCATAATAATATGGGTAAATTCTCGATTTCTCATCTTCTCCTTCCCACTATACTATTGTTGTTCGAGCTGGGGGTTTTATGTGTGGCCCAAAATACTTCTTCTTTGGGTTGCATTCCACAAGAGAGGGAAGCTCTCTTACAGTTCAAAGCTGGCATTACATCAGATCCTCTGAATAAACTGTCGTCATGGAATGGCACAAATTGCTGCAACTGGAAAGGCGTCGGCTGTGATGTTATCACAGGGCATGTTATCAGTATTGTATTACGGGGAAACCAGTTATCTGGTTCCATTTCAACATCAATTGGAAAATTGTCGTACTTGGAAACGTTGTATCTGTCTTTCAATCAGTTATCTGGTTCCATACCAGCATCAATTGCAAATTTGTCAGCCCTTATAGAGCTGGATGCTTGGGATAACAACTTATGCGGTCCTATCCCACCAGACATTGGAAATTTGAGGGCATTGACAACTTTGGATCTAAGAGGTAACCAACTAAGCGGTGATATTCCACTTTCTTTGGGACAACTATCAGAGCTTAAAGTAATTGATTTATTCCATAACTCATTAAGCGCAACACTTGTCGAGACTCACTTTGCCAATCTCTCAAAGTTGGAAAGTGTTGATTTGAACTCCAACTCGATGATACAGTTTAAAGTTGGATACAATTGGGTGCCTCCCTTTCAACTGCATTATCTTTATTTAAGTGATTCCAACTGTTGGCACTAACATTTCATGCAGAATTATTTGGGTGTCATTGCAACGCTCTAACAACAGTGCAGTTATGGTTTTAAAGATCAAAGCTTCACCAGCACCCGGGACTCAAAGACCTAGACGTTTTTAGTTTATAAATAGTCTTTGAGTCAGTCTTTGTATTTTAGATTTTATCTTCAATATTCTTCCAAGAGAGCTAAGTCTTGTTTTTAGAAGATATACTTCAAGAGTCAAAAACTTGTTCTTCATGTTGAGATGTTTTGAGAGTTTTTGTTCTTGATATAATTGTGTTGTAATTCAGTGTATATCGTTTTAGATCGTGTTGTAAATCAAGGAGAGGGAGTCTTCTTGATATAGCTAAAAGGATTCTTGTTCAGGGTTGTCAACAGGTTGAAGGAACAACAAGATTGTCTCTGTAATTCTAGTTAGGGAGATTAGAAGTTGAGGGGGAGAGTTTCAGCTTCTAGATCGAGTTAACAGGATTGGTCTCGAGTCTTGTGTTTGTTCTTGTTCATTGTTGAGTAATCTTCGCCTGGATTGGAATCCCCCGGATGTAGGACAGGAGGTCCGAACCGGGTCAACAAACAATTGTGTTCTTATATTTCTGCAATTGTGTGTGTGATCAATACATCGCGTTAACACCCTACTCAGGGACTGTCACCAACATTATTGGAGGTCAGTTTCCAGCATGGCTTCAAACACAGAAGGCATTAAAGAATCTGGATTTATCCAATTGCAGCACCAGTTACACGACTTGCTAGAAAGGCCGAATTAACAGTAGCGGAAAGAGCAGCAAAACAAGGGAATTACGCAGCTATGAACGCGATCAGCGGAGCCATGGAAGAGGCACAACACAGGATGATCAAGAATTGTAAAAATGCCTATGAGATGTGGAGATTTCTTGAAGTCAGGTTTGAAGGTTCTGCCGATGTTAAACTAACCCGATTACATCGTGTTGAATCTTTATATGACAGATTGGAGATGACGGTGATGAAAATATTTCAACATATTTTGAGAGATTCCAAAATGTGGTCAATCAATGCATAGAGCTTGGAATGCATTTTGATGAACAAAAATTGGTTCGAAAGATGCTACGTACAGTTTCTCCTAAGTATTCTGGAAAGATCTCAGTTCTTGAAGAGAGTGAAAAGACCAACACCATGACTTTGGAAGAGTTGGTTGGCAATTTGCAAAATTATGAAATGAATCATCTGGAATCAAGGAGCAAAGGAAAATCGAAGAGTATTGCTCTAAAGGCTGAAAAGGTTGAGGAATCAGACGATGATTTGGATGAAGAATTATCCTTGATCACTAGAAGGATGGCCAAATTTCTTCAAGAAAAGAGAGCAAGACAGTTACAGAAATGCAAGCCTCAGAAATCCAGTTCACATGGTGTTTCAACATCCGACAAACAACAGTTTAAAGGATCTAAGAAGTTCGAAGGCAAAGGCAGTAATGTCAGGAAACTCAAGGAACATGAGAAATTTGACAAATTCTCTTCTATTGTATGTTATGAGTGCGGAGGAAAAGGACATCTCAAAAAGGAATGTCCTACTGCTAATAGGAAAGAAAGGAAAGCATATCAGGTTACTCTCAGTGATGGTGAATCCGATGTTGAGGAAACGGATGAACAACAGAGTGATTCAGAAGATGTAGTAGCACTGACTATTCGTGATTGCAGCCCCCAAGCAGGTATATCAAATTCAATAGATTATTCTTCTGATGAAGATGATTCTGTGAGTGCAGGTGATATCAATCAAATTTACTCAAAGCTGGCCGATGCATATGAGGAGTTAAAGTTCGAGTATGATACTGCATTCAGTGAAAATAAGAAGTTGTTAGCTCAACTGACTGACCTCGGAATTTCCTATGACAATCTATCTTCTGAGAAGATCAAAATTCAGAAGGAATTAAAGCTAGCTAAGCTCAAAGTTGAGGAACTTCAAGTTGAATGCTCCAAACTGTCTGATGAAAAGACATGTTTGGCCACAGAAAATCTACAACTTCAAGCTAAGTGCAATGAACTCTCTCAAACGGTAAAAGGTAAAAATAAATTGGATTCAGTTCTTTCTATATGCAAAAGACCTGGTGATCTTTCAGGTATAGGATACAAGAAGAAAGGTAAAGCAAAGAAGTTCAAATCAACCAAGAGAAACTTTGTTAGTGGAGGATATCTTGGTGAACAATCAAGCAATGCTGCTGCCTATAGAAATGTGCCAATTCAAGTCAACATTGCACCTCAAGACTCAAGGGATTGTATATATTGTGGTCTACCTGGTCATCAAGCAGACACTTGTTTAAGGATTGTTCGAGATCTCTTAAATGGAAGACCTGTTGTCTGGCCGACGTTAGAACTACAAAAGAAGATCCAGATTCGTAAGGCCTGGATACCTAAACATTCTAATCAACAGTCACTTGGTCTTGTTGTTGTATCTTTGCAGGCACATCAAAAGAACACTTTGTGGTATTTTGATTCTGGATGCTCTAGGCATATGACTGGAACCAAAAATATACTACAAAACTTCACAGAACAAGATTGTGGAGAGGTGATGTATGGAGATGGTGCCAAAAGCAAAATCACTGGTTATGGTAAAATTGAAAAGGGAGTTCTTTCTAATCTCTCTAAGGTTTACTTTGTTGATGGTTTAACTACCAATTTAATTTCCATAAGCCAATTATGTGATGAAAATTCCTTAGTGCTATTTGATATGAATACTTGTTATGTGTTTAAAGATTACAAGTGTATCATGTCAGGGAAAAGGTCTACTAACAATTGTTATGTCTTAAAGGAAACAGTAGACAGGGCTTTGATTTTGAAAGAAGATCTTACAAGCCTATGGCACAAGAGAATGGCACACTTGAATTATCAAACTCTCTACAAATTGAGCATTTCTGGAGCTGTCAAAGGGTTGCCAAAACTACAGAACAACTCTCAAATTGTCTGTGAAGGCTGTTCTAAAGGAAAACAAACCAAAGCTCAACACAAACGAGTTGATGAAATTACCACAAATCACTGCCTTGAACTCATTCACATGGACTTGATGGGTCCATTGGAAGTTGAAAGCCTTAATGGTAAAAGGTATGTACTTGTGATAGTTGTTGATTTTTCTAGATTTACTTTTGTTTGTTTTCTCAGATCAAAAGATGAAGCCTTTGAGTATTTTGAGTCCACAAGCCTGAAGATCATGAATCAAAAACAAGGAAAAATCAAAAGGATTAGAACTGATCATAGGAGAGAGTTTGACAATCAACAGTTCACTGATTTCTGTAAGCAACATGGAATTTCTCAAGAGTTCTCTGCCCCAAAGACTCCTCAACAAAATGGGATTGTAGAAAGGAAGAATAGAACCTTACAGGAGATGGCAAGGTCTATGCTTCATGGGAGCACACTTCCAAAACTTTTTGGGCAGAAGCTGTCAACACAGCATGTCATATTTCAAACAGAGCTCTTTTGAGGCCGAAGACAAATTTCACTCCTTATCAAATATGGTATGATAAACTTCCTAATGTTAGATATTTTCATACATTTGGTTGTCCTTGTCATGTTTACAGAGACAGGGAACAGCTTAAGAAGTTTGATGCCAGATCAGAAAAAGGGTTGTTTTGGGTTATGCTAACAACTCCAGAGCTTACAGAGTTTACCTGACTGATAGTAAGAAAGTTATAGAATCTGTGAATGTTCTATTTGAAGATTCTCTAGCTAAAGGATTATCTGAATATGAAGATGGTCTACATTATTTTCCTGTAATTGATCCACCATCTGAGGAAACAAATGAGCCATCATTTGAAGCTAATGTGGAAACTGGAGCTGAATCAGAATCTTTGGTTGATACTGAGGAAGAGCAACAACCGCTTGACACTGCTATTGTAGATAAGAGGAAAGGACCAAGAACTTCGAAGCATCATTCTAACAATGATATCATTGGAGAATTGGATGCACCAAGGCAGACCAGAAACAAGAAGGTTGATTACAAGAACTCGCTGGAATGAATTGCTTCATAACCAAGATGGAACCAAAGAATGCATCTGAAGCTTTTAAAGATGAATATTGGATTGCTGCCATGCAGGATGAGTTACTACAGTTTGAAAGAAATTCTGTATGGGAGTTAGTACCACCACCTGACAACATCAACATCATTGGTACTAAATGGATTTTCAGAAACAAGAAAGATGAGCATGGAAACATAGTCAGAAATAAAGCTAGATTGGTAGCACAAGGCTACACACAAATTGAAGGATTGGACTATGGAGAGACTTATGCACCAGTGGCCAGAATGGAAGCTGTAAGGATTTTGCTATCTGTTGCTTGCTACCTAGATTTCAAGTTATATCAAATGGATATCAAGACTGCTTTTCTGAACGGGAGAATTAAGGAGGAAATTTATGTAGCTCAACCAGCTGGATTTGAAGATCATAAACATCCAGACTATGTTTATAGAGTGAAAGGAGCCCTATATGGTCTTAAACAGGCACCTCGTGCTTGGTATGAAAGGCTGTCACAATTCCTGATTAACCACGGATATACCAGAGGAAATGTGGATAAGACTCTTTTCATCAAACACACAGATAAGCATATCATTGTAGTTCAAGTCTATGTTGATGATATCATTTTTGGATCTACTTCAGAAGATCTTATAAATGGATTTATACATGATATGAAGACAGAATTTGAGATGAGCATGCTTGGAGAATTGCATTACTTCCTTGGATTACAGATTAAACAAGAAAGAGATGGAATCTTCTTATCTCAGGAGAAGTATGCAACCAATATGCTAAAGAAGTTCAACTTAGAAGAGAGCAAAGTAGCAAGAACGCCTCAAGGTATTCATGAGAAGCTTTCTAAAGCAGATTCTAGTTGTGATGTTGATCAAAAGCTTTACAGGAGTATGATTGGTAGTCTTCTCTACCTAACAGCAACCAGACCAGATATCTCATACAGCACAGGAGTATGTGCCAGATTTCAAGCTCAACCCAAGGAGACACATCTTAAAGCAGCTAAGAGAATTATGAGATATATCAAGGGAACCATTGGACTTGGGATTTGGTATTCTAAAAGATCATCATTAGATCTTATAGGATATACAGATTCAGATTGGGCAGGCAGTTGTGATGACAGACGCTCAACAACAGGAGGCTGTTTCTATCTTGGTAACAATTTGGTTAGTTGGTACTCAAGGAAACAGAACATAGTTGCTTTATCTACAACTGAAGCAGAATATATAGCGGCTACATGTTGCTGTTCTCAACTTATGTGGATGAAGCAGACTTTGGCAGATTATGGAGTATATCAAGAGAAATTTGTGGTGCTCTGTGACAATACAAGTGCCATAAACATCTCTAAGAATCCAGTGCTTCACAATAGGAGCAAACATATTGATATCAGGTATCATTTCATTAGGGATTTGGTTGAAGATAACATTTGTGATATTCAACATGTAGGGTCGTCAGAGCAACGTGCTGACATCCTAACAAAAGCCATGAAGGGGGATAAGTTTGACAGGCTTAGAACAATTCTGGGCCTAAGTTTCCATACAAATTAAATTTTGTTATGCTTTGGGCCGTTTTTGTTTTCCTTGTATACTAACTTTTCAGGCCCAAGCAATTAAAGAGGAGAATCGGATAAAGACAAATTTTTGATATGGGAGGATTTTGATTTGACGCCTGCAGAGTGTCATCATAACACTGTGACGACTGTAACCGTCCCTTCACCTCTGCCATTCACGTCGCTCGAAATTGCCATCATTATTTCGCCGTTTCTTCTCCTCCGAACTTGTGCAGCTTGTTTTTCTACTTTCAATGGCATCTTCAAGTTCCCCCAAATCCCCAACTGATCCGAATACTGAATCATCTGCTCCATCAAACACTGAGATACCCATTGATCCTGTCCAAATTGTAACCTCCGTTCTTCAAGTGCTGAGTGGAAATGCTCCACTTCCTTCAACATCTGAAATAGGAGAGGCGTCGGGTGGAAATGCAGACAACACTGTGACGGAGGCTACTCCTCTTGTGAGTCTTCCACCTACTGGAGATTCTTCTGCTCTCCTTGCACCCCCTGCACCTGCTCTTCCAGCACCTCAAAAGGAAACATTTCCTATGGAATGGGATGATGGAACCACGACGGAGCATCCTCAAGGAGGTACTGAAGATTTCTTTGACCATGATGACGTTGTTGCTGAGGAAGAGGAACAACAGAGAGACGACGAACCTGATCGAGAAGTTACTCCGGAACACCGTCCAGTTGCCAGTACCCCTGTGACTCGTTCTCGCAAAAGGAAGGACAAGCAACTTGCTGTTGAGACAACACAGAAACGACCGAAGAAAGTTGGGCCAATGACTGTTCGTGATGCTCTGAACTTCAAGTTCTATGACAAGGAGGCACAAAAATTTGCCAAGGAGCTCAATAATCGAGATTCCATACCAGAGGAGCAGTTCACTCACCCCATCTACAAGGAGTTAGGCTTTACAAAATACTTAGAGGACTGCAAGCTTTTCTACTGGGCTACGAAACTCGAGGATTACTCTCCTGCATTGGTTCGCGAATTCTACGCCAACCTTCATCCAGATGTTATGGATGCTGACTCGCCATTTGGAGGGAAGATTTACATGCGAGGCAAAATCCTAGAGATTTTTCCTCAGGTGATTAATGCGTTGGTAAAGGTCCAGCTTAACAGCAACCTGGATGATGTTACGAGCTACTTGCCAAACTCCAATGCTGAAGTGGCCTACGAGATATCGAACACAAAGAGTGTTGCCTTTGGACGGAATCAACTCCGGGTTCAACAGCTTACTCTCAAGTTCAACTGTTTGTTTCGTCTGTGTAGTTCCAACATCCTTCCAACAACCAATGCCAGTCAAGTGTCATCTCATATGGGTAAACTCATATTCTGTATTGAAAAATATCTTAACATGACAAATTTTGGTCTTTCTGTGCTTTCTAAGATGCTAGGTTACACCCGCGGTTCAATTGGGAAGAATGATCTCCTCCCTTACCCTGCTTTGATCACCCGATTCCTAAGGAAGAATGGAATCAAAGTACCAAAGGAAGAAAGAATTCCTATCAAACAGAACACTCCCACCACTGATCTTCGAAATTTGCACAATGACATTCTCCTCGGTCCTGCTCTGTCTGGCGCAGCCTTGGTTAATCATCTTAAGACCATCATTCTTCGACAGAATGAGGAGGTTTCGAATGTCATCAATGCTGGTCTCCGCATCCGGAAGCAGAACAACAATATGTTGAAGCTTCTTCCTGGTTCATTTGATCCTCCACCCACTGGAGCGGAGGATGATGAGGAGATCTGATTCATCAAGGGGGAGTATGGTCTCAATTTGTTCTGCTGACTGACTGTGGTTTTTGGGTGATGATGACAACACTTTGAGGAGGGTACACTCTAAACTGAATTTTATTTTTGAATGGGTCTGTAACTAATATTTTACTTCTGATGGTTACTGTTTTGATACTCTTGGATGCTGATGCTTGGTTATTTTTCTTGCTGATGATTGTGGTTTATTTTGCTGATGGACTAGATTTGCATGAGCTTATTTGATCGATCTTCTTATTTTGTGATATTGTTTTGCTGGTGTTATTCTTATATGTTAATTACATTTGTAGCACTTGATCTTTTAACCATTGTTGTTAGGTTGGTATTCTGAATTGCTATTCTTCATACTGGTTTGAGACCTGTTTGTGATTAATCAACCTCTTCATGAAATGAGGGGGAGATTGTTGGCACTAACATTTCATGCAGAATTATTTGGGTGTCATTGCAACGCTCTAACAACAGTGCAGTTATGGTTTTAAAGATCAAAGCTTCACCAGCACCCGGGACTCAAAGACCTAGACGTTTTTAGTTTATAAATAGTCTTTGAGTCAGTCTTTGTATTTTAGATTTTATCTTCAATATTCTTCCAAGAGAGCTAAGTCTTGTTTTTAGAAGATATACTTCAAGAGTCAAAAACTTGTTCTTCATGTTGAGATGTTTTGAGAGTTTTTGTTCTTGATAGAATTGTGTTGTAATTCAGTGTATATCGTTTTAGATCGTGTTGTAAATCAAGGAGAGGGAGTCTTCTTGATATAGCTAAAAGGATTCTTGTTCAGGGTTGTCAACAGGTTGAAGGAACAACAAGATTGTCTCTGTAATTCTAGTTAGGGAGATTAGAAGTTGAGGGGGAGAGTTTCAGCTTCTAGATCGAGTTAACAGGATTGGTCTCGAGTCTTGTGTTTGTTCTTGTTCATTGTTGAGTAATCTTCGCCTGGATTGGAATCCCCCGGATGTAGGACAGGAGGTCCGAACCGGGTCAACAAACAATTGTGTTCTTATATTTCTGCAATTGTGTGTGTGATCAATACATCGTGTTAACACCCTACTCAGGGACTGTCACCAACATTATTGGAGGTCAGTTTCCAGCATGGCTTCAAACACAGAAGGCGTTAAAGAATCTGGATTTATCCAATTGCAGCATCTCAGGGACTCTTCCGAAATGGCTTGGTGGCATGAATCTGGAAGAGTTGTACATGTCAAAAAACCGTATACAGGGAGCTATACCAGATCTTCCTTCCAATCTTACATGGTTAGATCTTTCTCATAACAATATACGGTATCTTCCAAGCAAAATCGGCGATATGATACCCCTTGTAAGATATTTAATTTTGTCGCGCAACTCCATCACTGGTCCATTTCCGAATTCGATATGTAGAATGACAGATCTCGGAATTTTAGGTCTCTCTGGGAACTCTTTATCGGGTAATTTGCCAAATTGTTGGCAAAACTTTACAAATTTAGAATATGTAGCATTATCATCCAATGAACTTTCAGGTGGCATTCCGGAATCAATTGGAGGTGCTTCCTCTTTGAAATGGCTGCAGCTGGGCCATAACAACCTCACAGGAGAGCTTCCCTCTACATTAAAGAACTGCAGTATTCTAGAGGTTCTAGATGTTGGAAGAAATCAATTGTTTGGAGAAATTCCTCCGTGGATTGGAAACTAAATGCTACGTTTGAAAATTCTTAGGCTAAGAGACAATTAATTCCACGGCACAATTTCCTCTTCACTCTGCCAAGCATCCCATCTTCAAATTCTCGACTTTGGGAACAATAAGTTGACCGGATCCGTTCCACGTTGCTTTGGAAAATTCTCAGGAATGATCATTTCCCTTGAGAATTCCATTATTAACGGTAGTACAATTTCTGATGCTCGCATCAAGCAAGTGATGAAAGGAGTGGAGATGGAGTACACCAGAGGATTAAAGCTTCTGGCCAATTTGGATCTTTCCGGGAATAATCTTGTTGGAGAAATTCCTTCAGAGCTAACTAACCTTGTCGGCTTGGAAGGCCTCAATCTTTCTCATAATCATCTACAAGGTGAAATTCCTGCAATGATTGGACACTTGAAATCTTTGGAATCTCTAGATCTTTCCAACAACAAATTGTTTGGTAGAATTCCGGACAGCTTGTCAAACATGCCTTTTATAAGCAGTTTGAACTTGTCGAACAACAATTTGTCCGGGCAGATTCCCACAGGCCATCAGCTGCAAACACTTGTTGATCCTTCGATTTATGGTGGCAATCCTCAACTTTGCGGAGACCCCTTACCAAAGAGATGCCACAGCAATGAAAGTGCATGGCGCACAGATGCTAAAAGTCATGTTTCAGTCGGGGAAAATTTAATTGACAAATTATGTTTTTACGATTTTGTAATAGGTGGTTTTGCGTCGGGACTGTGGGGGTTCTTCGGTGTTCTGATATTCAAAAGGAGCTGGAGACGTGCTTATTTTCATTTCATCGAAGACATGTTTCGCAAGATGCTGGGGTTTTAGACCTTTAGAAGTGTGGAGGTTCCAACGTCCAAGTTAAGATAGCAGGTAAGTGAAATGATATTTTCCCTTCTGTTAGACTCTAGAGTCTAGAGTAAAAAGTAATAATATGAAGAAGTGTTTTATTTGAGCATTTGTTTGGAGTTATTTTGTGTGGTTTTCAGGATATGATCAACATCACAGCACTAGTAGACAGTAGTTCTTTGTTTATGATACATTTTCGGGCTGATGAAGGTTGTAATTGTCATACATTCCAACTTATATTTATAATGTGTGAGGATTGAATGTTAAGTACTGTTATGTGAAGTTTGTTTGTAATATGTAATTAATCTTGGGTTCTAGTTTTGTAATGTTCAAGTTTTAGATTTTCAAAGTATATTAGTAATTGTTGTATGAGGGCAAACAATGAATTCGCCAACCTTGGATGGAATAGCCCTTTAACGGTCCTTAATCATATATATATGTGCGTGTTAATAAAGTGACTTAAAGAATACAAAAATATAATAGTAGGAATAAATAATTTTTGTCCTCTGTTTTCTTATTTAAATTTATATACTTTTTTGTTTCAATAATAATACTATCGCATTCCCATTTAACCAAAAGCTAAGGTCTTATGCCTCAATTACAATACATAAATAAACTAATAAGCTAGATTGCGTATTGTTTGGCTCAAAGAAGACAATTATATCAAAATCTGAAATCAAATATTATTTTAATAATGGTTTGTAAACTTTGAGCAGAATGAGCGAGCAAAACCGCATTTGCGGGTAAGTATGCATTATAAATGAGTGGGTTTTCAGTTGACACCATAAACCACCGCCGTGATTTAATTATCAGACGAGGAATTGGCGGCGTTGGAATACATTCCTACTATTAACATGTGTATAGTAGATTGACGACATTAATTGTATGTACTGTTTGCATTTTATTGGATGGCATAAAGGAATTCCAAAGATCCATGTTTAACTCAAGAAATATCAAGTAGAAGAAGCAATGAAGATAAGCAAGGCAGAGGTCGTCGGTCCATTTTACCATAGGATGGAAGAAGTAGCTCAGATTCTCTGACTTCTGTGAGTCATAAAATTACACTTGCCAATTCTCAATTCAAACCAAAAGCTTAATAGTAAATTCCTTAGGTAATTGGCAATTGGCAATTGGCATTGCAGCAGGCTTTTCAAATGCATGGCGCCGACGACAAAGATGCCGGAAATCCATGCCGCCGTTTTGGGTTTGTTACCTTGATCAGATATGTCATGCTATTGCCTGCTGTCAAAGCTATAAGGGCGCAATTACAACATCACGTCGTTGTGAGTCCTTAATTGTGCATTTATATTAATATATCATATATGAAGCTTAATCAAGTTCATTTACTCTTAATTAATTAGTTAATTAATTAACTAATTAATTAATTAGTTAATTGTGCATTTATATTAATATAATTTCGCTCATCAACTTTTGACTTTGGCTTATCCATTACCTATCCCTTGCTCACGATATCCAGTTCTTGATTACCAAACTCGGCCGGGCAATCACAATCACTTCGAACCTGTCCCCGGACGAGATGCCGGTAATTTCTCAAACTTCCCTAGCCAACAATAATTTTTACATATATGCTAACTGGTGATCATGACTTCTGTGGTGCCATATCAGTTTTGTGAATCTTTTTTATTTGCTTTAATCTTTTGAAGATTGACTGATGACATGTACAGCAGACCATTTTGGGTATTTTTTTGTTGTTGAAATTTGTTGGATATTAACAACATATTAGCTCAATGGTTAGATTGTCGATCGGTACTTTTTCAACTTGCTTCATAACCTCATGCTTCATTACTCGACACATTTTGTTCCTTACATTTCAGGGCCCTAGGTATTATTAAATAATAGGCCCCAATAAAATTTAAATAAATTCAAAAATACTTCCTCCGTTCTCAAATATTTCTTACGGAGCATATTTTAAATCAATAATAACTCAAGTTCGGTATATGTAAAAATTCTAAAAGTTCGATATTTAAAAACTACACGACGAGACGAATCTAACAAAATTCCTCTTGACTATATTTTAACTTGTATAACTATGATAAAACTTTAAATCAAAGTGCATGGGTGAATAGTGCCCCAAAACCAAATGTGTCAAACATTTGGGAGCGGATGAAGTAAAATATTTTAAACACAGAAAGATTGAGAAACAACGGTTAGAGCAGAGACAACACAAATATTAGCTAGTTTTTTCATCATAATTATTAACTAAACCAAAAGTAATTAATTATAAATTTTCTCACCCCCTAATACAGTACTAGCTAGGTTTTTCCTCTCCCCTGATTAATTAATTTTTTCCGGTAACAAGTGACGCTCGAACGTCGGCAAAGAGGAAAACTAAGAAAAACAACTACAGAATGAGAAAGGAAGAGGAAAGCAAATCAAACTCGAATGTACCAAACCCCGGAAATATCAGTACTTAACAAGGCTTGAACTTCATCCGCCGGAAGGCCCAGGTAGTGAAGAAGTCCAATGAGCTAGCCCCTTCTTGAAGTCCAATTGATATGAAATTAGGAAATAAAACAAGTATTGCCAATTTTTTGGGAAAAAAATAATAGTCTCAATATAAATTATTTGTGAATGTGGAAGATCAAAAATTAAATGAGAAAATAATGAAAATTTATATATTTAATTAATAATTATAGTAAAATTTAAAAGTAAAATTTAGCCCCATCCTGAGTATGGGCCTGGGCTGGCACACTCGGTTGCGCACTCGGCTGATCAGCCTCATGCCTGAGGCTGAGTTGCTGCTCTCATATTGTAGCGTACGTCCCCTCGAAATGTGCATGGATGTTGTTCTTCTCGTCATCTACATTTTGTCAATTAATGAATAAATCGTCTTAGATATCCAACTCAACAATTTTTCGTCATCATACCTAGGGTTTCCAATCCATGAGGGAAGAGTTCGCAGACAGACGTATAATTATCTACTAGAGAAGATGGATAGCAAGATGTCTTGTTGGGCTATGAGACTGCTTAACAAGTCGGGACGTGCCACCTTAGCAAGACATGTCCTCGCCGCTATTCCCACGTATTGTATGCAAATTGGGTGGATTCCGGAATCCACTTGTCGACACATTGATAGAAGAATGTGTAACTTTGTGTGGAAAAGATAGTAGGGGGCATGGTCTTAACCTTGTTGGATGGGATCGTGTGGCCCTTCCGAAAGCAAAAGGAGGACTGGGGTTTCGCACGTCTCGCCATGCTAATATCGCCCTACTCGGGAAACTGGTGGCGGATGTCGTGCTCGGTAATGACAAATTCTGGTGTAAAGAGCTCCGTCGGAAATATTGGCCTACTGGCGGTCTCATATCGTCCATCGAATAAAGGCTCATTCACTTGGAGAAGCATCCGGAAGGCGGCTATGCATCTCCAAAGCGGCTTCCAATATCGTATCGGGAATGGCATGTCATCCTTGTGGTTCACACCTTGGCTCCATGGCAGTCAGTTAGGGCCACGAGTGCCTTTTGTTGAAGTAGCTGACATTGATAAGAGGGTGAAGGATATTATTCAGAATACTGGTTGGGACTTCTCCGGAATGTAGACCATTATTCCTGATACTGTGAAGCAGGAGATATTGGAACTACCGCCACCTTGCTTGCATCCGCATGTGGAGGATGGGTGGAGCTGGGCTGGTAGCGTCGATGGTCGCTATTCAGCGCGATCAGGCATGCAACTTCTACTTTCGGAGTCGCTGGATGCTCGGTCTTGGAAATGGATTTGGAGCTCCAGCTTCCCGGAGCGTATTGGCTTTCTTCTTTGGCTAATTTCTTGGGATGCCATCCCTTGTAATGTTCTCAGGTATCGTAGAAACCTAGCCAATTCCCCGCTCTGTGGCATTTATTTGGAAGATTGGAAGCATTGTTTGTTCCAATGCCAATGGACGGTGGCGGTATAGGAATCCCTTGACATTAGCATTCCCATGGATTTGGAAACCTTGGACATTCCTAACACTCGGACATGGCTATGTGGTATGTTTAGATGGTATGGTCCTTTGTTTCTAGCTGGTATTTGGATTATTTGGAAAGAACGGTGTGCTAGGGTGCTTCAAGGCAAATTTGCTTCACATCATAAAATCATTCGTGATGTTCTTCATCTGGGTGACTCTCTCCAGCGCTCCTCTATGAAACCTTCTGCTCAACCTTCTTCTCAACGCCTCACACGCTGGAATATGGGATCATGGACGGGGATTTTCCTTCATACGGATGGTTCACGCTAGGAGAGTCGAAGGCGAGCTGGCTTCGGGACCGTGCTGAGAAATTCTGATGGTAGCTGGATGGGGGGGTCTCCGGGCAGCTCGGAGATGTCTCCATCATTCAGGCGGAGCTTAGCGGGTTTGATGCATGGGTTACAATTGGCCTTGCATCACGGCATCACGCATCTCTACTGTGCTTGTGATTCCACTGAGGTGCTAAGGCTCATTGCTGCCAAACGGTCTTGTTCCCACTGGCTTGCCCCGTACCTCGCTCGTATTGATGATTTGCGTCCACAGTTTCATGTCTACAGTCTCAACCTTATCCTTCGGGAAGGTAATTGAGTTGCTGATTTTCTAGCAAAATTGGAGGCGGAAGAGGAGCTATTCTTCACCAACTGGGCATTCCCTCCAGATCGACTCCGTCCTCTTCTGGCGGCAGATGCTATTGGCACGTGGTTTCCTCGTGCTAGTTGATTCATTGTGACTACTTTCGGTTTTTTGTTCGTTTTTGCTTTCTTTTCCTAGCCTTGCATAGACTGTTGTGTCAAAAAAAAAATAATTTTTTTTAAGTAAAAAAGGCTTCTGTATCTTTATCCATAAATAATAAAACAAAAAATTTAAAAAATAAAACAAAAGTTGAAACGGTTTCAAACATTCATTTCAGGGAATTAAACTACACTCAAAAACATAAATGTGAGACGATTTATTTTCCTCCAAACGTATAAAATGAATTGAACTCATAAAACCCCATTTTAATTTAATTGTCAGTCATTCAATATTTTTTTATCACATACATACAGAAATTAATTTTAAACTAGTGCAATTAGGGTACATATATCCTCATTTCTTTTTTCCAAGAATAAACTTGTCTCACTATTCAGGAAAAAAAATCCATTTAGTCCTATAAGTTTTTTAAATTTCAAAACAGTCCCACAAATATCGAATTAGATGAATCCGTCTCATAACTACTCTAAGCTTAGCCGAACCCGTCCATAAACCGGTTCTTTTGCTAGCCATTGCCGAACCCGTCCCATAACTTCCCTAATGGAGGGATGAGTTCGGCCATGATTAGGGTAGTTATGGAATGGGTTCGACGATGATTAGCGAAAAACCCGGTTCATGAACAGGTTCGGCTAAGATTAAGGTAGTTATGGGACGGATTCGTCTAATTTCATATTTGTGGGACTATATGGGAAATTTTTTAAAATTATGCAATGATATGGGTTTTTTTTCCACTATGCCATCTAGAATTATTATTACATGCTCTTAGACTAATCTTGGGAATGAGTGCATATATTGAATTAACCGACCTTCCATTAGCCCCAATTAAATGAAAAACCTACAATCGCTATAAATTACTATAACTCGTCCATCCCAACTGTGGTCACCGGAATTGAAATAATTCATTTCATGAGATCATGGCTGTCTACTACAAACCCTTTGTCTTCTTCCTCTCTTGCCTTACAATCGTTTTCCTCATTTATTCTTCAAGTGCATACATTTCCAGCAATGGCGGCATAACTATTGATTTAATCCATCGGGACTCTCCCCTGTCACCTTTTTACAATCCATCTGAAACCCACTTTGAACGGTTGAGAAATTCCTTCACCCGAAGCTTCTCCCGCTTTTCTGCCCTAAAATCAGCTTTCAACCCTTCCAACAAAATGGCGGCACACATCACATCCAGTGGTGGGGAATATCTGATGGAGATCGGCGTGGGAACCCCGACCGTCCAAACCCTAGCAATCGCCGACACCGGCAGCGACCTGACGTGGATCCAGTGCGCCCCCTGCACACAATGCTACAATCAGACCGCGCCGCTCTTTGATCCGACCAAATCCTCGACTTTTCGAAACTTGTCCTGCACGGCCCCGCAGTGCAGGGCTTTGGGAAGCAGCGACGACGACGGCCCGACTTGTGACGACGCCAATAATTGTCTCTACCAAATTAGCTACGGCGACAATTCCTACAGCAACGGGAACTTAGCCACCGAAACTTTCACTTTCGCCACAGGGAACCCCGTCGGATTCCTCGGCGTCGCTTTCGGCTGCGGACACAATGAGGGAGGAACGTTCGACGCCAAGGGTTCCGGCATTGTCGGCCTCGGCGGCGGTCCGTTATCCATCGTACGGCAGCTTAATACATCCGTCGGCGGCAAATTTTCCTACTGCTTAACATCAATTACATCCAATGCTTCTAGTCAGATTAGTTTCGGCGGCGACGCTACCGTTTTTGGGCGTAACGTTTCCTCGACGCGTTTATTGAACAAGGCGACCGATACGTTCTACTACCTGACGCTGGAGGGCGTTAGCATCGGTAACGAAAGGGTGGAATACAGTTACGATGGGAATAAGGCTGGCGAGGAAGGTAACATTATTATTGATTCCGGGACGACGCTAACATTGCTCCCGACGGATCTTTACAACGGATTGGAGGCGGCAATGGTGAAGGCGATTAAGGCGAAGCGCGTGCCTGATTCGAAGCAAATGTTTCGCTTGTGCTACGAGGCGGCGCCTGAAAATGGTGAGCGATTCGTGTTTCCTGCTGTGACGGCGCATTTTGCTGGGGCTGATGTGGCGGTGGCGGAAGAGAGGGTATTTGTGGAGGTGGAGGAGGGTGTTGTTTGCCTGACATTTGTGCCGGCAGATGGTTTGGGAGTGGGGATATTTGGGAACCTGCATCAGATCAATCATGTGATTGGGTATGATTTGGTGAAGAAGAAACTCAGCTTTTTGCCGGCCGATTGCAGCAAGGCTCGCTGATGAATGAAAAATGGAAATGATTGTGTTGATCATTAGTACTGTTAGTGTGGAACCCTAAATTAGTTTGGGGAAATAGTACATTGTGATTGATCTTTCTTATTGTTTATGGGAGAAAGGAGGGTGCATTTCGGGCTCGCTACTGTGCATGCAATAAATAATTAAATCACGAGAATAGTAGTATTAAAAAGAGTCAGAAATTTTGCATGTGTTTTGAAATTAAGGATTCCATGTTGTTAGTTTGAACGTTTAAGTAACCAAATGACCGAGCTAGTGGGTTCAGTTGAGTCTTGACAGTCGACACCATAAGGATATTCCTCCACCTACCACCGCCGTGATTTATCCGACGAGGAATTGTATTGGCGGCAAGATACAGCATGATATGGCCGAGTTCTTACCTAATTTAATTTTAATTGATAATAATTAAAAATTTAAATTTAAAAACCTGTGACAGTCAAAGTTTATGGATAGCTTTTTACATTCATTATATTTTAATTTGTATAACCATGAGAAAAATTGAAATCAAAGCAGTACAATAAACAGTATCAATATTTGCAATGTTGTAAACAATAAAAAACCAAGGAAGTATTTAAGAAATCATATTTGAAATGTTTTCCCAAAATTGGTTCTTGAAAAAATCCAAAAAATTTCTAAATTGTCTAATTTTGAAAATTAATTTCTCATTCCATTCCCTGATCTATTGGAATAGAATATCTATATGCAAGCGGAAAATTTTAATTACTATACATATACTTCCCCATAAGTGTGAAAATTACAATTTAGGGGATTCCCAACTCCCTAGGAGATGTAAACGGGTAAGGTAGGATATCGGTAGACCACCTCTACTCACTACCCGAAATATAATCCTACCCTTACCCTACCGTATTACTCTAAAATTAAATATCGGTAGGATTCGGGTTATATCCGTCGGGTATGCAGATTATCCGTGGGTAAACGGATACCCGAAATCTTAAATATTACATAGTTAACCGACTCTACCCGACCCAACTTTAATAAAGAAAAACCATAAAAAAATAAATAAAACCTTCATTATTGCACGAGAACAAAATTTAAAAGAAACCGCTAAAGCGACATAAATAAATATTGTACTCCCTCCGTCCCACTAGAAGTGTTTCAAAACTTTTGGGCACGGTATTTTATATAGGGATAGTTAGTATTTAATGTAAGGGTAGATTAGTATTTAAAGTAAGGGTAAATTAGTAATTTATGTGATTTGTTTGAATTTTTAATTGAGTTATTTATATGTGATGTGATGATTTTGAGTTGAAGTTTATTAATAGTAGTGGGTGTATATTTATTTATTGATATGATGTGATGGGTGTAGGTGGATGATTAATGGTTAATGATTTACTGAAATGGAAATGAGACAAATGTGTTGGGATGGATCAAAAAGGAAAGTGAGACATAAATAATGGGACGGAGGGAGTAATATTTAAGAATATTCAGTAAAAATTCATAAATTTTTTTACTGCCAAATCTCAAACGTTAATAAATTTAAAATATAAATATAAATAAATAAATAAATAAACAAATATATAAATATGCCTCAATATATAATATAAATTTAAATATATATATATCTATAAGTATATATAGATAAATATATATATATATATATATATTCAATCGGGTAATCGGGTAATATATGAAATCCATACCCTACACACACCCAATATGATTTATTTCGGTTTTGGGTAATACCCTACCCGTTATCTATTTATCTCTACCCTACCCTATTCGATACTCGATTACCCGACCCTACGGGTAAAGTTAACATCCCTAAGATTCCCCAACATGAAGATTGAAAGTTATCAAACTTGACCACTTGTCAACTCCTAGTACCAAAAAACAGTAATATTGAACTATAATTAATGACTAAAATTCCTAACGTAAACTATATATTATAGACTTTTTAATAAAAAGTAATATTTTGAAAAAAAAGGGGAAAAAAAGTCAATATGATCCCACAACTTTCGTGTGTTTCTCAAATGGTCCCATAATTATGCACTTCACTTAATCCATCCAATATGTTTGCTAATCCTCGCCCAAATGATCCTATCCAAGGTTAATGATCTCGCAGGCTGATGTGTCGCAAGGATTAAGGGGTTAATTATGGACTATTTGAGAAACAAACAAAAGTTGTGGGATGATTAACCCGTTAATCCTCGCAATTAACCTCGGATGGGATCATTTGGGCAAGAATTAGCAAACATATTGGATGGATTAAGTGAAGTGCACAATTATGAGACCATTTGAGAAACACACGAAAGTTATGGGATCATATTGATTTTTTTCAAAAAAAAAAAGTATAACTGAATTTGGATAGGAAAGCACACATCTCATTAAATATATTAATTCAAAAAAAGTTATATACTGAATTAAAATATGAAAAATATCACTAAAGTGGACTATAGTTTTTTTTTTCAATACTAGTAGCTTAGTGGAAAGAATGGAACCCTAGGAGTCAGGGACTTGGCCAGCAGAGCAAGTTATCATCGCTAATGTGGACTTTAATTGATAGTAAAGTTGGCTTATAACACATGCACACAAACAATATAAATTTTTAAATTAAAGAATTACTAGTATTTTTTAATGACGGTTTCATAATTTTAGGTAATGAGCAAAGGTACATTTGGACGGGCTAGTCTGCATTAATCATTAAAAATAAGTGAATGAGTCATGAGTGTGTTTTCACTTTCCAGTTGAGTCTTGACGACAGTTGACGGTTGACAGCAATCCATAAAGCAAGCAAGATCCGATCCACCACCGCCTTGATTTTTCCGACGAGCTGATCAGGGAGGGAAACCAAACCATTCATTCCTGCGGATCCATCGATATATCGGAGTACGTAGGTTTAGCCGGAAAAATGAGTAGTACTAGTGCTGCTGGGGACAGGGGAAAGGGCGTGCTTGTTGATGATGATGATGATGAGTATCGGTTATCTGAGGGAGAATTACGAGCGATCCTCAAAACGTACAAGAGGCCAGGGCTCGTTCAACTTATTGTGCAGGCGTATGTGTAACTAACTACTTTTTTTCTCCACGCCGTTTTGGTTTTGTTACCTTCAAAGATGTAAGGTCTGCTGTCAAAACCCTGACAACACCAAACCATTTTGTCAATGTGAGTGAGTGGCTACAATACTTAACTAATAGTAATTGTTATGATTGTGTATGTATAGGTTAATAATCAAATTAATTTGTAATAATTTATATACGCAGGGCCACCCAGTAAAGGTGCGCCCCAGAAAATTCAAGGATGCCCAATTTGGAGTTCAGAATCAGACAGTACCACAACCTCGACTTGTCGCAACTGATGATGATGATGATGATGATGATGATGGTAACCCTAATCCCAAGCCCAATATGAACATGCAGCAGCAGCTGCAGGCCCATTGTACAGTGAACATTCCTACTATGAAGCAGCAGCAGCAGCAGCAGTAGTAGGAGGACCAGCTGGAACAAGTTATGGAAACCCTTCTTATTATCCACACCCTTATTATTATCTCCAGCCACAACAACTTCCTCCTACTCATATGTATCCAGTTCCTGGACCTGTACCTTATTGGCCACTAACTTATTCTGTGCCTCATCAACCCCAGCCGCGGGCTACGCCATCGAATCCGGCCCCCGCGGCCACGAGCACGGGCACGGCTACTCAACAACCTTAAGTACTCCACGCAAGCCCGCCCGGTAAATAAACTTAGAAACTCCTTTTATGCTAACTAATGATCATGACTTGTGTGGTATTCATTCATCGGTTTTCTGAATCCTTTGTGCATGTATGGTGATTGATTGATTGATAGTACAGGATACGTACAACAGACCATTTTGTGTGATCTTTGTTGTTGAAACTTCTTGTTGGATATAGTGACAATCTTATAATTGGCTCAATGGTTAGCCCAAAACGTCTTTCAATTTTCAAACACAACATTTTTCTACTCTACGCAAACTTTTCTACTCATTTTCCTTACAGTTGCTATCTTTCAATCGCTTTCTACTATTTGACAGTAATTCATTTTCATCTTTCTGCATATAAGTATTTCTTTTAAATTATATTGAGTCTTGATCGATGAAGAATTGTCTAAAAAGAAAATTGGACAAATTATAGTAGCAGATGTAGCTTGGATTTTATCTCCCATGCGGAAATTATTTTAGGGGATTTGGATATATACTCAATGAATTGAATTAAAAATATTATATTATTAACATTTCATCATGCATATTTTATTAATCATTTTTATAATTATAATATTTTATATAAAACTATATTTTTTATATTTTAAAACCTTATATTTTATTTATTGAAAACTTAAACATTTTTATTTTTTTATTATTATATTTTTTATAAAGTTAAGTTTATATATAAAAGGGCTAGGTGAAAAAAATAATATGGATGAAATTGACGAATGCACAAACTTCCTAGGACTCTATTAGCAAAGAAAATGTCTACCTGCAGGTTCCAACTTAGGCCATAGGAAACTTAATCCATGCAACATCATAGATAGGATAAGAGAATTTAGTAATTCGAATAAATTTTGGAATGAATTGAACACTAAAAATATACAGGACTAAATATATAAAGTGAGGAGGGAATTCCAACCTAAAAACCTTAAAAAAAATAAAAAGAGGATTTTTCTTACCTCAATCTTGAAATTTTGATGGCACAAATAAAGTGAGGAGGGATCGGAATTTGCAGTATATATGAAATCCCAATGAAAATTGATGAAGTATCCCCTGGCAGAGAGTGGGCTGGAGGGCATGTCAGAAAAATACCCAAAATTCAAATTAGGGCAAAATTGCAGATTGGCTAGATACATCATGTTGAACATCAAATTAACTTGTCGCGCCAAGGCAAAACCTGTTCTTCTTCCCCACTCTACACCACATATGCCGCGACATACACTCTATATCGGCACGACAAGCATGTCGTGCCAGATCTTGGTGCGCCAAAATTTCCCAAGGCACTTTTCATCCTAGCGCGTGACATACACTACGTGTGGCACATCAAACATACCATCAAACATGTCACACCTAACTTAATTTGAATTAATAATCCTGTGACGATCAAATTTTACGGATAGCTTCTTCACATTATTCATAGCCTTTTGAACTATTCTAGGACGATGTTAGGAAAATTCTTCGAAAATTGGTTCTCGAAAAATGCAAAAATTTCCAAATTGTCAAATTTTGAGAACCGATACCTCATTCCGTTTTGGATCTATTGGAAAATAATATCTGAGTCATGCAAAAAAGTTTTACTACACACTTCCCTATAACCGTGATAACATGATACTGGTGTTTGTGTAAATTTGATAAGCATCAACAACAATTTGATAGTTAACTATCAACAACACTTCCCTAACTTTCAATCTTGAGGTTGTGGATTTGATTCTTCATTCGGTCCATTATCCATCTCATTTGTCCTTTTGTAATTTGAGTGGCATGGGTTTCCACTATTCTTTCCTAGCTTGTATAGGTTGTTCAAAAAAAAAAACTATATATATATATATATCTAATATATATAAGTGCCAAACCGTAAAATGCTACAGTTGTGCTACAGTTGTTTCCTTATCTACAGTAGTTGCAAAACAACGACGTCTGTTTCCGTTTTTGTTTCTTCCGTCACTTTCTCCTCATTTTGTTCCGTTGTCTGCTTCTCCAACCCTAGCCGCAACTGTGCCAAGCCAAGCTCTCCGGCCATTACTCGTGGCATCTATATCCTCACCGGGGGCGCTCTTCATCCGCCGATCGCTTCCCATTGCCCTAACACAAATCCAGGCCCAACAACGCAAATCACCCTCAGAATTGTTGTCGTCGTTCACACCGCACTGACGAACTTGACGCCTCCGTCGTGATTTCTTGCCATTTATTTTTCCCCAACTCCCCCCTTTCTTGTGGCGTCCTTCGATCTTCTTTATCTGTTGTTGCTGCCATCCTCTTCCTCCCCCTTTCAAAATTGTGGCCGGGTGACGGTCTTGATGGGGTTAGCGGGAGGGGCGGTGTGGTTGTGTGATGCTTCAACCTTGCTCAGAATTAGGTCTTACAATGGAATTAGGGTTCTTTCCTTGTTTCCTGCTGCACCGCAATGTCGGTTGGGGAGGTGTGAAGTTGGAACGCAGTCGGAGTGAGGCGACCAGTGTAGGATGGAGCTGGCTTCCAGCGAGCTGCTGCCAGCACCATTCAGCCCCTGCCGCTTCCTCGCGATTCTCACGCAGCTGCTGAAGGTAACGGCAGCCTGGTCTGGTCGTGGTGATGGTGCTTGGAATAGGGAATCAGGTTTCTAATTAATTACCAAGAATAAGGATTGAAGTCCTTAATTTAAATCCAAAAGATGTTAATCCAACTTGTTTCCCGATTTCAATGTTCTGCCAAATGCCTATATTGTCTATATGCTAATTTCTTTTTCATCCTTAATAATAGGGAAATGCTCAGAGACCTGAAGTGCGAGTTGTCACTTGGAATAATGATGAACCGGCAACGGATGCACTTCCCATTCATGGCTTTGAGCATTACAAGACTACATATTATTACCTTGCCATTCCCCGTTCTCAGGTAAAGCATGCATAATTTTTTCAAGATTGTAGCTTTGTATTTACTCCTTGACTTGTCCGTTGTATATTTACCCTTGTTATTTGATATTGACAATTTGTCTTCATTGTAGGTATCAACTATGCTGGTGGCCAGGGGGCTGGTGGTAATGAACCATTCTACTATGTTGTGTAACCAAAGGATATAGTTATTGCTAAGCCTAGGTTTGTACCTTTCCCCCCTTCCATTTCATTAACAGGACATTCAATTTGTGTTTTGCTATGTGTTTTGACTGATTAGCAAGTTAGTCTTCCTTTACCATAAAATATTTTAGAGGTTTAATATTTCACTTTGAAGATAATCGTTGCTTGTCCCTCCTGGTATTGGCAATGTATTTATTTAGGTAAGATCTACATAAAGAAAAACATGTACTTTAAATATGTGGGATCTAGATATCTTTATCATTTGATTGTGGAACACAAATATGCTGAAGTGGGTTCCTTATGTCCAGGTACTTAGAGGATCGGCTTCTGCATGGGAAAGGTATGCTAATTCTTTTCTTGTTCAACTGTAAGCATGTACTATAATGGTGATTATTACTTTCCTTTCGTTTGTTCTATTAATTTGGGTGGGTACCTCAAGCAGGTGGCTTTTTTTCATTTTTCTCATGTCCGGCAACTTTCTGTTTTGTTTCCTTTCGGTTTATTCTGTTAATTTGGGTGGGTACCTCAAGCAGGTGGCTTTTCTTCATTTTGCTCATGTCCGGAAACTTTCTGTTTTGTTTCCCTACATATAAACTCAAAATCCAAGATTACGTGACAGTGCTTATGAGGTATCCATTGTGTTTAATTGCACTCATTTTTCCATCATTGTGGGTTAGTCACATGATACCCGATTTTTATTTTTTTCTGCACTAGGTTGCTCTAGCAACTAATAAATCATTTCACAAGGATCTCCTGTCAATCGTTCAAACTTGGGCACCTACAATTTGTTCTCCTTTGTCTGCAATATCTGCCATCGAACCTCAGCCGAACACTTCATCATCAGTTGATGCTCTCAAAGAGTTTATTGTCTAGAATGCTATTTAATTCCTACAGTGTAACCACCCGACACAATCTTGATAGGGTATGTTCAAAATCTCCTATTTTTTTTTCTTTTCCATTAACTTTTATCTTATATTCCACATATTAGATTGCCATAGTAGTTTTCATTAAAACTTCGATGATGAAGTTGATTCTTAAGAAGGGTGGATTGTAATACCATAGAAATTACCCGAAATAATTGTAATTCACTAAAGAGGCTTTTATTAAATATTTAATCACTTGCTTAAAGAATTAGTATATTGATTTTTCTACAAAACAACACTTGAAAATTTATATATGTAAATTTGTCTTTTCCAAAAGAAATATGAATTTCAATATCATGGGTAATAGAATTATATAGTTTATGGAATATTTTTTTTAAATCTATTGTTTAAATTATATATATAAGTTTTTATATATATACACATTGGTCTTGAAAATTATTATGAGGATAGTATGTGAATATTTTAAGTACTTTGATATTCATTATGGAATAAATTTTTATAAAAATAAAAGTATGAGTTTTTATGTGAATCTATGAGAATTAACTTTTATATATAAGAAAAGAGGAAATATATTTAAAAAAAAAAAGAAAAGAGGAAATATATTCAAAAAAAAAATCAAAAAAAAAAAAGAAAAAATTCAAAAGAAGATATACTACAGGTTGAGTAAATCAGTTCAGATTGCTGGGGAGACTTGGTTTTCTTTTGTTTCTATTGGGGCTGCCATGATTCGTTTTGCAAAGGGTTCGTAATTTTTGAGAGCTTGATTTATGTTGTGTCCTCCTATCTATTTGGTGAGCGGTGGGGAGTGAACTTTATTGGGTTTTCCATGCCTTCATCCTTGCTAGTCAGTATATTCTAGTTCAGCAGAGACTATGTTTTCCTATTAGCCTAGTCTTTTAACCCTAAACCATAAACCCTTAACCCCGTTCTACTCCAGGACCCTTCTTCCCCTATTTCAGTCCCTTTGATTCTATGCACTGCTGAGAATTTCATGTAGGGTAAATGTGATGTTGTAGTAAGCTTGGGGTGCCATTTCGACACATCATTTGTATGTTGCTCTTCCACTGTTGAAAGTTAGTTTTCACTTTCCCATAGTGTGTTCGGTTGGGCTTAATTTTTTCGATGCTTTGAATGATCTGATTATGCTCTGGTGAGGCTCTTGCCTAGTGTAGCGGATTTGAAGATGCTGTTGTCGAAAGTGGTCTTCATGTTACTCATGCTATCCACGTGTCTGGTGCTCCTGTGGGATCTATCTACAGACTGGTGTAAGTTATGACTGCTACTGCTGAACAGAGGATTGGGAAGTGGCACTGGTTTGGGATGCCGCCTGGAAATCCTTTTCCTCTTCCTCCGAAGTAGCTATCTAGTGAGATTTGTGTGGTAACTCTATGCCTGTAGTGGGTATTGCCTGTTTTGGTTTGGATCTATTATGGTTGGATTTGTTCATGGGCTTTGCTGCATGTTGGGAGCACAGCAATGGATATTGTTGTACTTGATCTATTTTTCCAATATCAATGATTACATTCTCTCAAAAAAAAAAAACTTTTATATATAAGAAAATATATTCATAGATTATAATTTTTATTTGATGATGACATGAAGACTTTGTGGTTTGAGTATTGTTAAATAAAACCATGCAAGTATATTATTATTATCTTTTTGAAAGCACATTAATATAAATACAATACTTGAAATAAATAAATAAATATTATATTATCATATCCAACTCATTGAGTATAAATGCATGCCACTAAATAATGGCAAGAATAATGATTTTTGTAGACAAGCTAATACTTCAATCATTTTCATGATACACTACTTACACAAATATAAGGTTAAAAGCAATTGCAAGGAATTTTCTTCCGAAACAAATAGATGAAAAATCCACATGATTAACAAGTGTCTTGGATGAATGGCTAGCAAAGAAAGGTGATCAATTATCTCTTGAACCCACCAAGATTAATAGCCTCCATAATAGGCAAACCATTATGTTAATAGACAACATGATGGACAAAATTAATAGCCTCCCAAATTAATAGCCTCTTTGATAGGCTATAAGGACCAAATGAGTGGATATAAATACTCTAACCATTATTGCTCAAGACACACTTAATTGGATGATAGTGAGGTTGTAATCACTCTCACAATGTGTCATGTTCAATTGTTCAAATCTTAGCCTATAAATAGAGGGAGTTTCTAGCCTTCAAACACACCAATCTCATCCATCTCATTAGCCAAATTCACTACCCATTTTATTCTTCAAAGTTCTCCCACATAGTGAGCATATCTTAAGGATTGTGGAGTCTTGTAGGCTTGGCAACCTTCATCATTCTAAGAGTTCTAACTCTTCTCAACACTTGGTTAGTAAGATATCATCCTTGAAACTTGTATCTTAGAGATCTAAATCTTTTATTTTTATACTATAAATTGATTTCCCTCTATTTGTCGAATTTCAGCGAAACCCATAATTTGTGTTGCGAATCTTGTGTTATAACGGCCATTATCTTTGAATCTCCTTGCTCTTATACATCAATTCAGTAAGTTAACACTCTCTCTTTAAGTTTGGAGATCCTCATCCATGTTTTAAGAGTACAAAATTAGAATTCCCTCATTATACCAAAATCTGTCCGCTTTTCGTTTACGTAATGATCCATCTTTTTAAAATATTTTGGTTCATTATACCTCAAAGGTTCCTTCATAAAACTTGTTCCTTATTGAGTTGAGTATATTTCTGGAAACTTTTATAATTTTTAGAACTCATATGAAAAAGTTATGGGATCTGCTTTATCGAAAGGTCGAAATCTCTTTTTGTTGAAATCTAAGAAATGATAGTGTTTCTGAAATCCTCATTTTTGAAGGTCTTAAGTGTTTCAAACCTAAATGGTTTATTCATGAAAAATATTTATCTATATGTTATCTACCTTGTAGTAAAATTTTAGAATTTTTGGTCGCAAATTACTATTTTTAAAACCTGTTGAAAATTATAGAGTCACCATTGAATTTCTGACAGAATACATGTTCTGAAAAGAACTCAATTTTTGAACTATTTCCATACCTTATTTTGAAAAGTGTAAAACATGAAACTTGTTCAACTATGTGTTGAGTATCTACAGTTTAAATTTCAAAGCAATCGCCTTTCATATGAATTTTTAAACTGACTTGGCGTAAACTGCGACATTGGACTTGATATTTGGTCCAAATGAGAAATTGTTGGATTTTGAGATCCATGAAATGATATTTTCATATCTATGAGATATTGATATGGGAGTTAAATTTTGAAATGATATTTGGCATTATTGAATGCCCTTGTTATGAGGTTACTCCCGTGAAATTGTTGAAAACTCTTTTAAAGAGGATATTATGTGGAAAAATTGTGAAAACTCTTTTAAATCCATTGTGCACTATTAACTTGAGTAAGATGCCATACTTGATAGAGGGCTAATGCACTAGGGATTTGTCTTGCGGGGCCTCCCTCTCTAAATATGCCAAGACGGCATTGTTGATAAATTGTGCCAAAACAGCGTTGTTGCATGTATGAGTCTATACTCTTGGGTGTATCCGTGATTGGTTACCCAAGGCTCCGGAGTGTGTCTGTATATGAGTCCGCTGCATGCTGGTCATGACTTATGATCGATATGATATGATATGATATATGGAAAATGGTGTCCTCTTGTGCATAGTTGCTACAATGGTAAGAATGAAAGTTATTTATTTTGTTAAAGGTAATGTGTGTGATCATTTTAAAAGAAAAAGTGAAAATTATTATTATTACTCCCTCCGTCCCGTCTAACGTGTCTTGTTTGACTTTTTGACACTGTTCATTGTTCGACTTTGACTTAATTATATTTTATGTATATATTAGAAAAAAATAGTCGAGTTGGGTCTTGTTAGAATTGTATAATCACGTAGTTTAATAATATATTTTACATAATTTTTCATTGTACATATTTTGAGATATTAATGATTGAAAAAGTGCGTTGGATTGTGTGCAGAAGGCAAACAAGACAAGTTAGATGGGACAGAGGGAGTATTTTTTTGAGTGTCAACCACTATTTTAAAACTCACTTCTTGAAGTGGAGCGGGTTGACTTACTCAGTACCATTGTACTGATAAAAAGTTGTTGTGTTATCTTTTTACAGATATTGGAGCTGACATATGAACTGCATCTCATGACATGAGCATTTGGGGATGGGATTACCTTTCATCAAAAGATTGTTGCTTTAAGGAACCACGTACTTTTAAATATTAATGTCATATATATATTGTTTCTTATGTCTATATTTTAAAAAATTGGCAATTATTTTTAAAGTTCATACTACAAAAATTTATATTTAACCGTAGCACTTGTCAATTAAGTTAGCCAAAGGGCGAGCCTGACCGACAAGTGTGGCGGTAACATTCTGAAACCTTATGAGGATGAATTTCGGGTGTTAAATACAGACATTTGACTTGCATCTTACACACCGCTAACCTTTTCGTTCTTAGATACGAACAGGTCAAAAAAGTTGAGTTGGGTAGAAGCCTAAAGAGAACTTAAAACACAGGAAATCCAGAGCGGTAGAAAGAATACAAGTTTTTCTTTAGAAGATTGCACTTTTTGATTGCTTTGAGTGCGTGCAACCAATTGGAAGAATACTCTATTTTAATTAACTTATCCTTTAATACATGAATTTGTTTTAGTTAGTGAGTTATACTCTGTTTTACTTATTTACCCAAATTTGGGCTTTTTGGCCAATACTTAAACTTATTCTTATTGTTTTCCTAGAGTATTTTATCTGTAATATTGTAGAATATTATCATGCCACTATTGTGAACAACCTTTGTCATAAACTGATGGTACATTGTAGGTAATATTTTTTGGCTTCGGCTTGTTTTTCTGTAATTACTAATTAGAACTAATTTCTTACTGCATATTAATGCGTTGTTGTTGAGAAGCATATCTGTCAATGCATTAATTTTGAGAAACATATGTCTGTCACATCTCATGTTTAACAATTTTTTGTATTGATATTGAAAATCATATGCCTGTCACTTCTCATGTTGAACTATTTTTTGTAATTAAAAAGCATTTTCAACTTCTATTTTGAGTCCTTTTAGATTCTCTAACCAAATAGTTTCTTCTAAGATTATCTCCCGTATCGAATTAAGCTCTAAAAGATATGTTTATTCAAGTCTAAGCTCGACTTCTTATGTGACAGAAACACTGGAGCCTTTCTAATCCTAGCAAACACCCGAAAAGCAGCGTAAGGTGTAATAAGATCAGCACTGTACTTTTTAACTTTGTGGAGGTTAAAATTGTTTCGTTTTTCAATTGGTGTGAATTCAATATTAAATAATCTTATTTTATTTGTTATTATGGAGATTTTGTCCATCTTTCAATTTAATAATTTATCAATTGATGAGAGTTGTTCCTCTTTGTACTAACTTGGATATATTTGATTCTTTGGTTCTTGTTCATGTTATTTTTATTCATTTTCTGAGGTTTTTTTTTTTGTATTTTTAAGTAGTCATTGTAAAAGTTTGACTCCAATAATATGTTCCCTATTTCTTTGTTCCTTCTTGCTGTGGAGATAACAAATAAACGCCTTGATTGTTTTTTATAGCATTTGTGAATTTTTTTTTCTGTTCCCGATTCTTGTGAGTTTTCTTTAATTCATCATTTCATAAAGCTTAGTCCATATATGTAAAATTCTCACAGTTTTCTTCATCCCTTTTCCTTTATTTCTTATACTCCTCTATTTTTGCAATTGTATTATTTACTAAACTGATCAACAATAGTAATTTATAGTACTTTAGTATAGGATTACGTACTAACTTGGATTATCTTTAATTCTTGTAAGTCGTCAGATTTTTTGTTCATTCCATAACACCTTTTTTCTTTTCTTTTTTTGCCTTTTTTTTTCCTGCCCCCATCTTTCCCTTTTTCTGGCCCAATGACTATCTGCTTGCCGTCTTTTTATGTATTGCTGCTTGCAACTGACTAACCTCATTGTTTTGTTTTCCTTACAGGTCAAATTTCCTCTTATCTTGTGAGTTGTTTTTATCGTGCCCCTGAGATAAGTCAGTATTACATATTTCAGTTAATAAATTATTATCTCCATCCACAGTTCTTGGACCTCCATATGATCACCTCCTTCATATATGGTCGGTTGGTTGTTTCTTTGCGCTATACATCAAGTTTCATGGATTTACCAATAATAACATGCTACGTCTTTAGAAAGAAAACTAAAGGTCCTTTCCCAAAAAATTACTCGTTAAGGTCACAATATTTTTGATTTATTTAACCTTCAATGTCCTATCATTTTCAAGTACTCCCCTTACAAATTTTTTCCATTTTTCTTTTTGCTATTCTGTTTCAGTAGTTTTCGCCGTAAACTATCATTGACTACTTTGTTACGAAGAGCATTTACGGACTTTTACCAGGATCTAAATTTTATTGCAACAAAGGATGACCCCGTCTCAAAGAAGGCCAGCATACTATTGATATAGTGTTGTTTCTTTTACTATGGGTTGCTGAAACTTCATTTACTATATAATCATGTACATGGTATTTTTGTTTGAGTGTTGACTCTGTTTTACAGACAATAAGGAAACTAATTGTAAATATCAAGCCAAAAGATTTTAGCACATTAATTTTGACCTCTCCTGAATGGGAAAATGGTAATTTTAAAGAGAATAAATGGTAGCTAATTTTAAAGATGTCATGGGAAAAACTTATTTTAGATCCAGACAAGAGTTCATTGCATCTCAGGCCTTTGGTGATAAAGAAGGTTGATAATCTGACTACAAAGTTGTTGCATTAGATACATATACATTTTGGTGTTCATTTTGGTTGATAATCTGAATACTGAATGAATTATTCATTATTGTCTTTATATTCTTTGATTCTGATTAGGACTGGATACATGATGAGCATGTTTGAAGTTCTTAAGAAATTATCTTGTCGGAGGCAATTTACTGGAAGTTCATTCCCTGGATTGTTTTCTGTTTATTGTAACTTGTAAGAAACTTAAGTGTATTTCTCTTTAATTTGTTTTATTTTTCAATCTTAATCTGCCCAGGTATATTTCTTTTCATTTGGTTATAGTATAATCTACTCCATTCACTTATTTTTGCATTCTCATTTCCTCTATGATTTTGTAAGCAAGAGTACCACCATACTTATTTGGTTAAGAAAATGCATGAAATGTGGAATACACATAGAATTCCTAAAATCCACTCGATGGCCCGCGCAGCGTAGCGCGCGGCCTGACAAGTTCTAGTATATATATATATATATATATATAACCAAAAGAAAATTATACACTCAATTCGGATAGGGGAAGGATCACATCTCATAAAATTTATTTTATTGGCATATACTATACTGGGTATCCTCAACTCACTCTCATCAAATATATTAATTTCAAAATAATATAATTATATACGGAATAAAAATTGAAAAATTATCTATTAATGCGTACTTTAAATGCAGACGTGTGCAACATGACTTTTTGCATAGGGCCCCAAAAATTGGGGCCCATTTTTTTAAATTTATTTTTTAATAAATTAAATTTTAAGGAAAAAAAAAACAGAAAATAAAGAAGGCAACTCAAGAGCTGCTCCCTTTGTTCAATCAGTTATTCCAGCACCATTAGGGTTTTTACCTCCCTATATACGGAGTTTACAATATTATCTTAGTTGATAAAGACTAAGTATTATAAAAAAAGCTTGTCCACTTCGGGCCTAAAATTTTGTTAATGATGTAAAAATAAATATAGTAGAATTAGTTGATAAATTTGCTTCTAAAAATATTAAAATGATTGCTCTTTTCAAGTAAAATGTTATTGTATATTTTGTTTCCTTTGTGATTTGTTTTACTTTTACTCATTTGTAAATAACTACGGATGTTGATAGGTAACCTTTCATGTTAAATTGTTTAGGTTTCAAACTTTTTTTAAAAAATTATTATAGAGTGTTAGGTTTACTAATAATTTTAAAATTTTGTAATTAACATTGTTAGAAAAATCGTGGATTTGATCATTAAAATTGTGATAGTTAATTAATTTAATAAACCTCTTTAGCGAGCGACTTTCACAAAAAAAATTTGTTCGCTAGAACAGAAAATTCTTATAGTGTAAATTATAAGATTTGAGAAGGGGCCTAAAAATTTTATTGGAACAGGGCCACTAAAAATGATTAGACGGTCATGTTTAAATGTATAGTAATGGTACAATATATAACACACAAACTACATCAAATTTTAAATTGAGTAATTATATATTTTAACAACGGGTTTCACAATTTTACACAATTATGAGCACAGGCACATTTCCACGGGCTAGTCTGCCTTATAAATAAATCAGTGAATGAATTGAGTGGGTTTTCAGTTTTCAGTTGAGTCTTGACAGTTGACGGTTGACACCATTCCATAAAGCAAGGTCCGATCCACCACCGACTTGATTTTACGACGAGAGCTGAGGGAGGGAATCCAAACCATTCATTCCTGTCGGATCCATCGGAGTACATTTAGCCGGAAAAATGAGTAGTAGTGCTGCGGACAGGGGAAAGGGCGTGCAGCTGATGGGTGATGATGGTGCAGATGATGAGTATCGGTTATGTGAGCGAGGATTACGAAGGATCCTCAAATCGTACAACAGGCGAGATCTCCTTCAACTTATTGTTCACGCGTATGTAATTTTATCAACCCTAGCCAGCCAATATAATTAATTATCTCCTAATCCTACTCTTAATTTGAATTGTTTCCAATCATCACTCTTAATCTTGAGATTCTTGTTTGATTTGTTGTACAATCATCACTACTCTCAATCTGTTTTCCTTTATGTTTTGGCATAAAGGAGCGAGAATGATCCTTCTTGTGTAACTCGATATATACAAAGTAAATCCAGTGAAGATCTCCGAGGCAATTATGGTCGAAGCATCTATGTTGGGAACTTACCACATCACACTACTATACCAGATGATTTGTTTGCTGTGAGTAGTCACAATACAACTAATTAATTAATTACTATATTCTTAGCTATTTTGTGGTTTATTAAACTAATTTATGTTATGTATGTGTCGCGTATTTATATTGGCTTTTGTAGGCCTTTGAATCGTATGGTAGAATAGAATATGTAGAGGAACCCCCGGAAAAAGATTCAGGTAGACCACGCCGTTTTGGTTTTGTTACCTTCAAAGATGTAAGGTCTGCTGCCAAAGCCCTGACAACATCAAACCATTTCGTCAATGTGAGTGATCAGTGCCTACAATATTATTTAACTAATACGACTCCATTGTTATGAATGTATAGGTGGTTAATAATAATCAAATCAAATTAATAATTTGTAGTATAATAATTTATATATATACGCATGCAGGGCTACCCAGTAAAGGTGCGCCTCAGAAGATTCAAGGATGCCCAAAATGATGGTGCAGGTGGTGGTGATTATGATTATTATGAAGATGATGATGGTAACCCTAATCCCCAATACGAACATGCAGATGCAGCAGCAGCTGCAGACCCGTTATATAGTGAACATTTATACTATGAAGCAGCAGCGGCCGCGAATGCAGCAGCAGATGCAGCGGAGGCGGCTAATGCAGCGGCGGCAGGAACAGCAGCAGTTGCAAGAAGCCTTTATGGTATCCATTCATTCTATAAAGCAGCACAGCAGTAGGAGGAGGACCAGAAACAAGTTATAGAAACCCTTATTCTTATTATTATCTCCAGCCACAACAACATCTTCCTACTCATATGTATCCATTTCCTGGACCTGGACCTTATCGGTCACCAGCTTATTTTGGGCCTCATCAACCCCAGCCCTCGACTAACCCGGCCCGAGCACGGGCACGGCTAATCAACCTTGGTCCACGACATACGCCGGTAAACTCAGAAACTCCTTTTATGCCGACTAATGATCATTACTTCTATGGTATATTCATCATCAGTTTTCTGAATCTAATTTTGTGTATATATGGAGATTGCTTGATTGATACTATTTGATAGTAGCAGACCATTTTGTGTGATTTTTGTTGTTGAAACTAGTTATAGCTTGTTGGATATTATTGACAATCGTATTGGCTCAATGGTTAGCCCTAAACGTCTTTCAATTTTCTACACAAACAATTTTCTACTCCACTCAAACTTTTCTATTCACTTTCCTTGCAGTTGCTATCTTTCAACTTCTTAATTTCTTCTATTCGACAATAATTCATTTTCTTCGTTCTGTATATTTTTTTTAAAAAAAAAACTATATTGAGGCTTGAAGAACTCTAAAAACAAAATTGGACAAAGTACTATATAATAGCAGATATTATGTGTCACGGATTGTATCTCCCATGTGGAAATTTTTTTAGGGGATCTGGAATATATATATACTAAGTGAGTTGAAATATTATTACACTTCATTATGTATATTTTTATTAATATTTTAATATTATTATGATTAATATTTAATGAATATTTTATCTAAAACTATATTTTATTTTATTTTATTTTTTTAATTAAATTTTTTATTTAGTTTACATATATAACCGGGGTAGCGGTGAAAAAATACTACGAATTAAATTCACTAATACGCAACTTTATTTTTGGACTACATTAGCAAATTAAAGAAAATGTCTACCTGAGGTTTGAGGACCAGTTAGATAGGATAAGATAAACGAATTTAGAAATCTATATCTATGTAATAAATTCTGAGTACTTTTTGGTGAGGAGAGGTTTTGGTATTGATTCGGCGTGAGTTGCAGAGTGCTAAGGTTGAGCATGTATGTGCTAACATTTGTTGTGTGATTTTTATTAACATATATTGTTGTGAGATGTAATAATTAAGGTATTTTTATATTTCCTCTTTAATTTATTTTTCGGTAATGACGCGGCCTTGGTACTCCTCTGTATAGGAAAGCTGCTAGTTGTGAATGAAAATTAAAAAAATTCATTTCTGGATCAACCATTTTTATGGGAATGAATTTACACTTACCCAAAAAAGAGTGAATTCACCCTTAAATTGATTGAGATCTACCATATATATCTAAGTCATTTACATATATGCATATATGTGCTGCATTTATATTAAATGTGTTGCTTATTTTATATTGTACATGTGATTGTTTATTTCAATGAATGAGTTGAATTTATGTAATGTTTGTAACTTTTTCGTTGATGTATCTGCTGAATAATATGTATGTACTACCTCTGTTTCCGTAAAAGTGAAATATTTACATTTTACAATATTCATTATTCAACATTGATTCACGTTTATATAATAGTTATAGAAAAAAAATATAGTCAAATGGGATGTTGTTACAATCATCTCTTCTTGTAGTTTTAGAATATTAAATTTTTATTTTTTACTGTACACAACATAAGTTATTCATTATGAAAAAGGTGAATTGGATTGTGTAAATGTTATAGATTCATGAAAACATATGAAGTATATGCCGAGCCTGTATGATGTGTGTGCTTGTTTTATTTTAGGACAAAAAACGCAATACCCTTATCAGCGTCTGACAATTTCTTTTTTTACCTGCCAACAAAAAACACAATCTTTTATGCCAGAAAAGACAAAACAGTCCCTGGTTCGTGAGTTAGTTCGTGCACAAACCAAGAAATGAACATGAACCAATTGATTAATTAATTAAGGAACTTTGATTTAGTTTGGATAAAATGATGTTGGTTCGTAAAGAAACCAGTTGATTCCTAGAGGAACCTACATTCAACATGGTTCCTCTACGAACCAGGTTGAAAGTTTTCGACAAATCCCGCACAATAGTATTTTTCAAGTAATACTAAATAGTAATCATGGTTTTAATTTGTTTAAGGAAACCAATTTATGATGATGATGATGTTGGAAACCAAATGAATAAATGTGAGGGACAGGGAGTAGTGTGGGAATCAAAGCCCAAACCGAAGGTAGGAAATTAACTCCCATACAAGAAAACATTAATACTTTTTCTGTTTTCAAGAATCTGCAATATTTACTCTTTGCACGCAATTCAATACGCATTTTTAATAATGAATAAATTACATTGTCTACAAGTAAAAATTATAAAAAATTGATTTTAAAACAAAAAGATGAGACGATTCTAATAAGATCACACTTGACTAAATTTTTTCTTCTATAACTATTAAATAAATGTGAATCAAAGTTAAATTATGAATTATGTAAAAAAAAATCAAAATTTGAGTTATAACAGAAGCGGAGCTAGTATTAAACCATAATTAATGACTAAAATTCCTAATAACTCTAACGAAAATTATATATTATAGATTTTTTAATTAAAAAGTTAATATTTTGAAGAGAAAAAAAAAGGTTATACACTGAATTTGGATAGGAAAACACATGTATCTAATTAAATATATTAATTCAAATAAAATATATACTTAATTAAAATATGAAAATTTATCTCATTAGTTGTGGATTATAAGTTCGTAGAATAATGTAACATGAACAAATATTTAAATAGTCCTGTATATATGTTTCGCTATTATCCTCCCAAATGGTTCTATAATTTTTAGATTTTAGACGACATAGTGCTAAATGCATTCAATTTTCAATTTTAGGATCTAAACTTTTATATTGTTTATTTTTACTCCAATAAGTTATAAAATTTTGCCATGTAGTCCTCATTTTTAAAAATACAAATATTTATTAAGGACAGAATTGTAATATATAGAAATTTTTTGAGGGTAAAAGTGAATAATTTAAAAGTTTATGGGGTTAAAATTAAATATTAGATGCATTTGGGACTATTTCAGCTAAAATATAAAATTTATAGGACCATTTGAGATAATAAATATATTTTATGTACCAAATTAAATAATAGTGAAATTTAGAGGATTATTTGGATATTTATTCCATTATATAACATAAACACAAACTATATCAAATTTTAAATAAAGAAATTATTTTAACAGCGGTTTCATAATTTCACTTTCCAGTTGAGTCTTGACGACAGTTGACGGTTGACACCATAAAGCAAGCTCCGATCCGCCACCGCCTTGAATTTTCCGACGAGAGCTGAGGGAGGGAAACCAAATCATTCATTCCTGCGGATCGATCGATATACCGGAGTACGTACGTTTAGCCGGAAAAATGAGTAGTAGTGCTGCTGAGGACAACAGGGGAAAGAGCGCGCTGGGTGATGATGAGTATCGGTTATCTGAGCCGGAATTAATAGCGGTCCTCAAAACGTACAACAGGGAAGGGCTCCTTCAACTTATTGTTCAGGCGTATGTAACTAACTGGAGTACTTCTTTTCTCAACCCTAATTTACAATTATCTGCATGCTGCTCTACAATCTCCTAATCCTACTCTTAATTTGTTTAATTCCAATCATCATATCACTTTCTTTAAAGGATCGGAGTGTATGTCTGTCTGTCTGTCTCTCTCTCTCTTCCTGAGAATATTCTTGTTTGATAGTATTTGTATTATTAATATGCACATGTGTTTTGGCTTAAAGGAGTGAGAATGATCCTTCTGTAACTCGACATATAATAAGTAAATCCAATGAAGATCCCCAAGCCAAAGGTCGAAGCATTTATGTTTGGAATTTACCACATCAGACTACCCGAGAAGATTTGGTTGCTGTGAGTAGTCACAATACAATTAATTAATTAATTAATTACTAACTAGTACTATATTCTTAGCTTGTGGTTTTGTTTAACAAAATTCTGTGTCACGCATTGTATATGTATTACTATAATATTGGCATTTAATTTGCAGGTCTTTGAATGGTATGGAGAAATAGAACATTCAGTGGTACACCGCAGGCCGGCAACAGATTCAGGACAAGCATACCGTTCTGGTTTTGTTGTGTTCAAAGATGTAAGGTCTGCTGTCAAAGCCCTGACAGCATCAAAGCATTTTGTCAATGTGAGTCAGTGGCTACAATACTTAATTATTATGTACTACTACTTTAATTGTTATGAATGTATGTATAGCTAGGTTAATAGTAATCAAGTTAATCTGAAATTTAATATATACGCAGGGCAGCCGAGTAAAGGTGCGACACAGAAGACAACCTGGAGTACCAGAAGAAGATGATGACGATAATGAAGGTGGTGATTATGATGACGATGATGGTGAACAACATTCCTACTATGAAGCAGCAGCAGCAGCAGCGAATGTAGTGGCGGTAGCGACAGCAGATGCAGCAGCAGCAGCGAATGCAGCGGTGGCAGCAACAAGAGATGCAGCAGCAGTAGCAGCGAATGCAGCAGCTGTTGCAAGAACCTTTTATGGTAATATTGATTCCTTTTATAATGCAGCAGTAGGAGGAGGAGGAGGAGGAGGACCAGCTGGAACAAGTTATGGAAACCCTTATTATTATTATTATCTCCAGCCACAACAACAACTCTTTCCTACTCATCATTTCTATTATCCAGTTCCAGCTGCACCTGCACCTAATCAACCCCAGCCGTCGACTGCGCCATCAAACCCGGCCCCGGCCACGGCTAATCAACAACCTTAATTAGTCCAAGCAAGGCCGGTAAATAAACTCAGGAGACTCCTTTTATGCTAACTCAATGATCATGACTTGTGTGGTGAAGTATTATTCATCATCAGTTTTCTGAATCTTTTGATTGATAGTACTAGCAGACCATTTTGTCTTGTGTGATTTTGGTTGTTGAAACTAGCTAGCTAGCTTGTTGGATATTATTGACAATCGTATTGGCTCAATGGTTAGCCCAAAACGTCGTCTTTCAATTTTCAGCACAACAATTTTCTACTCCACTCAAACTTTTCTATTCATTTTCCTTACATTTGCTATCCGCGTTCAACTTCTTTTTTCTATTTGACAATAATTCATTTGCATCTTTTTGTATATATTTTTTTTAAAACTATATTGAGGCTTGAAGAACTCTAAAAACAAAATTGGACAAAGTACTATATCGCAGCAGATATTATGTGTCTCGGATTGTATCTCCCATGCGGAAATTTTTTTAGGGGATTTGGAATATATTGATACTAAGTGATTTGAAATATTATTTACATTTCATTATTAATAATTTTATAATTATAATATTTTATCTAAAACTATATTTTTATATTTTAAAAACATGTATTTTTATTCTTTGAAAACTTAAATATTTTTGTTTCTATTTTATGTTTTTAATTATGTTCTTTCATAAAATTTAGTTGAAATATAAAAGGGGGTACCGGCCGGTGGATTAATATGGATGAAATTGACGAATGCACACATGCACTTACTTTCACAACTAGAAAAAAAATCAAATTGGCGAGATGCCCAAAATTTCCGTGGCAAAAGTTTTTGTAGGCATTTGGATTGCGACGGAAAAAGTGGTTGTCACCGGAGGCCACGACGGAAAGGGATTCCGTCGCCGATGACAGCGACCAAAATTCCGTCTTAGCCCTTAGGAACGTAATACATGCAACATCAGCTAATTACGTTTATGAGTGACTTGAGGACCAAATAGATAGGATAAGAGAACATGTAGGACGAATTTAATAATTAGAATAAATATCGGAATGAATTGACAATTAAAAATATAAACGACTAAATATATAGAGTATAAATGAGGAGGGAATTCCAACCTAAAACGCTTAAGAAAATAAAAAGTGTTGTGTAATATATGTACCGTGTGTACGATGGTTCCTATTAGCTATACTGAATGTATGAGCTAGTGCACAAGTGTATATAATACATAAGGGGTAAAGTGACGAAAGGTAGTGGAGACAAATGTGGGATGGACAAAATGCAGGGAAAAATTCCCCCTTTCATTAAGCACTTACGGTGCGTTTGGTTGGAGAGATCTTAGTTTACCAGTGGGAATGTGATTGTTGGGAATGTAAGATTACTGGGAATATGAGATTGCTGGGAATCTTATTTTTTGATGTTTTAATATTATTGTGTTTGGTTAGATTGGGAATCTCAGATTTCTAGTTCTAAATAATTTACCATAATGTCCCTGAATTTTAATTGAACGAATGTTATAATTATGTCATTTTGCTACACAATAGAAATATTTAAGCCGGTTTATTTTTAAAATATTGAAAATTCTTTATATGTAATTTATTGTATGATAATTACTTATTTAATGTCTCTAAATCCTTAATATATTTATTTTATATATAGAAGAAAAGTAAATTTTAAGAAAATATAAAAATATATATTAAAATATGAGAATATATATATTTTAAAAAATATGTTTAAATAATTTTCAAAATTTTTCAATTTATTTTTTAAAATTAAATTTCATATATTTATCATTTTAGAATACAAATATCTAAATTTATAAATAAAATAACTATAAAAAGTGAGGGTATAAAAGTCAAATTAATATAAAAGTAGGTAAAGTGGAGGTGGTAATCTAAGATTACCTGCCCTCCAGGTGGGAATGTGATTCCCACCTAAAATACCCAACATTCCCACCTCGGTGGGAATGTGACATTCTCACATGAAACATGCCCCGAACCAAACATGGGCATTTTATCTTCCCTACCCAAGATTCCCAGTGGGAATCTCAGATACCCCGAACCAAACGCCCCGTTAATGCCTTTTTATAGGTAGTACAGAATTAGATTAGTCATCTTTAAACACCCAAACTAAATGACATGTGTTTGGACACTTGTACTCATTATGGATATGCACACAAATTAATCGCCACATAACACTCCCCTTGCATATCCATTACACAAAGAATATGTCTCGTTAAAACCTTACTAAGAAACAACCCTGTGGGAAAAAATCCTAGTGAAGAAAAAAGAGTACATTATTCTTGTGTTCAATTCTCCCCATGATTTGGATGTTATTTGAGAATTGAGATAATTCAACGTGTCTCCCCTGATTTAAATTTCATTTGAGATCTTTCAACTGACGCATACCGATTTTTCAAACTTGGTAATGCCTTGGTGATAAATCGGCTAAGATATCCTTTTATTTTCTCATTTTCGTATAAATTAGTGCTTCATTGGATTAAAGGCTCGACCGAGCATTAAAGTATTCAGCGGGTAGGCCTTTTCTCATTGAGAATTTATTTAACACTGACAGGCCCAATCAGACTGCGTAAAACCCTGTAAGCGTTGTTTGAGCGATGTCTCAACAACCTGCAAACCACAACCAGAGGCAAACACAAACAGAGTGCAGAATAAAATAAGAACACAAGGAATTTGGTCACCCAGTTCGATCCACTGATCTACATCTGGGGGCTCCAAGCCAGGGATTCACTAGATCTCCACCAAACCGATTGAACAAGAGTCAACCACACCTTACATACCCTTACATTCCAATGAACTCTCCTATCTACCTAAATAGACTAGAAGAACACATGGGAGCATCAACTATCTACCAAAATGCAAGCAATTCACCGGCAGGTATTAAGATGGTGTTTGAGGAATCTAGCTAATCAAACAGGTTAAGCTCAATGGTGCTAAAACACCTACAATACACACGGGTTGTGTTTACAAAACAATAAACTCATAAATGCCTAAACACAATCCCAATTACCCCATGAAAATGTAGAAGACTCAACAGCTAAAGATATACCAGTAGCAGGATGGTTGTTGGTGCCTTCTGCAAACAACGAAAACCAGGGGGTTTCTGCTTCAGCTCTCAATCCACCATAAACACAGCTTGGAATCTGTTAATACTCTGTAAAAGGTGTTGTGATTGCGGCTGTAAACACACACAATCCCTCAAAGACGAAGACAGGTATTTATATGGGTTTTAAAGCCCATCTAAAGCCCTCTAAGGCCTGCTAGGGGAAATGCCACGTCACTGTACTATTCTGTGCTTTTTCCAGTGAAGAGAGAAAAAGCGTTGTTGGCATGATGTTGCAACAAAGGCAAATATAATGAACATCTTCACAATATAAGAAATATCCCTAACAATCTCCCCCTTTGTGGAGTTGATCGGGCCAAGTAGTCAAAAAAGTGGAGAAAGCACAGAGAGACATAATAAGATCAGAGAGCATCAGAATCTCAACAAACAATCATGCCACAAAAGATATGAGCTGAAGAAGAACAAGCATAGACAAAACATCCATTCATAAAAGATAATCCCATACCAAATATCCAGGAAATATCCATGAAAGTATTCAGCAATAACAGACCAGAGAAATATCCAAAATATCCACCAATTACAGACCAGAAAACCAGAATATCCATAGTCTGAAACCAGAAAAACAAAGTTGTTCCAACATCAGTAAAATGATCAAGCCCTGCTATCCTTTCTCACTGGAACTCCCCCTTACTTGGCAGATCAAGGGGTACCTTCAGAGTCATCCTCCCCCTCAGCTGGATCATCAAAAGAGTGTGGAAGTAAGGCAATCAGCTTTCGAACCTTCCTTTTGAGCCCCATTTGCTTGTCATTCAGAATGCCCAGCTCTTTCTCAACCTGCTGCAGCTCACTTCGAATATGGTCAACCAAGGCAGACCCAAGCTTTTGGGGACCAAGCTTGTAGTCATTGTGGAGACCCTTAAGCTTATCAGAAGGCAAGTGTTTCTTAACCTTGATGAAGGTTTCATCAGGTGCAAGCAGATGGCAAGAATGAGCTAACAAAGTGATAAGAGCAGGATAGGGCAATTGGGTGTTGTTTTCAATCTTGTCACGAGAGAACCTCAACATATGCTTAATGATCAGGTAACCATAGTTGAGTATCTCAGGACATTCATCAATGGAATACAGAAATTTACCCATGAGAGAACTAAGCTGGCTAACATTGGAAGTAGGCAGAAAATTTGAAGCACCAATCCTAAAAAGGCAGTTGTACTTCATAGACAAATCAGATGGACTCATAGCACGTCTACCAAAGGCAGATTTCTTAGAGGCAGAGATAGTATAGGCTATGGTCGCTAGCTCAGCATTAAGCAAATCAAAAGGATTGTTCATATCAGTGTTGGTAGGAAGTTCCAACAACTCATTGAAAACAGAGGGTGTAAGATCAATCAGTTCACCACGAAGATAAATCTTACAGTACCAAGGGGAGACAGGATCAAGGATATCAGGATGCAAGTTGGCATAAAATTCATGAACAACATTAGGAGAATAGCGTTTAAGAGTAGTGGTCCAAATAGAAAGATGCTTCTTCTCTAAATACTCAGAAAAATCAATCTGATCATAATACGGGTGCACATAGCATTCCTCAGATATGAAACCACGAGAGTTCAAGGTTTCCAAAGCATACCTTTCTCCATCAGCATAGAAGTACAGAGGAGAGTGGGCGTCAGACTCCTTGAGAACAGGGGTAGACTTTTTCTTAGGAGCAGCCTTCTTAGAGTTTTTCTTCGCAGGTTGTTTGGGCGTAGTTCGAACAGCCTTGCGCTTCCCTTTCTCACGAACCTGTCTCCGAAGATCATCCAGAGAAATATCATCAGGATCAATGTTGGATGGTTGTTCCTGGGGTATCGGAACATCCTCAGTATGAGACCCACCAAAAGGGACTTGCTGAGCAATACCCGAGTGAAGAGGAGCATTGGTCTCAGGGTCCAACATTAGAAATCCGTCGCCAGTAGCGACAGCCGAAGGCGAGAGAGGTGAACTAGTGCCAGGAGGAACAGGGGCGGACGGAGACGCACCGGGGGCAGGGACCGGAGGGGATGTCGGACTTCCAGCACCTGAACTAGGGTTTGCTGTTGTCGGAACATCCACTTTTGGATCTGCGCCAACCGATGATGCCTCGACATTGTCCGAAGTAGGCTGAGGGTTACAACCCTTCTCATTTTTAGGATGGACCTCCATGTTCGCGTCGTCGGGGTCAGCAACAAAATAATCATCCACAGCAGCATCAATGTCTTCCTGCGCATCCTCAAATGCCAGGCGACTGAACAGCGGCAAGCCGAGCGCGATATAGGGAATCATGAACTGCGAGCGGCTGAGCATCCACGACCTCATCAGGATTAACGTTGGAGCTAGACGGGGACGCCATTGCGAGAGAAATTCGAATTTCGAATTGGGGAACTTTCGGGAGAAACTTGCAGAGTTCGACTGGGGAGAGAGAGAGAAGTGACGTGCGAAAGTGGAGAGTAAACTGGCAACCATCTCAATCAGTTTAAAAAACAACTCCCCCTGGGCCTGGGCCTGGGCCAAAAATAATGGAAAACAAAGTAATACATTGGCCCACCCGACATAAAGCCCATTAGTGAGAAAAGCAGAGGCCCAAACTGCACCTCAAAGATTCAAACCGAGAAGTCTCCAAACTCTTCGTAAGGATGTCTGCGAGTTGTTCTAACGACGAGAGATGCTGAATCTTGCACAGACCATCCTCTACCAAATTTCGAATGAAATGAAACCTGATGTCAATATGTTTATTCCGATTGTGTTGTACTGGATTCCTGGAGATATTAATGGCACTGGTGTTGTCACAGTGAATAAGTAAATCATCCAAGGATATACCATAATCCAGAAGCATTTGACGCATCCAAATCAGCTGAGTACAACAATGAGCAGCAGCTATATATTCGGCTTCCGCGGTAGACAAAGCAACAACATTTTGTTTCCGAGAATACCAGCTGACCAAGTTCTGTCCAAGATAGAAACAACCACCAGTGGTAGATTTGCGGTCGTCGGAACAACCAGCCCAGTCAGAGTCTGTATAACCAATTAACTGAAGAGAGGAACGTTTAGAATACCAGAGACCAAGGCTGGAAGTGCCTTTAAGATATCGAAGAATCCATTTTACAGCACGAAGGTGAGATTCTTTAGGATTGGACTGATATCGAGCGCACACACCAACACTAAAGGAGATATCCGGACGACTAGCAGTGAGATACAAGAGACTGCCAATAATGCTGCGATACATTTTTTGATTAACAGAAGCCCCAGATTCATCTTTGGTAATCTTGTCATGCTGACCAAGGGGTGATCTGGCAATCTTGCAATCCTCCATTTTAAATTTCTGAAGCATGGTGCCAACATACTTCTCTTGATTAAGAAAAATTCCATCAGAGGTTTGCTTAATCTGCAGTCCCAAGAAGAATGTAAGCTCACCCATCATGCTCATCTCAAATTCAGTCTGCATAGAGTGTACAAAAGCATCTCGAAGATCATCTGAAGTGGAGCCAAAAACAATATCATCCACGTAAATCTGTGCTACCAACAAATGGTTGTTAGTGCGTTGTACGAACAACGTCTTATCAACATTACCACGCACATAACCTTTGTCCAAAAGATATGTAGATAAACGTTCATACCAGGCACGAGGAGCCTGCTTTAGACCATAAAGAGCACGCTTAACCTTATAAACATAATCAGGATGATCAGGGCATTCAAAACCAATGGGCTGAGACACATAGATGTCTTCCTTGATGTAGCCACTCAGAAAGGCAGTTTTGATGTCTATTTGATAAAGTTTAAAACCAGGAGAGCAAGAAATAGCAAGTAATAACCTTACAGCCTCGATGCGAGCAACAGGTGCGAATGTCTCATCATAATCCAGGCCTTCAATCTGAGTGAAGCCTTGTGCAACCAAGCGGGCCTTATTGCGAATGATCTTTCCATGTTCATCAGTCTTGTTCCGAAAGACCCATTTAGTGCCAATGTGTAACTGATAATGGCCAAAATTGACCATTATTTTCAATCTATTTCCGTGCCTAAACATGGACATTTGATTGAATTCCGGTCTTATTTTAATAAGAAAGCAGTTGAATTTAACAGATTTGTGCAAGTTTGTATAAATAATAAGCTGGTATTGAAAAACACAAAAATATTGTTATTTTTATTAATTTTATATTAAAAAATCCAAAAACATGATAAAAATATTAAAAATCATACACTTGATTAATTTTGGTTCGTCGTTGTCTATTCGGTGGAACACGAGTTCATTAAATGGAACACAGACCAAATAATCAAGTGGAATAAATATTATATTTATATTATTTTTATTTTTATTTATACATTTTGATGTATATATCTTTAATTTTTATGTTTAGTTATTTCTATTCCCATTTTCTGTTTTAATTAAGCATTAATTGGTCCACTAATCCATTTATTCAAATCAATTGCAGGTATTTTTAAGCTAATGTGGTCCAAGAATCCAGTCCAAATTTCTTAGTCCAATTCAGTCCAATCCCATGAATCCAGCAAAATTGGCCCAACAACAATTATTCAAGCCCATTACACCCATTATCCAAGCCCAATACCACATCAAGCCCAACCTAACCTAACCCTAACCCTACCCGCCGCCGGCGACCAGTTCCGGCGCCGCCACCCTTTCCGGCCGTCTCTCCGGCCACCACTTTTCCCAACTCCAGCCCCTCCATCTCGCCACACCACCACCGCTCCTCCTTCTCCAGCCGCCGTCCCTCCACCACTTCGCCACCGCCTGGCCGCGAGCGCCTCCGGCCTCGCTCCCTCCATTTCCGGCCGCCTCAGCCCTCGCCTCCATTTTTCAGTGAGCACAAGAACAAGAGATTAAGAAACGAGGAAGGGAAGAAGAAGAAGCAAGAAGAGAAGAATAGAGGACTTTGAAAACTGGAAACAAAAAAGAGGAAGAAGAGAGAAGAATGGAGTAAAGAAGAATGAAGAGATGAAAATCTGGAAAGAGAAATAAATGAGAGAGAGAGAGAAGAATTAACTTTTGTCGCGGAAGGTGTACACCGCGACAAATGCTCCGCGCCCAAAATTATTCCGAGACTGTAAGAGGAGAATCAAGGCACATAATTTTGTCGCGGAACATGGTTCCGCGACAAAGTGGATCACGCCCAGAGACAGCCTCTCCGCGCCCAGAGACAGCCTTTCCGCGACAAAGCAGCTCAGTCACGTGACCCACTTAAATTCAAAATCCCCACATGTCAAATCTCTTGCAAGGTCCCTGGAGTTGAAGTCCCGCAGGCACAAAGTTTTTGTCTTTTCCTCCCAGGACCTCAAGTCCCGGCCCCTCCTGCGCGCCATCCTGGAGCTGAAAAGTGTGTCTTGAAGCAGAATTTATTCCGCGACAAAGCATAATTGTTTAGCGACACGATGGGCCTAATGGGCCTAGGGCTAATTTTCCACCTCTATAAATATAACCTCCCACCCCCTTGAACAGTAACCTAGCTACACTTTAGTTTAGTTTACTGTTTTGGAGGCACCACTGTGCTCTCCAAAATTAGTGTAGGTAGATGTAGTTTAATTTATTTTCATGCCATGTAGTAGATCTTAGCTTAGTTTAATTTATGCTTTGTAATAAATAAGTGTAGCTAGTGTTCACTTTTATTTTTTTTCCAGTTTTATATTTTGTAGTTTGTGGGTTTCAAACACTTAAATCAATGGGTGTATTTTGAACCATGTTTTGGTATTGTAGTTAGGTTTTATTGCTTTCCTTATTTTAATAAATGCATAATCATTAGATATTATCCCTTGATAGGTTTATTAGCCTAGTCTATCTTTTTCAGATTTTTGTTCCAGTGTGTTTTGTCTTGCTTTTTAGTTTAGTAGTTGATGTTATTTTTCTTTTTATTTTGGTTGTTGTTTGACTTTATTTTTAGTTCTAGTATAATAAATCTAAAAGGGGTATATATTAAAGTGTTTATGCATATTTATATAAAAATTGCATTCCCTATATTGTATTGCATCACATTGTAACCCCACGGGTTGCAATGTAATTTTTCTCGTTGTGATCCCACGGATCACAACGCACACCCATGTAATGCAATATAAGGGGTTATGCTGCCAAAATTTTTATAAAATTCTAAAAACCCTTTGTCGCCATACAATCTTGTCGCGGAACCACGTTCCGCGACAAAACCCATGTTTAGCGACAAAGGACCAAATTCTTGCAATTTGTCTGCATGGCTTTTGTCGCGGAGCACCCTTGTCGCGGAACCACGTTCTGCGACAAAATCTTATTCCGAGACAGAAAATTATGCCTTGCCATTATTTTAAAACCCCTTGGTCGCGATGCAACTCTTGTCGCGGAACCACGTTCCGCGACAAAATCCTTGATTAGCGACCAAGGGACCCAAATACTTCTAATTTTATTCTGGGAGGACTCTGGCGCGGAACCTTTGTCGCGGAACCACGTACCGCGACAAAATCCTTGTTCCGCGACTAGGAATTATGTCCTTACCAATTTTCAACCCTCTTTGTCGCTATGCCTCTTTGTCGCGGAACCATGTTCCGCGACAAAATTTTTGCTTAAGCGACAAAGCTAACCCTAATTTTCAAAATATCCATTTCTCTTATTTCCCACCCCTTTGTCGCGAAACCTTGTCGCGGAACCATGCTCCGCGACACAAACTCTATTCCGCGACAAAGTGGCACCTTTTTGCCAAATTTTTATTCTTCATCTCACTCCATTAATTAATTGAACCTTTATATTAATATTTTGAGGTTGAGATCCAATGATCTCAACCCATGATTAATTTGATATAAAGAACTTTGTTCAATTCCCCATTAAAAGATTCTTCTACAAATGATTAAACTCTAATGATCTAAGTACATGACCCGGACTGTAATTAATTAATTAATTATGGAATGAGTGATTATTTAGACATGAAGAGTAATTATGGAATGATTTCCATACCTTGCATGAGAAACCAATGTCTCTCATGCAAGATGACCCAAAAATATTTTTCTTTTATTTATTTTGTCTTTTCCCGTAATGTGTGAAACAGCTAATAAGGAATATATCAGATTAATGTTGGCGGGTATTCCCACACGGATAACTAGCTCGTGGTCTGTATATTAATTATTAGATGTTATTTTGCATGGTCCGAATAGTGGTCGGTGGAAGCCTTGGCGGTTCGTCCATCCGGGATTATAATAGCTGCTCAGCTGACTCCTATCCGGATACAGTTTTATTCTTTTTATCTTAATTTCAAAACCTGAATTCAAGTTGTAGTATTATTAAATGATGTCGACCAACATTATTTGAGAATTATTACAACAAGAAAATATGTGGGTTTTTCTTCCGTTCACAGACAAAAGGGAGCTGAATGACGGCGGTCACCGTCACTTGGAATTCCCTTCTGTCTAAAAATCTTTCCATCTGGAATAATTGGGAACTGGATAGCAGATGTTTGCAGTCCAGATCACCCCAGTTATTTCTGGCACTCTCTTTAGCCAAAATTCTTCTCTTCTCTGGCTATTTCATCTTTGTGTTCCAACTTCTGTCTAAACCCACCTTATATTTTGGGTTATTTAATTTTACACTTCTCTATAAATTTATGCATGATATTATTATGTAGATATTGTGGTCGATATTATTTTGGGATCCTTCCCTTGGACATAGAAGTCTTGATTTAAATCAGATGTTTCATAATAAATTTCCAACAAAAATTCATTTATAAAATCCGGATCTGAGTAAGGGATAAATTCCACAGTTATGACTAATTCATATCCGACTGGGGGTTGATTTTGGGAAATTCGAAGCAGAGTCAGCGATTAGGTCTCACCTAGACTGAAAGGGTCTTTGTTCTTATTGAGAGTCTAGTACCTGATAGGGAATGATTTTCAGATTTATTATTTTCCAAAATTGCTGTTTGTTGGAAATCTTGAATTAAATATTGCACTGGGTCAGATTCCGCTTGGATTCCGATAAGGTGTGACAGATAATACTAGAGGAACAACATTCGGGCCTTGGTTATTTTCTAAGGTAGGGTTGAGTATTCTTTCAACTGCTATCTTCTTCTGCCAAAGCCTATTTTTGAGTCCTGAGTGAGTGCATCCGGAACGAACTAATTTATTAGTTCGTTTCATTAGTTTGTATCTCATAACCACCCGACGAGAAGTGAACACTGCGAGCGGTTCACCGAGAATAGGGAATTCTTGATCCACATCCGGTCATTCTGACTGGGGGCTTTCTTTTACTACCAAGGTCAGACTTTCAAAAACCTCCGAGTGATAGGATTTTAAATGCTTTCTTTACCGCTTTCTTTTAAATGCTTTCGTTAGAGGTCACTCGGTTGTATTGAGAGTTGTGTAACTGCTACTAGGACTGAGAGTTAAGGGATAGTTCAGGGCTTGATTAGAATATTTGGGTGTGACATGGGGGAATGATAGCAGTACTTGACACTTCAACTAATGATTTGTCAGGTGTTGCTTATCCACCACAGATAAATGACATACCTCTGCGCAGGGGCAGTTATCTATCTGTGGTATCTTAGATTTTGTTGTCTTAAGGCATGTAAATCCTTACTGTAAGTACCTGTCTGTTAAAGGGAACATAGTACAGGAAGCATGAGAGTTAGCTATCTGATGGATTATCCCAAACTAAGATCTGTGTAACAAAATGGAAGTTTAATTGTGTTTCATCTGAATCTTGTCCAATCTTTATTATTTTCTTCCTGTCCCTTTTGTCATATTTTAAATCTGCTTTCTTAGTATAATCTTAACCGCTTTCTTAGAATAATTCTATTGCTTTCTTAGATTAAATTTAATTCGCTTTCTAGAATAATTTTATCTGCTTTATTTTAATTGCTTTCATAACTCAGTTTAAATTCTGTCAAGTAGTTGTTAGTCATATCACAAACTTGAATCGAGTAATCGAGTGGAAAATCTTAGTAAACGGCGTGGGCCCTGCTTCCATCGCACATCCTCCAGTGAACGATCCGGTACTTACTATAAATACTGCAATTTTTGACTCCGTGCGCTTTCGGGGGCACAGTTTCTTAACACGAGTAGATAAAAATGTAATTTTTCAGAAAATATTCATGTAGTGGGAATCTGCCGAAAGTTTCATGGTAGGTAATCTTCTGACATGAAATCATGAGAAGTATCATGGCACATATGCCGGGGACCCTCAGTGTGACAGGCTGAAGGTCAATCTATCCCGGTTGTACCATGAGACTTGTCAAAAGTTTCATGACATGAGAGGACCGCAACGCCATTTGAAATTAAAGCCCCTCACATGAGTAATAAAGAGTGATACTCTTAATATATCCCTAAACCCTTTCCCGCGAATCATAACTCTTTTCATTTTAATAAATTCAATCCTGATATATTTTATTGAAAAATACTCGTGTTAATGAAATTTGTCAAAAGTTTCATGGCGCCGTTGCCGGGGAGGATGCAGCGTCGTTTTTTAAGAGAATTACACTCCTGATTACTCATAGTTAGTTTAGTGTTAGTTTTGTGTATATATTTCAGAACAGAGAAGTACCCTCAAATCAATTAAACATTTAGAGTACCAAGACTCTAAATGTGAGGATGTTGATTTGAGGGGAAAACCTAATTAATTGGGTATTTTGTCTTGCAGGAATCATGGAGCCATCGAAGATGGTGTAAGGAGTTAAATGTGGAAGTGTAGCATTGGGGCTACACTACTTTGGTCTTTCGTTTAATTTTACACCTCTCCAATTGTAAAATCGAGGTTAATTAAACGAAAAATCAAAGAAAGGGAGAAGTGTAGCAGTGGAGCTACACTAATTGGCAATTGTAAATTGCACAACACGTGAGACTCACGTGTTTGTCATCTCCACCACATCCGGACCACGAAGCTCAACCGCTGCTCCATCGCTCATCCACCTCAACACCACCGCTGCGCTGAGGAAACCCTCATCACTGGTGAAACAACAAATGGAGCAGCAGATCTTCGGACTACCAATTGCTCACCACCATCGGACAAGCCACGGCCATTATCTCACTTTCCGTCGCCCCTGCCCCGACTGAGCATCTAAAGAGGTTCCCGGTTGGATTAGTTCTGTAATTGACCGAAGATTATATCCGGAATTCAAAGAAATTTAAAATCCGGAATAATTTTCGCAAGAACAGAATTAATCCAACCTAAATTTCTGCAAGTCAAAATTATATGTATACATATATTTATATTTATATCTCTTGTGAATATTATTAAATAATTCGGGTAGTAATCAATTAACTCACATTTAGAGTACTAAAACTCTAAATGTGAGGATGTTGATATTTTTTTAGAAAACCCGATAACTTCTTCTGTGTTTGCTCTGCAGGAATTTGTGGAATCACCAAAAAGAAAATTAAAGCTCCAAAACAGGTTCCCGGTTGGATCGATTCTGTGATTAATTGAAAGTATTCTTGGGATTTAAAGCAATTTAAAATCCGGAATAACTTTTATAAGAACAGAATTAATCCAACCTAATTTTTGCAAGTAGATTTTATTTATGTCTAGAAAATCTAAAAATGTGATTGAACAATTTTGATGAAAATCGGAATTTTTCTTAAGTATTGGGCATCGAACAATCGCCTTGTTCGACGAACCAAACGATCACACATAGCCAAAATCGTTGGACATTTAATTGGTTTGACGAAAAAGGCTATCGGAATTATTTTTCTATCTTTTATGTTAATATTTTCCCCCTCCCTCCCTCCTCTCTTATTTTATTTTGATTTTGATAATTTTTTTAAGTAGGAATTGATTTACTCACATTTCGAGCAAGGCTCAAAATGTGAGGATATTGATTCTTCACTTAAAAAAAAAAAAAAAAAAAAAAAAAAAGTGTGTTATTTTTATTTTGTTTATTTTTTTTATTTTGTTTATTTTAGTATTTTATATATACCCAGTACAAAGCATGCTTAAATCTGTCAATGAATTCACATATTTGATTTTGGTTTATGATTAAATTTTCAAACTTTTAAACTGGGATAATATAATTGAAGACATGCATGATATGAATTTTTGAGGTTTTGAGCTATAAAAATTTAATGATATCATCATCTTGTTGGGTAATGAGTCCTCATGTTGAGAATTTAATTGAATAGATTGTAAGAATTTTTCAAAGATTATATTTAAGAATATTGTATGACATGAATGAACCATTCCATGTGAGATTTGAGCCATGAGTCATTTTTACTCATTCTTTTCTTTAATGTGTGAAAATCATTTTGATTAAAGGAAACTAGAACTTGCGATTGGGACCGATTCAAGACCATGCCATATTCCAAAAATCGAGCATATGATCGAGGCACTTAGAAAAACCAAAATTTTTGGCCTTCTTTTGAATTCCAAACCCAAAAATATTTTCCCTTTAGGATTAACCACTTTGAGCCTTTAAGCCTAATTTTTCTTTGAAGCCCTCTATATTATTCCAAGCCTTCTAAAAAGACAAAAAAATTCAAACCCAAGTGTGCAAGAATAAATTTTATCAAGGCATTAAGTTTATGATCATCAAGTCATCAAATCGGTATTCAATAAACCGATTCAAAAAAAAAAAAAAAGAAAGAAAGAAAGAAAAAAAAAAAAGAAAATTGTTGAGTTCCATTCAACACAAAAAAAAAGAAGAAGTTGAATTTCATTCAACATAAATAAATTGCAAATGACAAAGCAAATTAGACATAGTCTAATGTCATGCAATATGAAAAAGAAAAGCAAAAGAAAAAGGAGAAAAATATTGATGATCATAAATTTTTAAATAAAAATATGCCAAGTTAAGATAGAATTAATTCCTGTCACTTCTTAGCCCAATAAATTCTCTTTCCTACCAAATGTTACAACCGTATGCCCCATTATAACCCTTAAATAAGACCTCATGATCTTGATTTAAAGAAATGAGCCGGTGGCGAGTTGGTCCAATCGCAAGCATATGGGATAATTTAATTAAATTTGATTATGAGTGCTCATTGATAAAACCCCCTTTTTGAGAGTGAGTGAAATTTCCGTTTCCACTATATGTGAGGCTCTGCTTTTAATTATGTTCATGTCATACTTTAATTCTATAATTAAATCAATGAATTTTTCTAAACATGATATTCATGAATAATTATCAATAATGACTGATTTGTAGGCCTGATCAAGTGAGAAGTATCATTTTATTAAACACTGCAATCAAGAGAATTTAATACTTGTAGTTTTCGGTTGTCTTATCACAATCCAAAAAGAATGATGTTTTTGAAGCCACGAAAATAGATTGAATATGTAGAGTCCGTGTTCTTAGGAACATTGACTCTGACTGCTCGGGGACGATCAGTATTAAATGTGAGGATGTTGATAATGGCCAAAATTGACCATTATTTCCAATCTATTTCCGTGCCTAAACATGGACATTTGATTGAATTCCGGTCTTATTTTAATAAGAAAGCAGTTGAATTTAACAGATTTGTGCAAGTTTGTATAAATAATAAGCTGGTATTGAAAAACACAAAAATATTGTTATTTTTATTAATTTTATATTAAAAAATCCAAAAACATGATAAAAATATTAAAAATCATACACTTGATTAATTTTGGTTCGTCGTTGTCTATTCGGTGGAACACGAGTTCATTAAATGGAACACAGACCAAATAATCAAGTGGAATAAATATTATATTTATATTATTTTTATTTTTATTTATACATTTTGATGTATATATCTTTAATTTTTATGTTTAGTTATTTCTATTCCCATTTTCTGTTTTAATTAAGCATTAATTGGTCCACTAATCCATTTATTCAAATCAATTGCAGGTATTTTTAAGCTAATGTGGTCCAAGAATCCAGTCCAAATTTCTTAGTCCAATTCAGTCCAATCCCATGAATCCAGCAAAATTGGCCCAACAACAATTATTCAAGCCCATTACACCCATTATCCAAGCCCAATACCACATCAAGCCCAACCTAACCTAACCCTAACCCTACCCGCCGCCGGCGACCAGTTCCGGCGCCGCCACCCTTTCCGGTCGTCTCTCCGGCCACCACTTTTCCCAACTCCAGCCCCTCCATCTCGCCACACCACCACCGCTCCTCCTTCTCCAGCCGCCGTCCCTCCACCACTTCGCCACCGCCTGGCCGCGAGCGCCTCCGGCCTCGCTCCCTCCATTTCCGGCCGCCTCAGCCCTCGCCTCCATTTTTCAGTGAGCACAAGAACAAGAGATTAAGAAACGAGGAAGGGAAGAAGAAGAAGCAAGAAGAGAAGAATAGAGGACTTTGAAAACTGGAAACAAAAAAGAGGAAGAAGAGAGAAGAATGGAGTAAAGAAGAATGAAGAGATGAAAATCTGGAAAGAGAAATAAATGAGAGAGAGAGAGAAGAATTAACTTTTGTCGCGGAAGGTGTACACCGCGACAAATGCTCCGCGCCCAAAATTATTCCGAGACTGTAAGAGGAGAATCAAGGCACATAATTTTGTCGCGGAACATGGTTCCGCGACAAAGTGGATCGCGCCCAGAGACAGCCTCTCCGCGCCCAGAGACAGCCTTTCCGCGACAAAGCAGCTCAGTCACGTGACCCACTTAAATTCAAAATCCCCACATGTCAAATCTCTTGCAAGGTCCCTGGAGTTGAAGTCCCGCAGGCACAAAGTTTTCGTCTTTTCCTCCCAGGACCTCAAGTCCCGGCCCCTCCTGCGCGCCATCCTGGAGCTGAAAAGTGTGTCTTGAAGCAGAATTTATTCCGCGACAAAGCATAATTGTTTAGCGACACGATGGGCCTAATGGGCCTAGGGCTAATTTTCCACCTCTATAAATATAACCTCCCACCCCCTTGAACAGTAACCTAGCTACACTTTAGTTTAGTTTACTGTTTTGGAGGCACCACTGTGCTCTCCAAAATTAGTGTAGGTAGATGTAGTTTAATTTATTTTCATGCCATGTAGTAGATCTTAGCTTAGTTTAATTTATGCTTTGTAATAAATAAGTGTAGCTAGTGTTCACTTTTATTTTTTTTCCAGTTTTATATTTTGTAGTTTGTGGGTTTCAAACACTTAAATCAATGGGTGTATTTTGAACCATGTTTTGGTATTGTAGTTAGGTTTTATTGCTTTCCTTATTTTAATAAATGCATAATTATTAGATATTATCCCTTGATAGGTTTATTAGCCTAGTCTATCTTTTTCAGATTTTTGTTCCAGTGTGTTTTGTCTTGCTTTTTAGTTTAGTAGTTGATGTTATTTTTCTTTTTATTTTGGTTGTTGTTTGACTTTATTTTTAGTTCTAGTATAATAAATCTAAAAGGGGTATATATTAAAGTGTTTATGCATATTTATATAAAAATTGCATTCCCTATATTGTATTGCATCACATTGTAACCCCACGGGTTGCAATGTAATTTTTCCCGTTGTGATCCCACGGATCACAACGCACACCCACGTAATGCAATATAAGGGGTTATGCTGCCAAAATTTTTATAAAATTCTAAAAACCCTTTGTCGCCATACAATCTTGTCGCGGAACCACGTTCCGCGACAAAACCCATGTTTAGCGACAAAGGACCAAATTCTTGCAATTTGTCTGCATGGCTTTTGTCGCGGAGCACCCTTGTCGCGGAACCACGTTCTGCGACAAAATCTTATTCCGAGACAGAAAATTATGCCTTGCCATTATTTTAAAACCCCTTGGTCGCGATGCAACTCTTGTCGCGGAACCACGTTCCGCGACAAAATCCTTGATTAGCGACCAAGGGACCCAAATACTTCTAATTTTATTCTGGGAGGACTCTGGCGCGGAACCTTTGTCGCGGAACCACGTACCGCGACAAAATCCTTGTTCCGCGACTAGGAATTATGTCCTTACCAATTTTCAACCCTCTTTGTCGCTATGCCTCTTTGTCGCGGAACCATGTTCCGCGACAAAATTTTTGCTTAAGCGACAAAGCTAACCCTAATTTTCAAAATATCCATTTCTCTTATTTCCCACCCCTTTGTCGCGAAACCTTGTCGCGGAACCATGCTCCGCGACACAAACTCTATTCCGCGACAAAGTGGCACCTTTTTGCCAAATTTTTATTCTTCATCTCACTCCATTAATTAATTGAACCTTTATATTAATATTTTGAGGTTGAGATCCAATGATCTCAACCCATGATTAATTTGATATAAAGAACTTTGTTCAATTCCCCATTAAAAGATTCTTCTACAAATGATTAAACTCTAATGATCTAAGTACATGACCCGGACTGTAATTAATTAATTAATTATGGAATGAGTGATTATTTAGACATGAAGAGTAATTATGGAATGATTTCCATACCTTGCATGAGAAACCAATGTCTCTCATGCAAGATGACCCAAAAATATTTTTCTTTTATTTATTTTGTCTTTTCCCGTAATGTGTGAAACAGCTAATAAGGAATATATCAGATTAATGTTGGCGGGTATTCCCACACGGATAACTAGCTCGTGGTCTGTATATTAATTATTAGATGTTATTTTGCATGGTCCGAATAGTGGTCGGTGGAAGCCTTGGCGGTTCGTCCATCCGGGATTATAATAGCTGCTCAGCTGACTCCTATCCGGATACAGTTTTATTCTTTTTATCTTAATTTCAAAACCTGAATTCAAGTTGTAGTATTATTAAATGATGTCGACCAACATTATTTGAGAATTATTACAACAAGAAAATATGTGGGTTTTTCTTCCGTTCACAGACAAAAGGGAGCTGAATGACGGCGGTCACCGTCACTTGGAATTCCCTTCTGTCTAAAAATCTTTCCATCTGGAATAATTGGGAACTGGATAGCAGATGTTTGCAGTCCAGATCACCCCAGTTATTTCTGGCACTCTCTTTAGCCAAAATTCTTCTCTTCTCTGGCTATTTCATCTTTGTGTTCCAACTTCTGTCTAAACCCACCTTATATTTTGGGTTATTTAATTTTACACTTCTCTATAAATTTATGCATGATATTATTATGTAGATATTGTGGTCGATATTATTTTGGGATCCTTCCCTTGGACATAGAAGTCTTGATTTAAATCAGATGTTTCATAATAAATTTCCAACAAAAATTCATTTATAAAATCCGGATCTGAGTAAGGGATAAATTCCACAGTTATGACTAATTCATATCCGACTGGGGGTTGATTTTGGGAAATTCGAAGCAGAGTCAGCGATTAGGTCTCACCTAGACTGAAAGGGTCTGTGTTCTTATTGAGAGTCTAGTACCTGATAGGGAATGATTTTCAGATTTATTATTTTCCAAAATTGTTGTTTGTTGGAAATCTTGAATTAAATATTGCACTGGGTCAGATTCCGCTTGGATTCCGATAAGGTGTGACAGATAATACTAGAGGAACAACATTCGGGCCTTGGTTATTTTCTAAGGTAGGGTTGAGTATTCTTTCAACTGCTATCTTCTTCTGCCAAAGCCTATTTTTGAGTCCTGAGTGAGTGCATCCGGAACGAACTAATTTATTAGTTCGTTTCATTAGTTTGTATCTCATAACCACCCGACGAGAAGTGAACACTGCGAGCGGTTCACCGAGAATAGGGAATTCTTGATCCACATCCGGTCATTCTGACTGGGGGCTTTCTTTTACTACCAGGGTCAGACTTTCAAAAACCTCCGAGTGATAGGATTTTAAATGCTTTCTTTACCGCTTTCTTTTAAATGCTTTCGTTAGAGGTCACTCGGTTGTATTGAGAGTTGTGTAACTGCTACTAGGACTGAGAGTTAAGGGATAGTTCAGGGCTTGATTAGAATATTTGGGTGTGACATGGGGGAATGATAGCAGTACTTGACACTTCAACTAATAATTTGTCAGGTGTTGCTTATCCACCACAGATAAATGACATACCTCTGCGCAGGGGCAGTTATCTATCTGTGGTATCTTAGATTTTGTTGTCTTAAGGCATGTAAATCCTTACTGTAAGTACCTGTCTGTTAAAGGGAACATAGTATAGGAAGCATGAGAGTTAGCTATCTGATGGATTATCCCAAACTAAGATCTGTGTAACAAAATGGAAGTTTAATTGTGTTTCATCTGAATCTTGTCCAATCTTTATTATTTTCTTCCTGTCCCTTTTGTCATATTTTAAATCTGCTTTCTTAGTATAATCTTAACCGCTTTCTTAGAATAATTCTATTGCTTTCTTAGATTAAATTTAATTCGCTTTCTAGAATAATTTTATCTGCTTTATTTTAATTGCTTTCATAACTCAGTTTAAATTCTGTCAAGTAGTTGTTAGTCATATCACAAACTTGAATCGAGTAATTGAGTGGAAAATCTTAGTAAACGACGTGGGCCCTGCTTCCATCGCACATCCTCCAGTGAACGATCCGGTACTTACTATAAATACTGCAATTTTTGACTCCGTGCGCTTTCGGGGGCACAGTTTCTTAACACGAGTAGATAAAAATGTAATTTTTCAGAAAATATTCATGTAGTGGGAATCTGCCGAAAGTTTCATGGTAGGTAATCTTCTGACATGAAATCATGAGAAGTATCATGGCACATATGCCGGGGACCCTCAGTGTGACAGGCTGAAGGTCAATCTATCCCGGTTGTACCATGAGACTTGTCAAAAGTTTCATGACATGAGAGGACTGCAACGCCATTTGAAATTAAAGCCCCTCACATGAGTAATAAAGAGTGATACTCTTAATATATCCCTAAACCCTTTCCCGCGAATCATAACTCTTTTCATTTTAATAAATTCAATCCTGATATATTTTATTGAAAAATACTCGTGTTAATGAAATTTGTCAAAAGTTTCAGTAACACCCTGAAATTCATCCTCATAAGGTTTCAGAATGTTACCGCCACACTTGTCAGTCAGGCTCGCCCTTTGGCTAACTTAATTGACAAGTGCTACGGCTAAATATCTTCACATATAAATTTTTGTAATATGGACTTTAAAAATTATTGCCAATTTTATAAAATATAGTCATAAGAAAATTTAAAGTACTTAATACCAGAGTCATTGTTCTTTCTCACGCGGAAGCATAAACTAAAGGCAATATATAAGACATTAATAATTAAAAGTACGTGGTTCCTTAAAGCAACAATCTTTTTGATGAAAGGTAATCCCATCCCCAAATGCTCATGTCATGAGATGCAGTTCACATGTCAGCTCCAATATCTGTAAAAAGATAACACAACTTTTTATCAGTACAATGGTACTGAGTAAGTCAACCCGCTCCACTTTAAGAAGTGGATTTTAAAATAATGGTTGACACTCATTTAAAAAAAATATAATTTTCACTTTTTCTTTTAAAAAGGATCACACACATTACCTTTAACAAAATAAATAACTTTCATTCTTACCATTGTAGCAACTATGCACAAGAGGACACCATTTTCCATATATCATATCATATCATATCATATCATATCATATCGATCATAAGTCATGATCAGCATGCAGCGGACTCATATACAGACACACTCCGGAGCCTTGAGTAACCCATCATGGATACACCCAAGAGTATAGACTCATACATGCAACAACGTCGTTTTGGCACAATTTATCAACAATGCCGTCTTGGCATATTTAGAGGGGGAGGCCCCGCAAGACACATCCCTAGTGCATTAGCCCTCTATCAAGTATGGCATCTTACTCAAGTTAATAGTGCACAATGGATTTAAAAGAGTTTTACACAATTTTCCACATAATATCCTCTTTAAAAGAGTTTTCAACAATTTCACGGGAGTAACCTCATAACAAGGGCATTCAATAATGCCAAATATCATTTCAACATTTAACTCCCATATCAATATCTCATAGATATGAAAATATCATTTCATGGATCTCAAAATCCAACAATTTCTCATTTGGACCAAAAATCAAGTCCAATGTCGCAGTTTACGCCAAGTCAGTTTAAAAATTCATATGAAAGGCGATTGCTTTGAAATTTAAACTGTAGATACTCAACACATAGTTGAACAAGTTTCATGTTTTACACTTTTCAAAATAAGGTATGGAAACATTTCAAAAATTGAGTTCTTTTCAGAACATGTATTCTGCCAGAAATTCAATAATGATTCTATAATTTTCAACAGGTTTTAAGAATAGTAATTCGCGACTGAAAATTCTAAAATTTTACCACAAGGTAGATAACACATAGATAAATATTTTTCATGAAGAAACCATTTGGCTTTGAGACACTTAAGACCTTCAAAAATGTGGATTTCAGAAAACACTATTATTTCTTAGATTTCAACAAAAAGAGATTTCGACCTCTCGATAAAGCGGATCCCATAACTTTTTCATATGATTTCTAAAAATCATAAAATTTTCCAGAATTATACTCAACTCAATAAGGAACAAGTTTTATGAAGGAACCTTTGAGGGTTAATGAACCAAAATAGTTTAAAAAGATGGATCTTTGCGAAACGAAAAACGGACAGATTTTGGTATAATGAGGGAATTTTAATTTTGTACTCTTAAAACATGGATGGGGATCTCCAAACTTAAAGTAGAGAGTGTTAACTTACAGAATAGATGTATAAGACCAAGGAGATTCAAAGATAATGGCCGTTATAACACAAGATTCGCACCACAAATTACGGGTTTCGCTGAAATTCGACAAATAGAGGGAAATCAATTTATAGTATAAAAATAAAAGATTTAGATCTCTAAGATACAAGTTTCAAGGATGATATCTTACTAACCAAGTGTTGAGAAGAATTAGAACTCTTAGAATGATGAAGGTTGCCAAGCCTACAAGACTCCACAATCCTTAAGATATGCTCACTATGTGGGAGAACTTTGAAGAATAAAATGGGTAGTGAATTTGGCTAATGAGATGGATGAGATTGGTGTGTTTGAAGGCTAGAAACTCCCTCTATTTATAGGCTAAGATTTGAACAATTGAACATGACACATTGTGAGGGTGATTACAACCTCACCAATCATCCAATTAAGTGTGTCTTGAGCAATAATGGTTAGAGTATTTGTATCCACTCATTTGGTCCTTATAGCCTAACAAAGAGGCTATTAATTTGGGAGGCTATTAATTTTGTCCATCATGTTGTCTATTAACATAATGGTTTGCCTATTATGGAGGCTATTAATCTTTGTGGGTTCAAGAGATAATTGATCACCTTTCTTTGCTAGCCATTCATCCAAGACACTTGTTAATCATGTTGATTTTTCATCTATTTGTTTAGGAAGAAAATTTCTTGCAATTGATTTTTAACCTTATATTTGTGTAAGTAGTGTATCATGAAAATGATTGAAGTATTAGCTTGTCTAGAAAAATCATTATTCTTGCCATTATTTAGTGGCATGCATTTATACTCAATGAGTTGGATATGATAATATAATATTTATTTATTTATTTCAAGTATTGTATTTATATTAATGTGCTTTCAAAAAGATAATAATAATATACTTGCATGGTTTTATTTTATTCATAACAATACTCAAACCACAAAGTCTTCATGTCATCATCAAATAAAAATTATAATCTATGAATATATTTTCTTATATATAAAAGTTAATTCTCATAAATTCACATAAAAACTCATACTTTTATTTTTATAAAAATTTATTCCGTAATGAATACCAAAGTACTTAAAATATTCACATACTATCCTCATAAAAATTTTCAAGACCAATGTGTATATATATAAAAACTTATATATATAATTTAAACAATAGATTTAAAAACTATATAATTCTATTACCCTTGATATTGAAATTCATATTTCTTTTGGAAAAGACAAATTTACATATATAGTTTTTCAAGTGTTGTTTTGTAGAAAAAAAAGAATATACTAATTCTTTAAGCAAGTGATTAAATATTTAATAAAAGTCTCTTTAGTGAATTACAATTATTTCGGGTAATTTCTATGGTATTACACAATGACATTCACTCCAGTTGGTTGTTCCATCAACTCCCAAACATCATTGCGTTTGAATTGTAGCAATTCATCCTGCATTGCAGCTATCCAAAACTCATCTTGCAAAGCCTCATTAGCATTCTTAGGTTCAATAGATGAAACAAAACAATGCATAATGTGAAAGCACGTATTTGCTAGTTCAGAAATGTTAAGTTGATGACCTCGAGTCTGTCTAGGACCAGAGGGATCGCCAATAATATCATCCTTAGAGTGATACTTAGGTGCTCGTGGACCACGTTTTGGACCTCTCCTTTTGGGAGAATCTGGAGCTGATGGTTATTCGCCAGTTGTATCAACAATCGGATCACCTTCTTCAGTATCAGAAACGTCAATAGGATCTGAGGGAGGCACTACTTCAGGAGTTGCACTGGAGGAAACATGAGGGATAATCCGAATAGGATCATCATCATCATCATGAGGAGAGAGAGCCTGCAGAGAGATTAGCATCATCAAAGACAACATTAATAGTCTCAATAACCTTTGAAGTTCTCTTCAAGTGGACACGATAGGCTCTTGAATCCATTGAATATCCCAAGAAAATAGCTTCATCAGATTTGGAATCAAACTTTTTGACAATAGTTCGATCCTTCAAAGCATAGCACATACTTCCAAAGACATGAAGGTGAGAAATGTTAGGAGTCTTCCCTCTCCAAATTTCATAAGGAGTAGTGGTTGTCTGAGGTCGCATGTACACTCGATTAATGATATAGCATGAGATATTAACAGCTTCAGCCCAAAAACGTTTCCCAAGTTTACTAGCATGGAGGAGAGAACGAGCCATCTCTTGTAGAGTACGATTCTTACGCTCAACCACGCCATTTTGTTGTGGAGTGTGGGGGGCTGAATATTCATGAGCAATACCAAGGTTGTTGCAGAGTTGTGCGAACAACTGATTTTCAAACTCTTTCCCATGATCAAATCGGATACGCCCTATCTTGAGATCCTTTTCAGCCATGATCTTTAAAGATAGCTTAGAGAACACTGAAACAGCCTCATCTTTGGATTTTAAGAAATCAACCCAAGTATAACGAGAGAAATCATCAACGCATACAAAGATGTACCTCTTACCACCTAGGCTTGGAACTTCTGTTGGTCCCATCAAGTCCATGTGCAACATCTCAAGGCACCTTATGGTCTGAATGGTATCCACTACTTTGTGAGAGGAGTGAATTTGTTTACCCTTAGCACAAGCACCACAGACTACCTTGGCTTTGCTATGTAGTTTGGGCAACCCTCAAACAACGCCAGACTTGCTAAGTTAAATAAGAGATTTGTAATTCATATGCCCACACCTTTGATGCCACAACTTTGCAGTTTCAACCCGTGACAAAAAGACTGAATCCACAGCAGGCTTTAAGACATAGCAATTGTTAGATGATCGCACTCCTTTAATGACACAATTGTAAGCAGGATCAATAACCATGCAATCCTCATCAGTGAAACCAACAAAGAATTTCTCATCACAAAGTTGACTTATGGAGATAAGATTAGTAGATAGATCAGCGACATAGTACACAGTAGTTAGGAAACCCATGTTTGCACCTTTTGCTTTCCCATATCCACAGATTTTGCTACGAGCTCCATTTCCATAGAGTACTTCCCCACAATCAGAATCCACATAATCAATGAGAAAATCCTTTTTACAGTCATATGTCGAGAGCAGCCACTGTCAAAATACCACTTACCATCATTGGGTCCTTTCTGAGCAGAAAGTACAACTAGGCACACCTTGGGTACTATCTTGGATTTGGGAATCCACATCATAGTGAGTTTGACCTGCTTCTGTAGTTCCAGCGATGGCCAAACAACCGGGCGACCACCAAGAAGATCTTGGGTAAGTCTTTGAGAGAGTTGAACAGGATGACCTTGGAATTTACAATAAGGGCAGTCTTTGCTCTTCTTGGGGGACTCTGGACAATCAACTTTCTCAGATGCTTTGGATGAGCTGGTCTCAAGGGTACCTGCACGCACAAAAGTAGGTGCAGATTTCTTGTTAGGTCTAGAATTGCGCTTGTACCCAATACCTTCTCTATTAGATGGCGATTTCCCTTGATTAATGATCTCATCTAGCTTGTCTTTGCCTTTAACCATGTTATCTATCTTCTGGGTCTTGGCAAGCAATGCAGCGTTTTCCTCCAATAGAGTATCTCTCTCAATAGATCCAGTGGCCAAAGATTCCTTGAGACTTGTGATTTCAGTATCCTTCTCATCAATAAAAACTAGAAGATCTCCCTTCTGATCAAGTAACTTCTTATTCTCTGCAACAGCAACTGCATGATCCTCTTTCACCAATTCAAATCCTGCAAGAAGTTCATCATAATCATATTGACTAGCTTCACTGTCAGATTCATGAGACTCTGTATCAGACAAATGTTTGGACAGAGTGTCATCGGTTGTTAGAACAACGTCTTTCACAGTAAAGGCTATCATCTCCTCATCTTCGTTGTCATCTCCCTCCTCCTTGGAAGTACAACTGACCTCACCATCACTTAAGGTAGCTTGAAGAGCTTTTCCAACCCTTCTCTTAGCAGTAGGACATTCAGAGGCTTTATGGCCAACACCTTCACAATCATAGCACTTTAAATTCTTGAATGTATCAGGTAAATCCATCTTCTTATAACCCTTCCTCTTATCATAGGAATTGTCTGACTTGTGCTTGGAAGGTTGTTCACGGGATGATGAAACACCTCGCTGATAACGTCCTTTATCATCTTTCTTGTAGTTCAGTTTCTTAGCTCTCTTGTCCTGTAATATCCTTGCCAATTTCTTGGTTAGGTAAGCCTTTTCTTCATTGTCAATGCACTGAATCTCATCTTCAACTTTGAAAGCTAGATTACGGGTAGGCTCTTCTTCCAAGTAGTTCATCTCAAAAGTCTGAAGTGAACCAACCAATGCTTCAAGAGTAAAGGTTTTGGTCTTCTCAAGTTCTTCGAGAGTGGACACCTTCGATTGATACCTACGAGTAACCGTCCTCAGCATCTTCCGAACCAGCTTTGCATCATCATACTTCAAACCAAAAGACTGAGCTTCATTTACTAACTTCTTGAACCGAGCATGATAAGCAGCAATATTTTCATCCTCCTGCATCCGAATATTGTCAAAGGCAGATTCAATTCTCTGAAGCTTTAAGGCTTGTACATCAGCAGATCCTTCATAGGCTGCTTCCAAAGCAGTCCAGGCTTCATGAGCTGTCTCACAGTTTGAAATGATGTGATATTGTGATTCATCCACAGAATTGAATAGACAATTCAAAGCAGTGTTGTTCCCTTGTTCCTTGTTCTTCTGAGCAGCTGACATTTCTTCTTGAGTAGCAGGGACAAAAGTAGTAATGGCAGCAGAGGTTTCAATAGCAGGCTTGCGGACCTCTTTCATAGGTTGTTCCCAGGGTGTTAGAACAGCATTCCAGACATCTACACCAGTATGCTTAAGAAATATCCTCATTCGATTCTTCCAGAATGGATAATTCGAACCATCAAACAGAGGAGGTCTCGAAACAGAACCACCTTCTCTATTCATATTGGACCGGACTCAGCTAAACGTTAGAGCCCCGCTCTGATACCAATTGACATGCCCAATCAGACTATGTAAAACCCTGTAATTGTTGTTTGAGCGATGTCTCAACAACCTGCAAACCACAACCAGAGGCAAACACAAACAGAGTGCGGAATAAAATAAGAACACAAGGAATTTGGTCACCCAGTTCGACCCACTGATCTACATCTGGGGGCTCCAAGCCAGGGATTCACTAGATCTCCACCAAACCGATTGAACAAGAGTCAACCACACCTTACATACCCTTACATTCCAATGAACTCTCCTATCTACCCAAATAGACTAGAAGAACACATGGGAGCATCAACTATCTACCCAAATGCAAGCAATTCACCGGCAGGTATTATGATGGTGTTTGAGGAATCTAGCTAATCAAACAGGTTAAGCTCAATGGTGCTAAAACACCTACAATACACACGGATTGTGTTTACAAAACAATAAACTCATAAATGCCTAAACACAATCCCAATTACCCCATGAAAATGTAGAAGACTCAACAGCTAAAGATATACCAGTAGCAGGATGGTTGTTGGTGCCTTCTGCAAACAACGAAAAACAGGGGGTTTCTGCTTCAGCTCTCAATCCACCATAAACACAGCTTGGAATCTGTTAATACTCTGTAAAAGGTGTTGTGATTGCGGCTGTAAACACACACAATCCCTCAAGGACGAAGACAGGTATTTATATGGGTTTTAAGGCCCATCTAAAGCCCTCTAAGGCCTGCTAGGGGAAATGCCACGTCACTGTACTATTCTGTGCTTTTTCCAGTGAAGAGAGAAAAAGCGTTGTTGGCATGATGTTGCAACAACGGCAATTATAATGAACATCTTCACAATACAAGAAATATCCCTAACAAACACATTTTCAGGTAGTGAGTGTACCCAATTCTACACCAAGACAAAATTTGGTTTTACCAAATTTTGGATATCAAATTCATTTCTCCTTTTCCCCTTTCAATGGTGCTATATAAGCTTCAAAAATAATTTAGGGGATATTTATCTTCCGGATGATATTGTACTTTATTCTTATATCATATCAAGAATTGTATGCATATAATAAAACCAAGTCTATCGTCCTTTGAAAATAGTGAATTATATCTTCCCATCTCAATGCCATTTATGTAGCCTTCTTTTGTTAGACTATCACTGAGGCTAGTAAATAACATGCATTCAAATTGCACATAGAGCCAAGATTTTATTTTGCCGACATTCATCAACCGATTTAGGTTTGCAATATCACTTCATCTGGGTTCCAAATATTTTTGCATGTGATGATTAATTGAGATCTGATTATTTTTTAAGGTAAGGGCCCTGATCTTTTTGGAGCTATTTGCTTTTTTCTAGAGCTTGTTAAGAAAGGCCAGATGATTTACCACACTTCGAACGTGCAAGATTTCATTTGTAACTGGTCCATTTTAGGACATACTCGGCACCAAGTGATTATCTTGTACCATAATTATTTACTCGGGCAATAAGTTTTCCTTGAACAATGCCGATATTAGTTTTTGTAACTCTTTTAGATTCTGAAATTTGTAATTTATGCAAATATGCATTTCTTTGCAATTACAATAATAATTTTTCGGTGGCTCATATCTCCTAGTAGTCGGAAAATAATAATCTGCAAACCTTTATATAAAATCACCAAATTTTGGTACCAAATATAATGTATTAATGGTGATTTATATCCGACATGTATATACCCAATCGTCATTGGGAGCCCAATTATGGTGGCATAAGGGGGATGTATATCGCGCACCCAAATATTTTCAATTATTAACATTGGGCTTATATCAATATTAGGGGAGAGAATTAATGAAAGTTTGTCGGCTTTACTTTGATGAGCGTTGCTGCATAGCATGTCCCCAAACTGTTGTAGGTAACTTTGACCTTATCATTCTTGTGTGCAAGTTAATTATTATATTTTTTGCTTATACTTTGGCCAAGCCTGGCTTGCATGCGATTAAGTTCAGTGGCACTATCCAATCGTATTTTCTTTATTGGATGTTGTTGTCCTCACAATTTAATTATATGTGCAAGCAACGCATATATATATATTCATTTAAATTTGAATTTCTAATAATTCACCTCAGCATGATGCTTTTAGGAGGATGCCCAAGCCGATCGTACCAAGTAAGAAAATTATGAGTAGACTTTAGGTCTGTCTTATGATATATTTCAGCGGCACTCGGCTTTAATTTGTATATTACATGCCAAGGGATATTGATGCAATTTTCTTTAACAAATTTCTTTGCATCATGACATGAGTAATCGAGAGATAACGTTATTGCCTCATTCAATATTTTAAGTTGATATCCATTTTCTAAATATCATAAAGCTTTAGTGAGCTTTTTCGAGTTTTACTCGATAATAGTGCATTTTCAAGCATAGTTTTTCTTCTCCTTCAGGAGGTATACAATAACTCTTTTTGAATCTTTTTGAACTTCCATTGATTTTATCAGTAGTGGGTTTTTAATAGCTTTTGCTTTTTAATACAACGCGCGCAATGACACTGTCAATGAAGCAGATATCCTCGGCTTCATTTGATTTTGGCATCTATTTATCTTTCCAAGAAGGCAAACATTTTATATACACAAAATAAATTATTCAAATTACAAAGGGGGGTTATATCGGGGAGTAAATACATTAACTTCATTTCACTTGGCACTAGCATTGTGCTCAATGAATTAACTTAAGTCCTCATATTTCACTGTATTATTAAATCAATCATCGTGATCAATATGATTTATTTCAACCTTAAGGCCTTTCGTTTTCCTTTCCTTTTAGAGTATACATATAAATAATCCACATGTCTAGCATTTAAATGTTCAATAGCTTTTGATATCACAACTTTCATTTCTGGCATTAAACCTTCTCTAGGTTTATAAGGCCTCGGTCATCATACGACAATTTATTTATAATTCTGGGGAATCCATATTTTTATTTTGCCAATATAACTCAACCCAGTTCAAAAGATCAAAACGAAAACTGCAACCATAATTTTTTTCTGCTAAAACTCTACATATATATATATATTATGAATTCACTAACATTTCATGTATTTTTACCAGGTTTTCATCTGTCAAGAAACAACATTTAATCGAATACATAAAAAATTCCATTCATATTACACAAACATAAAAAAAAAAAACAAAAACAAACAAATATTTAAAGAATCAGAACAACAATTACAATTATCCTCCCAATTTCATCTATTAATACAATCAATTCAAGTCCATTGCGCTGCTTAAAAAGAAAAATTCAATTTTGACAGGCGGAAGTTGAATTTGGAATTTGTAGGAAGATGAAACTGGTAGGATTGTAGGATATTTTATATGTACATAAAACAAATCTAACTACGAACTTAATCAAATAAATCTCAACAAACTTAATGAACAAACTTAATCAACCATATCTTTAACTTATTCAAATATTAATATATAATATTTTTATTTTTTTAAATTCTCTACATTAATACTATTTAATTTTTATATTAATACATCCTACGTACAAAATGATATTATTAGGATATTTTCCACTAATTAGATAGAAAATGTCCTATTTTATAGGTACACAAAACAAATCTAACTACGAACTTAATCAAATAAATCTCAACAAACTTAACAAACAAACTTAATCAACCATATCTTTAACTCAAATATTAATATATAATAATAATTTTACTTTTAATAAATTCTCTACATTAATACTATTTGATTTTTATATTAATACATCCTACGTACAAAATGATATTATTAGGATATCCAATAAATATGATAAATCAAAATTCTAATATTTTACACTAAGAATTTGAATATTAGATTTAAATCCGAATTCTAATATTTTAGTATAAGAAATTGAATATTAGATTTTAATTCAAATTACACGATTTTAGATATAAATATTGAGAATAATTATATGTGATCTCAATGAGAAATAAGGAAAAATCGATAATTGTATATATTAATTAATGATATTATACGTAATTCAAATATATATATATATATATTAGATTTTTTATCTAGATTTTTTATTTTAATTGTGAGTGAGGTTGTCGAAAATAATTTAAAATTTTAAGAGTATTATAGATTATAGATTTAGGGAGTATATATGATATGATTGAGTTTGTTGAAATTAAATATTAGATTATATATATATATATATATATTATAGATTTAGCCTTTAGGGTGTTATAATGATTGATGTAGTTGAATTAGATTATATATGTATTAGATTTAGTGAGTATATATGATATGATTGTTGAAATTGGAGAAAAAAATGGTGGGGAAGTGGGGGAAATTAGACTATATTACTTTTATATATATATATAATTAAAATTCCTGAATATGACATTAACTATAACGAAAACTGAGGACGAGGACCTTAAAACATGAAATATACTGAATAAAAATATGAAACTTATCTATTAATGCGGACTTTAAAATGCATAGTAACAGTATAATACAACACACAAACTTTATCAATTTTGAAAATAATCAAGAATTATTTTAACAACGGCTTCATAATTTTAGGCACAATTAATGATCAAAGGCGCATTTGGACGAACGGACTATTCTGCATTATTATAAATTAGTGAATTGAGTGAGTTTCACTTTCCAGTTGAGTCTTGACGACAGTTGACGGTTGACACCATAAAACAAGATAAGGTCCGATCCGCCACCGCCTTGATTTTTCCAGACGGGAGCTGAGAGAAACCAAACCATTCGTTCCTACAGATCGACCGGAATTTAGCCGGAAAAAAATGAGAACTGCTGCTGAGGACAAGGGAAAGGGCGCCGTGAATGATGATGAGCTTTCGTTATCTGGGAGAGAATTAAGTCAATTTTTCCTCGGAGCGTACGACAGGGGACGGCTCATTCATCTTATTGTTCACGCGTATGTATATTAGTAACTAATCTCAGTTATAATTTTTGTGTTTACAAACATCACTTTCTTTCAATGATCGAGTTTATGTCTGTCTGTCTCTACCTGAGATTCTTGTTTAATCATTGTTTACATGTTTTGGCATAAAGTGCTGAGAAAGATCCTTCTCTGATTCAATATATACTGACTAAATCCAATCAAGATCGCCAAGCCAGAGGCCGAACCATTCATGTTGGGGACTTACCAGATCCGATTACCAAAGTTGAATTGGATGCTGTGAGTCACAAGACATGATTCAATTCATTTATTACTATTTCTCATCGAATTTAATCAGTAGAGTAATACTAGTGTGTATATATTCTTTAATTAGCTTGTGTTGGTTTATTTAATTAATTGATTTATCTGTGACTACTGTATATTGCCATGCATCATCGCAGGTCTTTGGAATGTATGGTGAAATAGAAAGTTCACGGGTACGCCGGAAAACCAATAATTACTCAGGATCGCCCCATTTTGCTTATGTTACCTTCAAAGATGCAAGATCTGCCGTCAAAGCCCTAAGAACATCAAACCATTACGTCTATGTGAGTGGCTACATGTATACTTAATTAATCTAATATGTAATTCTATGTATGTATGCAATCAAGTTAATTTTGAAATTTATTATTACTTCCTGGAAATTGATTACATATATATATGCATGCAGGGCAACCTAGTCAAAGTGCTTCCCAAAAGATACAAGGATACCCAAACTCGAATTCAGAATCAGGATCAGTCTTCTTATGATGAAGATGATGATTATGATGGTAACCCTAATCCCCAACCCCAATATGAATATGCAGCAGCAAATGCAGCTTGGGGAGCAGAAGCCAGTTATTATGGAATCCCACCTTATGATCCACTCCAGGATTACCCCCCACAATATATTGGTACTTATAGCTATCCAGATCCTTATTTTGGGACTTATCCACCCCAGCCCTCGACTACGCCATCACAATCAGCCCCAGCTACAAACACGGGCACTTACACGGACACGGACACAGACACGGCTAATCAACAACCTTAATTAGTCCGTGCAATTCCGGTAAACTAGAAACTCCTTTTATGCTAATAATGATGATGGCTTCTATCTGTGATATTCATTCATCAGTTTTCTGAATCTTTTGTGCATATATGGAGATTGATTGATTGATAGTATCAGACCATTTTGTGTGAGTTTTTGTTGTTGAAACAGCTTGTTGGATATTGACAATCATATTGGCTCAAATGGTTAGACTGCCCGCGATTTTTCAACTACTTACTTGTTTCATAAGCCCTAATATATATGGCAAACAATAATTTACCCATATCATAAGGTAGGTAGATAGCTACATAAAGTAAGGATTGATTACATGGACACATTATATATATATATATATATTGATCCTGCTAGCTACATTGTTGTTTTAGACCTTTTTATGTTCGAGTCTTGTCATTTTCTATTGAACTTCGACATCAAGACTCCATGTACCTCTACATGAAAAATGAAGATAAAATACTGGCTACTACATCATCATATGTACAAACCCTTTTAATTTAGCCCAATAAACGTCTTTCAATTTTCACCCCTTATGAATACTTACAGCTCATTTGAAACAAGTCACAGTCTTATTGAAGATGAGGTCAAGAAATCTATGGGAACTTATTACACTACTTAGGATAAATGTAAAAAAATCCTACCTAGATTTATCTCTTCACCCCTTATTCGCGTTTCAACTTGCATTTTTCTTCCCTTTGTGAGTATTGTGAATTCAAAAATCCATGGACTTTTTTAAAAATGAGCTGTCCAATAAATTTTGCATAATCTAGATATAATTTGTTTCCCCATCTTTATTACAGCCAAGACACAACCAATATTGCAAATCTTATTTCTCTCACACATATCTATACTCATTCGTGCAATTTCCTTAATTCATAAATTTCTTGAAAACCATGGGTGGGAAATTTCACCCTTCCCCACAGCCAAGTTGCTGTTATCTTCTAAAATGTTGGAAGGAAAGAGATGAAGACACCCACAGGCAAGGATTCGAAAATTTTATCTTTTTCTGTCCCATAATTTTAGTTCTAAATGAGCCGTTTTCTTTACTCTCCTAGCTCACAAGAGTGGCCTTTTCCCAAATTCAATTCTGAAAGAATAATTTTGGCCTTTTTATGCATGTAGCTTATACGGGGCATGCATCCAATTTTAGTTCTAAATGAGCAGTTTTTTACTCTCCTAGCTAGCTCACAAGAGTGGCCTTTTCCCAAATTCAGCTTTTGGAAGAATAATTTTGGCCTTTTTATGCATGTAGCTTATACGGGGCATGCATCCAGCATCCCAGAAGATGATTATATATCTACTATGGGGATATGGTCCATATGGAATTGAGGATAACATCTATGGAAAAGTATAACATATGATTTTGTCTGTTGAGAAGAAGGAGAGAAGGACGAAGAAAGTCATTACACAGCCAAAGAAAGTAAGAGTGAGACTCTGAGAGTGCCCAAAAGGGGAGGTTTAAAGTTTACTTGGAGAGTTTGGGGCCTGGGGAGAAAAGTCTGGCAATGCTTTTGTCTTCCTCCATATAGTTTGAGATGATAGTTTTCTTTGCTTTTAACAAGTCTGAAAATGAAGTACTACTTAATAAACGTGAAGAGAGTACACTACTACTTATCCCCCTATTTTTTCATAGATGTTATAGTTTGTGTTGTCTGTGGTTTATTTTCAATTATCTATCTAACATTTTCGTTTTTGATGGAACACCACTACATAATAGATTTAATGGCCATCTCTTAGACTCAAGGAGTAACATTCAAAAGGTTCCAACACCATTACACGATGCATTGCTTAAAAAGTTAGAGCATCATAACCAACAAGTTAACTATATTGGTTACATAATAATAATGTTTATTTCATATTTATACACAACAAAATTTTCGCAGGCGACGAATGTATTTTATCGCCTTGTTCGTCGCCTGGCATACGAGACAACAAACAAGGCGACGAAATCCGTCAGGCGACAATGTTTTCGACGACGACATTCGTCTTCTTTGCGAATTTCTTGAAATGATACTAATATATAAAAATCAATTAAGAACATCTATGAAATAGAAGATTTTAGTTCATGGATGTTCTTGATCTCTGATAAGACCACCATCATGGTGTATCTAAATTTTACCCACATATGCAACCGAGTATTGAAAATACATCCACCCAAATCCCAAATACTAAGTTCGAGTTTGGGTATCCAAATAAAAATAAAGATTTAAACACATCCCGAACTTGGTTATCCATCAGGTCAGATACCCAGAAAATCCAACCTGACACCACCGCACCTATGACTATACTTCTATACCCCCTAAAAGAAAATATCATAGTTGTTAAAACGATCCCGATCTTTGTAGAATCCTAAACTCAGTAAGATCTGGACAAGATCTCGATCCTGATCATAGAATATTACGATCCTATGGTCATATTATTCCCTTAAACGATTCTACGATCTTACGATTATACACTCTTAAATGCATAAGATCTTTACAGAATTTTATATTTTAGAATCAAAGTAACTTTTTTGTATTGCTTTTAAACTTAAGAACTTGTATTCCTTAGGTATGATGTGTAATAATACACAATATGAATGGTTGTGCATATTTTTTATGCTTAATTGTAATATTTTTGTATTATATTGTCTTAATTATACCGTAAGATTCAAAAATACACGAATTAATATTTTTCTTTATTAGATGCATAATTGATTTCATCCATTATTCCAATTTCATAAGATCTTAGGATCTTTATGGGATCCTACGATTCTGATCTTACAAAAAGAATACGATCTCATATAAAATCCTGATCTTGATAATCTTGCAAAACACTACTACATAAAACCTCATAACCCGAAACCTAGCATTCAAACAAAACCCATTTAAAGGCCCAAAATCATAGGAATAAAGCCCATTTCAATATCCCAAACCCTTGTAATAAAGCCCAGCCCAAATGAACTATTTAATAACAATTTCTTTTTGGCGTAAAATAGTAACAGTTGGAAGTAAATTATTTACTTATTTAGAGCAAAAATCTCATAATCTTTATATAGGATACACAAGCATTGTCATATATCCTACCCTTTTTGATAAAACACCACTACAGAGATCACGGGACATCCTAGCTAATTATTTATTGCATTTGGTGAGAAAGAAAATTCCCTTTCTTTCCATATTTAAACTATATACATGCACATATATGAGTATATTTTTTTATTTAATTATCCAATATATAAAGGAAAATTGAAAGAAAATCAAATTGGGTAATGGAGGAATGGTAGTTATGGTGGAGCAGGAAATTGTGCCATTATTAGCGTCACCAATGGCCTCATTTTTCCAACAACTCTCCCAAATGCATATATGTCTGTGTTTTTTGTCAAGTGCTCTAAGTAAACTACATAGCCAAAAATGATGATGCATATAATACAAAATATTTACTTAAAATTTTAATTCGGATATGGAGGAACTGTAACTTTGGATCCAGTGAGAAACTATGGCCTACTGTTCTCTGACTTTCTTGTATGTATTAAGACAGCCGAATTGGTGTGTGCCCACATAAATGCAACGAAAGAAAATATCACTTGCAGTTTTCCACATACCTTTCTTTATTTTATTTTAAAGGAGTATATCATAACCAAGATATCAAAATTTTTGCTATTACCAAAGGACTGGCTTTAGTGGTAATAAACCTCGAGTTGCTTAATCAAATCACAGAAAACTATTTTGAGAAATATCAACCCATTAAACCTTGAAGACTAATATTGGAGCTCGAAGAGGCACAGAAAGTCCCATTATTCACCAAAAAAACATTTGGGGAAGGACATAATTTCAGTTATTATATGCTTACAAAAGAAATTGTATCATCCCTGCCACCACCCTCAATTAACTTTTCTTTATAGTAGCTAGATAGTATGAATTTATTTATTTTTAAATCCTGCTTGCCAAAAACACTAACTCGATAAATTTCTGCATGGAGACACTCCCTAAATGACAGGCCAAGAAACTAAAAAATAGTTGGTGCACACTTAAGATAACAAAAAGATTAATTAAAACATTTCTAAGCACCCTTTCTTAGTAGAGTGGTTGGGGCAGTTAAGGAAACCATGTCTTAATCCCTTCACAACTCTCTAGTGTCTACACCATTTCTTGTGCAAGGGCATACACCAATAGACACATACTATATATGCATGTATTGTATGTATAATAACAAAACTACAAAAGCAGTATAATTAATAAAATAATAGATTAATTAGATTTATAGCTAATTAAATCAGACCCTCACCTCTGATATATTTGCCCACATCCCCTCTCCCTAACCTCACAACCAAAAACCCAACAGAGAAACCATCAAGAATCTATCCTCTCCAATGAGGGATCCAAAATCCCAGAAAAGCCAACAGCTGTGGAGGCCCTTAACAGCAGGCTACTGCTGTTCAGCAGAGGATCACATAATCTTCAAAACTTTGAGCACATGCCGGCCCTCAAAATCAGAGCTGGCAAAGAACATAGGGGCACCTATGCCATCGTTCAGGAAGCTGTCCGTCTCGGACGTTAGCCTCAATGGATCCTCATCTGCTAGGATCAATGAGGATCTGGCCCAGTCGTTTGCGGGGGAGCTGTATGACTTTGAGCTGAGTGAGCTGCGTGGGATTACGCAGAATTTCTCAAGCAATTTCTTGCTGGGAGAAGGGGGGTTCGGGAGGGTGCATAAAGGGTATGTGGATGACAAGCTCAGGCCGGGGTTGAATGCTCAGCCAGTTGCTGTTAAGCTTCTTGACATTGAAGGCCTCCAAGGCCACCGTGAATGGCTTGTAAGAATAAAACACTTATTTTACTTCTCATCTTCGGGTCTTTTCTATCGGATAGTGTATGCTATGCTTCAAAGGCATATATTGAAGGTTTGATTAGTTTGGCTTAAATAATCATAACTAGAAGTAATGGCATATCTATGCATCTTGTGTTAAAGAATGCTTATTCATGGTAGACTATAACCTAGCCGAAAGACCTTTAGAATGTTTTCCTGTAGATAATTAGGAATTAAGGGTTAAAAAGCTACAGAGCAGCACTCTTTACAGGGGTTTTCCAAGAATAAAACTAAACCCTCTAACATTGTGCATAATGTTCTCTCTCAAAATATAGTACTCTAGTCATGTTCATAAATTTAATTTCAGAGGTATATTGAGGAATTGCATATTAATAGCATATGCTAACATGTGTGTATTTGTGTTTGAAGGCTGAAGTGATATTTCTTGGACAGCTAAGGCATCCAAATCTTGTCAAGTTAATAGGGTATTGTTGTGAAGATGAAGAGAGGGTTCTTGTCTATGAGTTCATGGCAAGAGGCAGCTTGGAGAATCATCTGTTCAAAAGTAAGAATTATGCATCATAACCATTTAAAGGAAACATATTCTGAATATACCTTATTTTGTGTAGTTTTTAGTTTTTACATTTAGATTGGTGTTCAACTTATGAACAGGGCTGTCAATTTCATTGCCATGGGCAACGAGGCTGAAGATTGCTATAGGAGCTGCAAAAGGACTGGCCTTCCTGCACGGTGCTGATAAACCAGTCATATACCGCGACTTCAAGACCTCTAATATTTTACTAGACTCGGTATAATTAGCTCGACTTATTATGCAATAGCACATTGAGAATAGAACAAGAAAGACTGATCATGTCTATTGTTGGTAGGATTTCAATGCAAAACTGTCAGATTTTGGACTTGCAAAAATGGGACCAGAAGGATCAAACACTCATGTCACCACTCGTGTGATGGGAACCTATGGCTATGCTGCCCCTGAATATATCAGCACTGGTATGTTCAACAGATTAACTAATTTTTTCAGTTATTTCGCCAGGGAAAAAGTTTGACAGCACTTAAATGTGATGCAGGTCACCTAACTACAAAAAGTGATATCTACAGTTTTGGAGTGGTTCTGTTAGAACTACTAACAGGGAGAAGAGCAGTGGACAAAACAAGGGCCAAAAGTGAGCAAAATCTAGTAGATTGGGCAAGGCCATATTTGGGAAGTAGCCGGAGGCTACGCTGCATAATGGACCCTAGACTTGCTGGTCAATATTCAATAAAGGGGGGCAAGGAAATGGGTCTTCTGGCGCAGCAATGTGTGAGTTTGAACCCAAAGGACAGGCCCAAAATGCCTGTCATTATTGAAACTCTCGAAAACCTGCAGGGTTTACGGGATATGGCTATCACTTATGGGCAGTGGCCAGCTTCAGCTAGGACAGGTCGTAACGTTACTGTTAAAGGGAGAAGAGAGGGTGGATTTGGGTGTAAAAGCGCTGCTGTTGCTGCTGCCAGTCCAAGAAGCAAATAATTATGTACAACTATGGCATATGGTAAAAAGAATGAAATGGTAAAAGGAAATGTAATGTGCAAAATACAAGGCGTGTGTATAACTGCCGGTATAGTTCACTATGTGAATAGAATGCAAATGTCGTAATATATGAATACTCACCTTTTACTGGATAATTCTATGACTACTCAACTTTTCAATAACTCAATAATGCAATTATGTAAAATGTAAATGATTGTGGTAAATTTAGCTATGTCATAAGCAGGCCTAGTTCTTAAGACTAGCAACACCGATCTGCAAGTTCTAACATACATCCTAAACAGTGCTTCAATTTGTCATAGGAAAATGAACAAGACAAGGAGAATCCAAAATAAACCGCAGTAATTTCAAAGTTGGCCTATATTAAAAGATTATCCATGGAATAACAGTTAAGGCTAACAAAAATTCTTCTTACACCAAACATTCTCCTCACCAGAAACTTTTGTAAATGAGAAAAGTGAACCATTACAAGCTCATTGTACTTTCACATAGTCTACACAAGGGTACCATGAGAATGGTATCAGTTACCTTCATATTTTGGGTCAGCCATCACATAATGATATGCAATCACCAGCACAAATATAAAGATGCCAAGAAAATTGGCAAAGAAACCCAAGTCTTGATCATCAATCATCTGTTCCAGAAATAAGCTTAAACTATATCAGTGCACTAGATATCAAAATTGATGCAACATGATCTTTTAAAAACTAATTTAACAGAAACAGCATAAGACAACGCTGACAAAGAACATCAAGCACAACCTATTCAAGTTAATATCTGACATGAAATGAATTCAGTTCCTCTGTTATTTAAACATGCCAATTCATCCACCTAGTTCATGAATCACCTTCCTTGACACAAAATCACTTCCAATACCATTTCTATATTACCCAATGGACAGAAAATCTAATAAATAAAAAGCAAGTTCTTATGTGAAGGCAAGTCAATACTCGTTAACATTTTACCAATGAAGCTAAAGCTATCACATTTTACAGAAACAAGACTATTTTTCAAAGCTGTAAAGTTTGCCTTCATATTTTATTCTTTCCTGCTTTAGAAGTGCTTCATACTTCAATTCTCATTCAGCCAAAAGCCCTTAATTTTATCTTCTCCAAACATATTTACACAGTCCTCGAATTCTGTAGCCAGGGGTTCCACGCGAAGACGATCGGGCCAATAAAGCCCATTAACGACCAAAGTAACCAACATGAGTACCAAAATATCCTAAGAATTTGCCTGGCTATGCGGTAAGAACATAAAAACAGGAAATTTCGAAGGAAACATACAAAAACAACTCCCACAACACTTCTGAAACAATTCATTAAGTCAACGACACAATTCTAGACGCCCTAGAGTAATAAAGCAACCCTAGCCAAGACCAGCCATAGATTAATCAACGAATTTCCTCAATTTACAGAAATAATACTTCAAACCTAATCAACAGATCAGTAAACAACCTAAAAAACAAAAAACGTCTAAAATTAAATAACAAATCTTTAAAACGAAATCAAAATAAATTCAAATGTAGGCATTTCAGATCGAGAATTTGAGCATTCTTACTTTGGAAAACGAAGAAGCGCAACTAAACCGACTGCAACGATCAGATCTGGAGACGGTGTAGGCTGCAGTCTATTTACTTCGTTCTGATTCGTTTCCAAGCTGCGTAAAATGCAATGCCCAACGCTCGTTCATATTCATATGAAAGCTACGTGGGGTCTGAAGTTTCTACAACTCATTTATGGGCCCACTACCGAAATGGGCCTTATAGCAACTCCAAATTTATGCCGAACAAATAAGGCCCAATTATATGTCATCCTTTTTACCATTACCATATGTCCATACAAGCAATTTCAATGATGAAATGTACATTCCCACAAATATGAATTAATAAATGCAGGAGTAGTTTTTTTGTTGAATGTAATATTTGCTAATCATAGAATAAATGTATTTTGGATTACAAGCGGGATTAAGACGGTGTTTGTTTGTGCGTTTTGGGACAGATTATCTGATTATTGCGTTTGCAAAACGCAAATAATCAGTTAATCATGTTTGTATACTAACTTCCAATAATCTATTATTTGCGTTTTGAGGGAATGAAAACGTTATTCCTGCAGCTACATTTTGGTGCTACAAGAAAATTGTGTTTACCCAAAAATAGATTTTACCATATTGTTGCCTTTTGAGGTAATGAAAACGCAAATCAAAACACTGTTTAATGATTATCTGATTATTGCGATTTGAAACAGCATAAGCTCATCCAAACACTTAATTTTCTACAGCACGTTTTGTTACAGCAATTATCTGATTATCCGTTTTCTAAACGTTGTAGCACTTTTTAAAATTCAAATCCAAACACCCTCTAATAATAAATAAATCCAAACACCAAACTATTAGTTATAGTATATACATCCAACGACCCACATAGTGTCGGACGCATAGTGTTTGGGACGGGGCAAAGAACATGACCAAATGTCTTCGCCTTATTTCATCTTTAACTTTTATAGGATAACTATCAATTGATTTTTTTTCGCATCGGCAATAATGTAACTATCTTCATCTAACTCTACCCGGACCGAAGATTGGAATTTATTTTGAGTTAGGTCATGTTAATTCCTAAGGGTGTGGCCGAGAGAATAGAGAAGCTTAAGCGAAGGTTTTTTTTTGAATGAATGGGAGGGGACCCGAAAGATGCATATGGTGAGTTGGGATGTAACTAGTTCTCATAAGGATGATGGGGGTCTCCAGGTTGGTGGAATTCTAAGACAAAATATGGCGTTGTTATTGAAATGGAGGTGGAGGTTTTGGGCTGAGAATTCTTTATGGAAGGAAGTGATTGAAGCCAAAGACTATAGTGGGTCGTCAGCTTCCTTGTTACCGGAAATCAAGGTGTGTAGGTGGGTTTAGGGGAGAATATGCAATGCTTGGAAAGGGTTCAACAACGAGGGGCAGGGTGACGGTTTCAAAGTGCAAGTTGGAAATGGAATATCAGCTAGTTTTTTGTATGATAAATGGGTTGGGGGAGGGAGGTCGTTGAGGACATTATTTCCTCGTTTATTTGCTTTAGCTAGGAATAAGGAAGGGAAGGTCGTAGAATTTGGTAATTGGAATGGGTTGCACTGGGAATGGGATGTAAAACTGAGAAGACCACTCTTCGATTGGGAATTGGAAGGTTGGAATCATCTGTTGAGAATTCTACAAAGTCATAATTTTAGCAGATTTATGGAGGATAGACTGATATGGGAGAAGGAAAGTGATGGCAGATTTTCAACGAAGTCAGTTTGGAGAAAAGGGGACAATGCAGAAGCCACTGAGAGGAGTTGGTTTTGGCGAGTGCTATGGAAAATTAAGTGTCCAATGAAGGTGAAAATATTGGAATTGAAGGTTGTACACGGTGGTATTCCTGTTCGTGAAGAATTGGCGAAGAGAGGATGCATTCAAGGGACTGAGACACATTGCCCATTGTGTGGGATGGCACTGTTACTATTAATCATTTGCTATGTAGGTGTGAGGTAGTGGTAAGTATCTGGTATAATGTGGTTTGTGGGTTTGGGGTGAATTGGGCTATACCAGGGGAAGTAGGAAAATTGATGGAATGGTGGCTTGGATTTGGTGTTGCAACGATTTGGTGTATTTGGAAGGGCAGAAATGACTTGGTATTTAATGGGAAAACTTTTGATGGCAATGCGGTATTGGAAGAAATCAGATGGAGAACATGTTTGTGGTGGCAAGCCGGTTGTAATAGTTGTGATATTAATCTGATTAGCCAAGACACAATATTTCCACAGGCGTTGGCAGAAGTAAGAAATTGGAGACTGAGGAGGCCGCGGATTGGATTGGTTTGGGAACGGCCAAGCAAAGGGTGGTGGAAGGTGAATACGGATGGGTCATATATTGGAAATCCTGGGCCGGCAGGGGTGAGAGGTGTCATTAGAGACATGTAGGAAATATAATTTTCATTTTGTCGGATAGTGTTGGATTTGCGAATTCATCTGAGGCGGAGGTTACAACAATAAGTCAGGTGTGCAGGGCTCTCATTCGCGATCAAGGATTTCCACTTCCCAAATTGCTCTTTGAGTGCGACTCACAAAATGTTGCGAGCTGGATTAGACGGCCAGAGTATATCCCTTGGAGGCTGAGTTCCTTGTTGGGACCAATCTTGACAGTAATTAATAGGTGTATGGGGTTGAGCACATTTCTGTGTACATTGTGCTTGCGCTCGTGTTTACATTGTGACTGTGAAATTAATAGGTGTAGGTCCGAAATTGAAAGTCAGTCATGTGAAGCTTAGTGTGAAACAAATGCTGTAATTGGCTTCGAATGAAATAAACTCATTTCTTTCTCAAAAAAAAAAAAAAAAAAAAAAAAAAAAGAAGAAGAAAAAATTCGTTGTTCACAGTTAAGGTAAAAAAAAAATAAGTTCTCCCTATTCTAGTTACAACTTTGGCAAATTATTATTTTATTTGATTAATATAAAGAATATGTGAGACTATATTTTTTTAAAAAAATAAAAAAAATTTAAAAAAAAACACGTTGCATTTTTTTCCTCTTCTTCTCTGTAAGTTAGCGAAAATGATTTCTACTATAACTAAAATTTACATGACTGTATAAAATATTAATGCCAAAGTTTGAGTTTTGGGCGGATTATATATATATATATAAACATATATATATATAATCCTATTGTAGCTAAAATAAACATAACTATATAAAATTTTATAGGCCCCTATATGGTTCCCCCAATGGATCCACATACGAGTTTTTTTTTTTATTTTATATTTTAACTTATCTTTTTGATAAGCAGAAATAATAAATAAAGAAGAGATCACTATAAGGATTTTTTTTTGGAGGGAAAGAGATTATATAATATGATTAGATTTCAGCATCAAGGGTTTTGAAATTGATTAATAATGCAGGTGCATGCGTAATTTAGCGTATGTTGACTAATTTTTGCTTACAATTAGAAATCATATAGTACTTCTATAAATTATTACGCCAATCATGTTTCACCGTGGAATTGATTAATAATGCAGCCTGCAGGTGCACATGTTTTGCGAGTTGAGTATGATAATCATTAACCCTAATATATATCGAAGAAAAACAAAACAAAATAAAATACAATAATAAAAAGAGGTTAAAAAGATTATTATGGTTGAATGGCAAACCTATGAGGGTCCGAGGACCACAAGTAGGGGTGGAATAGGCCGGTCGTCCGACAGGGGCCTACGGCATGGCCTATTTAAGGCCTGGCCTTTTTACGAAAGAGGCTAGGCTCAGATATTTTCAAAGGCCTTTTTATCTAAATAGGCCTAGGCCCGGCCTCATAAAAAAGTCTATTTGGCCTATAAGGCCTGCTTGTTTAAACTTTTAGTATAAATTTTCTATAATTTATTAATATATTTGTTTATTAATTATTTATTTAATATTTAAATAGGCTTAAATAGATTTTTAAAAGGCTTAAAACCTGACCTATTTAAGTAAAAAGGCCAGACTTAGGCCTATAAACAAGGCCTATCAAAGGCTATAAGCCAGGCTCAGGCCTTGGTAAAATTAAAAAGGCCTAGGCCGTTCAAGGCCAAGTCTGGCCTGGCCTGGCCTATTTCCAGCCCTAACCACAAGCTTAGAATTAACGATAACCCCCAAGCAATAGGTTGGGAGTCGGGAGACTTGACCACTATGGCAAGTCCTCATTCCCTGAAATAAATCTTAAATCACTTAAAATTAGGAGAGTCACAAATTCTTTTATTAATTTTTTTTGCTAAACATCAGGCTAGGAAAAAAAAAAGTGGTGGGTGTCCATGTCACACAAATTAAAATTTTTTTATTAATTCAAATGACAAGTGGAAATATTTATTTTTTGGGGGATAAGCCGCGGAAATATTTATTAGAAAGGAGTTTGTATTAGTGCATTTATAATTTATAACAATTTTTATTTCCGCAACAACCAATTCAAGCTAGAGAACATAATAAGTTTTTTAATATTTCAGTAGCAAGATAGTTGTATTAAATTTACTTTAAAAGTGTAGTATTTATAATTTTGAAATTGATAAAATTGTAAAACTAGGTAAGAGGGTTTGATGGATATGGTTAAGTTATGATTTAGTTTACAAATCATGATGGGATGTTGTAATCCCTACCAGGGAGCCCTTTACTACTCCCATTCCGTTTGTAATTTATTTGATACGGGCTCTCATCATTCTTCAAACAAAAGCCATTAAGCCTCATTAAAAACTTGGGAAAAAAAAATTAACAAAACCAAGAAACTGTAAAATTGTTTAATTATATTATTCATTTTAAATTTTATAATTGTTTAATATGATGGAAAAAACATAATAATTAATTAAATTATTGCGATATTACCCTCTTATATATGTTATTCCTAAAAGCTTGCAGATATGATATACCATCGAATGCTAAGTTTTGAGTATGAGAACTATGAAATTCAAATTTTTCAATAATACAATTTTGCATAATATTCTCGATTTCTCCCCACATAATTCTCTATATTCATATAAACTTATTAATTCAAGATCTTGTTTAGTCAGAGTATCAGAAACTAAACTACCATAATAAATTAATGTTGTTGATTTTATTTGTTTGCTCGTTGAAATTTAATAGAATGATATATGGAGTACAAATCTGGTGATTGGAGAAGATTAGATACAGGTGGATGCACATGCAATCACTGTATGTGATGTTGTTGAAAATTGTGTTATGTGCAGCGGCGGTTCTAGGCGGGTTATACATGATCAGCTGACCCCTGATTTTTAAAAATAATAATAATAATAATTTTTTATTTTTCTTTATTTTATATAAAAATTTATTTTGTATGTTTTGTACACCATTTTCTTATTTGTACATAAATATGTGTCTTCAAGTTTCATGACATTTATTAATATTTGTTCCATCATAATCTGGATCTGGAACCTGTGTGATTTACAAAATTGACCTTGTATATAAATACATTCCATTCCATGCACTGGTAGTGTCTCTTGGAATGCATGAAGATCTAGACATAAATCATACTTCTTACGTTTCTTGAATGTTTTTTACAAACCAACTTTTAACGCATTCGAAGCACATTTTAAACCATTAATAACTCAAGTTCGGTTTAAGTAAAAATTTTAGAAGTTCAATATTTAAAAACTACACGACGAGACGAATCTAACAAGATCTCACTTGACTATATTTTAACTTGCATAACTATGATAAAACTTTAAATAAAAGTCTGTGTGTGAATAGTAACATATTTTCAAATCTCAAAAATATTCAAGAACAGAGGAAGTATTTTAGAATTTTATGATAATGGAAAATTATAATTGAAGAACTTGTTTCTTAGAATGCATGAAGATCTAGACATAAATAACATTTTAGGATTTTATGATAATGAGAATTTCTAATTGGAAAACTTTTATTAGTATCAAGTTGAAGATAAAAAACAGACAGCTTGAACTGCCAAACTCAAATGGCTAACCTTAAATCAGTATTATTTGAATTGCATAAAATTGCACTATTTCTTTTTTCCCACGGGCGGTTGTGCCCCCCTCAGTTCGTTGTGCATTTGCACAGCTTTTCAACTAGTCTTATAGTATAAGAGAAGCCTTCAAAATTTTCCCAACCTCAATTTCATTCTCCACCGTTGATCAGGATTGAATTTTAATTGTGGCCCTTGATTTCTCAATTGATTTTTGTCCGTTTGATTTTTCAATTGATTTTTGTCCGTTCATTTACAGCATCTTGGCGTCTGCCAACATCTGCAAGTTGAATTACCAGTCTCAGTCTATCGAAATTCATGTTAGCTCCGCTGGTCACTGCTACCACATTAGCATCCTTGAGTCTGTAGTACTTGCAGTATGCTTCAGCTCCAGATAAGGCAAGCGCACCTGTAGGTTCTAAAATGCTCATTTTCTCCTCAAACATATCCTAACATGAGAAGAAATCAACGTGAGTAGTTAACATTCACATTTCAAAGTTGCTGAAAGTTGCACCAGTTCATATCTTGCTCACGAGATTTTAAGAAGAAAAAAAGAAGTAGCAATTAAATCACATGGTAGTTGGGTTTGCTACATTATCTATATAATAAATCCTGAATACTTTTTGGCTTGTGCAGACTATATTGTCCTTATTCAATATAACTAAATCTTTTTAATCTTTAGGGTTTTATCAGTAATTATACCACCATTTTTGAATCAATGGCTACAATTAATCCACGACAGTGCTGATTAATCATGCATGATACACGTCAGCGCTGATTAATTATACTTGCCATATCATCAACTTTTAATACTATATTTAGATCATAAATCTATATTATATTATAAACAAATCTTTAGAAAAATCATTCTATATATTTTTAAAAGATATAAATTTCAAAAAAATTATAATATATTTGATGGTAATAAATATTCAATTAAACACGCATATTATAAACTTTTAATAATATATACAATATATATTCAATATTATATTAAGGGTATTAAAATTTGAGCTTAAAGCATTTTTTGCTATTCACAACTTATACAGGCTAGAGAAAGACTAAAGTATTAATAAGTATTCATTTAAATCAATATAATAAATTTAAAATTTAATTAATTCTATCCTACTTTCGTTAATTTATCGAAATATATATTTAAAAGAATTTATTCTGCTATAGAAAATTTTAATCAAATTTTAATCCTAATTTTTTGTATTAGGTTTAATTTTGAATTTAATTCTTATCATAATAAAATAATTCTTGGAGAAACTGGGTATCCCCAAGCTAGACGGGCAATTAAGGGCGCTTCTCCTAAAGCAGTTTTTTGTATACATAAAGCTCAAATTCGAGATCTTGCTAGAGCAACTAAAACTCCAATCCACTCAAGCGAACTATTATTGATTATAAGAAAATAATTTTTATAAACCGCATAATATAAAAAAATAATTATTCAAAAATATTTTGAAATATATATTTAATATTAAATCAAAAATTATAATCAATTATAGTAAAATTTAACCAAAAAATTATTTAAAGTTTTCATTTCACTTATTTCAATATAGATCGATATTATTATAAAAAAAAAGTAGCATAATGTAAATAAAAAATATAGTGTTATATTAAATTCAAACAAAAAAATATAATAATATAATTCTATTAATATTTAAGTATTAACCAATTCATATCCATAACATAACATAATAAAAAAAAAGCATAATATTGTATATTCAAACAAAAAAAATAATTTAGTTTTTTTTTTTGCTAAACAGTCTATACAGGCTTGGAAATGGTAGTGGGAGCTCATACGATACAAATTGAATCCCCAACATATTGGTTGGGAGTTGGGGACTTGACCACTATGGTAAATCCCCATACAAAAAAAAAAGTTAATATATCAAAATGTATATTAAAAAAAAGTATTCTGCTGTAGAAAATTTTATTCAAATTTTAATCGTAATTTCTGGTAAATAATATTAATAAACAACATAATATAAAGAAAAAATAATTATTCAAATAATTATTTTAGAGAATAGATATATTTAGTAATTAAATCTAAAAAATTTAAACAATCTATATAATAATCCTGAATAATTTTTTGTCTGTACAGACCCTATTGTCCTTATCAATTTTAATTCATCGTTCTTAATTTTAAAGGGTTAATAAGTCATTATATGCTTATTTTTAGATCAATGACTCTTTTAAAAAAAAGTAGGCGCTGAGCAATCATCAGATACGCCTTAGCGCTGATTAATGCTATACACCTCATCTTTAATTAATTATACTTACCATATTATTCTCAATTGCTTTCTCATGATGTATATGTTTCTATTTTTTTTTTTGTTCATCTAAACTTAGCTCCATAGCAGCTTCATTCGAAATAAAAATCTAATTCCTTCGATGTCGTCTGTTCTTCCATAGCATCTAAGCTCCATAGCAGCTTATATTTTTTGTTGGGAACATTAAAGATGAGCAACTCATATTTGTTTAAAGTTTCCAATCTTGAAATACCTTAACTGATTATTACTTTGTTCGTTGAGAATATTCAATATCGTGAACTATAAGGTAGCATGAAGATTCTTAAATTGATAACAAGTGTTGATACTATTAAAGAGAATGGAAGGAGTTTAGTAGTTGTTACAGATAAATACAAAATAGCATTGGAAATTAAAGAGAGAAGTAAAATGTAAGAATAAAGATATATGATATGTGATCAACTAATCAAGTTGTATCGGAATCCAATGTCATGATGGTACTGAGGTTCATTGGATAAATATAATCCTCAGAGGCTGTAAATATTGATTGAACTATAATTTTGGTAGCCCTTTCTATAGGATGGTAATTATTCCAGAATTCATAGGCATCTTTGTTTTCACACAAATTTGATGTACAATGCAAAGCCAGCTTTATTGGGTGCAAATTAGAAACCAAATATGCATTGCAGTATTGGAATAATTTTATTCAATTTAAATTTATAGAGAAGTAAGATAATGGAAAATCTAATTTTTAATGTTGGATACGAAATATACTTAAAGAACCACCCACTTACTGAATCTTTTACTACTTAAACTCTACCAATTAACTGCTGTTTTATTAGTTTTTATTATACATTAACTAATAATCACCAAAAGTTATAATATTAGGCTTAAAATTTTATGTTAAGAAAAGGAACTCCCGCTTTTTATCTCTTTTAGTGGCATTGAAAAAGAATAAATTTTAGGTCTCAACATTGTCGATCAATCATGTTCTATCATCATTGTTCAGCTACTTTTGTGGATTTGTGTATCTCTCAAACAGTAACTTTTTAGACTTCTGGTGTTTTGTCGGTGTATGAATTTTAAACTTTCAAATTCTAAACTTTAAACATTACTCAAAACTATCACAATTTAAAACTATCATTTATTATGAATTCTAAATTCTAAACTCTAAACTTTTTACATAATTATTTTGTTCATCCAATTAAAAAATTATTAGTTCTATTCATTTCACAATAAGAAAAAAAAACAACACGCCCGTGTGCAACACGCGGGTCAAAAAAGCTAGTCTATTATAGTTTCTACTGAACTATAAAAGCCATCATAAGCGGAAGAAAAAAGAAATTCCATTGGATTAATTGGAATCTACTCAAGATCAAAGCATGTGAACTTACAAAATATGTACAAAATTACAAATGCATAAAAGAGATGAGAAGGAAGTGAACCTTAATTGTGGCACAAATTGCATCACGGTTGACAAGAACTATATAATATCGCATCTACCAGTTCTCTGTATATAGACGGAAGGTCTCTTTACCAACCTCTTTGGCAGCAAAACCTCCTACTTGATCTAACATCTCTACTTGGCCAAGGTGTAATGATCAGGCCATTGCAAGTATTATAGATAAATCTTTAACTTTGAAAGTTAAATTGACAATACTTTATTCATGAGTTTGATGATGTTGCCTTAAAATGCTTGAAAATCAACTTGTGAGCTAATTAGAGATATTAGCAAGGATCTTGATTTCTCCAACTTGCTCAGAAGTTGGTTGCAAAAAAATAAGGATAAGATCTATCCTTTAGTACATTTGTTGATTAAACTATCTTCAAGAATATTTTCTTATGTTGAGCTAATTAAACAATTAAAAGAATCTTTTATGCGATGAAGATTGCCAATACCAAATTGTGGAATTGTCATGAATTGTTAAATGATTAACTATTATTTTATGTTGAAAAATAAATACTAGATGAAGTAGATGTAAATAAATGTTTTTTTAAAAAAATATTAGTATGTCGAAGTGTTCTAATTAACGTAATTATTGTTCTGTAATTTTTGTCAAAATTCGCACACCCTAGTTTAAAATCCTAGAATAGCCACTGGTTATGTGATATATGAAATAGTGTGTTTTGCGTGATCAGGGAAATGTTTTGTGTGATGAGAGGGTTGATTTGTATGATTGATTAATATATAATGTGAGAGATATTTTATATGATGCGAGAGATAATTTTTGTAATGTCTTGTAATCGAATTGTTTAGTGACTGCATTTGGCGGGGAAAAAAAAAACTCCATTGGTCTTATAAATTTTTCAAATTTCGATTTCAATCTCATATTAATTTGATTAACATCATCAATCCATTATTTATGCTAATTTTTGCATAATTCATCACAAACCCCCTTAATGAAGCTTTTTGCTGACGTGGCACATGATTATGCACACTAATCATGTTGTCGCGTCAGCATAATCATGTGACACATCAACAAAAACGCGTCATTAAGGGGGTTTGGGATGGATTATGCAAAATTAGCATAAATAATGGTATGATTGTGTTAATCAAATTAATATGAGACAGAAATCGAAATTTGGAAAATTTATGGGAGCAATGGTGTTTTTTTTTTTCCATATTTGGCGTTAACATTTAATACATGACTTTTAAAATTTTTATAAGTTATGCCAAATTGATGATCCCTACCCGCGCCCTTATCACTTCCTTTTATCTATTTATAATTTGCTTGACATGAGATCCACTAACCTTTGGCAATAGCTTCCCAAAAAAAAGAAAATTTGCCTACCTTGTATAAATAGGGATAGAATCATAACATCTTCCTGAAGCAAAACGATCACTACAACCCCAACTCCGACCCTCCGATCCCACACCAGTGCAACCAATTAAAAGTAGTTAAAAAATAAAAAGTAATGGAGAACCAAAGAGGGTCGGCATCCGCACCTGAAACCAACGGCTACGATCGTATGCAGGAGCTGAAAGCCTTCGACCAGACCAAGAGCGGCGTGAAAGGCCTGGTCGACGCCGGAATCACCAAGCTTCCCCGGATATTCATTTATCCAGGGCCGCCAAACCGGACGGATAAATCAAATCAGGCGCATCTGTATAAGATCCCCATACTGGACTTCGATGGCCTGGACGAAGATCCCGTCAAGCGCCTCAAGATCGTGGCCCAAGTCAGGGAGGCCGCCGCGTCGTGGGGGTTCTTCCAGGTGGTGAACCACGGGATTCCGGCGGGAGTCACGGCTGAGATGATCGATGGAGCCCGGAGATTCTTCGAGCAGGATAATGAGATCAAGAAACCCTATTACACTCGGGATCCTTCTAGAAGATTCATGTACTATAGCAACATTGAATTGTTCGCCGCCCGGGAGATGGGTTGGAGAGACTCCCTCTCCTGTACCATGGCGCCTAACCCGCCACAGCTGGAGGACCTTCCAGAAGCTTGCGGGTAATAATGAATTTATATAGTCTCATACGTGGTAGTCGCTGTAGATTTGATATCATACGCACAAGGACACTTTTGATTTCTAAACAGAAAATTAAAACCAGGAGAGAGAGAATTATTTAGCTAAAACTTGCTTTGTATTTCTTACTTTGCTTCTCTGAGAATTACAACAATTTAAACATCCATAGAAACACAGCAGACAATGAATATTCATATGCTATATTGTTCTTTTGATGGCTTCAACATATCCCGGGGCGTGGTAAATGAGAATCTAAATTAGACTTTGTCGTTTTGCAGATTCAAAATTTTGTTTTGTATAGAGCATTTGATGTTTATACTTGGTTTTCAACAGTCACTCATAGGCCAAACATACTGTTTAACATTTTTCTTATTTCATGATTATTTATAAATACTATAACAAAATTTTATGCATACAGAAGTAGTTGATAAGGAATTCCAGGCTTTAATTTGAATGTTTGGTTTGATCGATTCCTTTGTAGAAAAATAATGGTGGATTACGCGAAGAAAGCAGGGGAATTCGGATGCAGTTTGCTCAAGGTATTGTCGGAGGGACTGGGGCTGAGCTCCGACCGATTACTGGACCTGGACTGCGGCGAGGGGATGTTAATGCTCTGCCACTACTACCCACCATGCCCGGAGCCCGACCGCGCCATCGGCACGCGGGAACACTCCGACACCACTTTCATTACGGTGCTCGTGCAGGACGACGTTGGGGGACTTGAGGTCCTGCACCAGGGTCAATGGGTGGAAGTCCCTCCTACACCAGGAGCCTTGGTCGTCAACATTGGTGATGCCTTACAGGTATATATAGTAGTATCTGCTTTCTTTTTCATACATGTATGTATGCTGTAATCTGTATTGTTAGTTAATTTTATGTTTTCTAACAATGATGAAAATAATTTGTAAATTGGAGATGATATCGAATGACAAGCTGAAAAGCGTGGAGCATAGAGTGGTGGCGAATAGGGGTGGTAGGGCTAGGGTGTCTGTGACGACATTCTTCACCACGGGAATGCGGTCGTTGTGCAAGGAATACGGACCGTTGGATGAGCTCGTGTCCGATGATGATCCTCCAAAGTACCGACGGTTTACGATGAAGGAATGCACGGAGTGCTATATCAAGAAAGTCACCGGCGGCGACCCTCCGTTGAAGCATTTCAAGCTTTAAATTGAGACGCAAGAAATATGGTACCAATGGAAAATTTTAGTTGCACGAGTGACTTGTATACTTTGTCTGTCTTCAAATGTTTTTTTTTTTTTTTTCGGTGTTACTCTTTACATGTAGACTTTCACTTAAAATATTTATTAGATTTGTCTTGTCGTGTAATTTTAAAATATTGAACTTTTAGTATTTTTATTTGTAGGGACCTTGAATTAGTAAAGATTTAAAATGTGATTTGGAGTGTGTGATACATGAGTATTTTGTAATAAAATTTTCATATTGCCTCTACACCAATCAAACTTTTTTTAATAATAAAAACATCGCGTGCTGTTCGACGTAATATTGGTCTATCGCGGAGACAGAGACATTCCAACCTAACAAAATAGTAGTAGTACTATTCTCACCGGTTATTTATCATTGATTACATTTTCTTTTGAGGTGAGAGTTTTGTTACATGACTTACATGTGAATGATTGGCCATTTTAATCATGTCATACTTTTCCTTTTCATTTTGGTTGTATTGTTTTTTAAAGAAGATTTGCCAAGGATGTTCATATTAAACCCCGGATGGCCGGATATAAATTTCACCGGAGCCAACAACTTGCACGGACCCGGCAAATCAGGCACAACATGGCCAAATGCTCGCCGTGAATTATATCTCCGGCGAATACAACTCAATATATAGAGCATCTTTTTTACAGGAAAATCTGCTGCACATTACAATAAGGACATTGAATAATATATACACAAAAGATCAAGGGGAATTTTGAGCAGAAACCTCTCCGCCGACGCACCACGCTCGGCTCCGACCGGGGGTCCTCGTCACCGCAGAACCAGCCTTATTTTCCTCGTGCCGCGCTTCAGCAACACAGGTGTTGGTCGTCGTCGTCTCCTTGGCGTTGTACGATTTTCCATCTGCAACATTCAGCTGATGGATAAGGGAGTGCCTAACGCGATCCAGCATCGGGCTATCTGACATCCCGGGGATTCTGTCTCCAACAAGGCGCGAAATGGCCACCGGGGAATTAGCATTGCTCGTAACATCTTCCTGCAGAATGTCTCCTATACGGGAGAGAATGCTGAACGCCAAATTAGCCAGAACACGAGAGTAGGCCTCAAGAATCGCACGCCCCACGTCCTACAAGAGTCATTTCTCGCCATATTAGTGACCACACAACATATTTTCACACTGAAAAAAAGTTCGTCGCGTGGGCTCACCTTGCTGTACTGGATTTTCGTCACGTTGAGGAATGTCTGAGGAAGATTTGGATACCTAGCCTTGATCTGCTGCAGAAGTGCTTCCGCTTTGTTCACTAATAGATCGGTCTTGTCCACATCCGACATTGAATCCTTCATGAATGACCACGATATTCTTGCTGGAGACCTCATGTTCCGCGCTTGCTCCATCGTTTTCCCCTTCCAAGCAAACACGGCTGCTTCCAATTGGTTGATGACATCAAGAGCACCGTGTTCGGATTTCAACTTCAGAGAGTCGATGATTTCCTCAGCACGCACGGATTCCGCCAGCAGAATTTTGTACAGTTCCTCACCGAGGCTCATCTTTCCAGACTAAACAAGAACAGCAAATGAACACAAATTCTTATTAGGGTAAAATTCGGATTATTCGATCAAAGGATCGTGCAACTAAGAGCTTACTTACCTTAGGAAGCGCATCCCTGATTTCTGCAGGAACCGGTATTTCGGCCAAGACATTTTCGTTAATGGCTTTCGCAGCTTTGAATACTTGATAGATCAGTTTACCCAAATGGAGCAACCGCTTTCTTTCCCTGTCCGAGAGGCCTACACTTGGCACCCGTGGAGAAGGCAGCCACCATCGCCTGCTCTGCCCAGCGCTCTGGCTTCTTCCCTCTGCTCGGCTACCCAGCTCCGCATACCAAAATTCAGTACCCACCATTGAATCGAGCGTATCCTTTGAGAAATCCAGGAATCGCGTTAGTTGAAACATTGAACGAGAAACAACTGATATAATTATCGAGAGTGGAGAGATCACCTACAATAAGCATCGAATCCAATTTCCGCAGCGCTGGGAGGTTCATATGGATGTCTGCTCGAGCCTTTGGAGTCATTATCTATTACAAAATCGCATCAAAAGACCGAATCAATCTTCCTATCTTCAAGAGTTTGCTTCGATAACAAATAACAAATCGATTGATACCTCCATTGTTCGTCCATTGGTGTCACATTGTTTAGCGGGAACCAACTCAACCATGTAATTGGTCGGGGAGAGTAGCCAATCCATCTCCGTTCTCCATTTGCCCTTTCTTTCCTCCGGCAATGGCTCCAACTTCCAAAGCTCCCCAAATACCATAGCTGCATTTAAATTCTCCAAAGTTATGAAGTTCTTTCTACAAATATACAAGCATCCATCGAGCATTTCCATTCAAACCTGCTAGATTAGTTATGGCATTCGAAAGGGCCAGCGCTGTGGACATTCCCTTTGCGCCACCTGTAGCATCCTCCCCGAGCAACAGCCGGGCGAACTTCTCCTTCATCACTTCAACATCTGAAAATCGGCTGGAACAGTCTGCAGCGGCGTGGGAGCGCCTGTGTGGGGGGGTTGCAGAGGAGTTCCATTCCTCCTGGCACCGCTCATCATCTTTCTTCATGATTGTCCAAAGAGAGGAGAATGATCCAGAGGCATTGTTGCTGGATGAGCAGCTGGAGTCGTCCTCGTCAAAGGAATCAGTGACGCATCCGTCCCCTCGGCTGCAGGTGATGCCGCTGCTGTCGTTGTCGAAGGAGTGGCTGTTGAGAATGCATCTCTCCAGACCATTGTACGTCATTATTCCTGAAAGTTTGAAATGAATTCCATAAACGGATAATGAATTTGTTCATTGTGAAGCTTTTTATGATACATGAAGCTTTTTAAGTACTAACGGAATTTCTATTTTATAACTGAAACGACAAAATGTACATTTCTGAATTATTGGCAACATTTAATCATTTATGTCATAGTTCTCTGTGGATCTGCTTATGAGCCACAGATGAGGAACAAACAAGGACAAAACCCTCCTTCCTTAGTTCATTGTGAGTAGAGGTGAAAATAGGCTAGGCTAGGCTGGGCTTAGCCTCTAGTCCTGCCCGAGTCTCGCCTATTATCTTTGATGGGCTTACGTTATAGGACACACTTTAAGCATTTTACAAGTTTGGATAAGCCTATAACATGTTTATGTACTTGAAAGAGATATGTTTTAAAAAACTGTGTAAAATTAAATTGCTAATTACTTCTGCATAAAACAATAATAATACTAACATATTCCTGCACAATAATCATGCTAATAATAATTAATATGTCATCTTGGTAGGCCTAATATACTTTTTATAAAGTCTGGTCCGATCCAACCACTCCTAAGATGATATGCATCTCCGAAAAGATACCCATGTGTCATCCATGACTCTGATAAAGATGGATATGGGGTTCCAATCCAACACCAATTGGTGGTAGATGGAATGGTCTATACCCATATAAACAAAAAAATATCCTAACATATAAGCGATGTCGGTTACTTAACATATTGATTGATATTTTTTATATGCTCGTTGTACCAAATTACTTAATACGATTGTGGGCAAGTAAATTTTGTTTTAATGAAGTCATTAGCCAGTGAGGGTGTTAGGAATCCAACTTCAACCTGGGTTAAGATAACCTTAAGTCAATTTAATATAGAAAGAATATATTAATAATTAAAAATTTCTAATGGAAAAGACAATTTTATATACTTCATAAAGAATATATTAATGGTAAAAAAATTTAAATAGAAAAGACAGGTTATAGCCTATAGGGACCACTAAATTTGACGTGAATATGACATCACATTTGGCTGACAGAGCAAGTCAGCATCAAAGTTAAATCCAAACACCACTCCATTCTTTTCATGCATTTTGGATCCTTTCACTCACCACAATATGTATTAGTATTGATTATTACTCCCAAGAATTTTTATTTTTTTAGGTGAATATACTCCCAAGAATTTTTTAAAAGTAGAAAAAGTATAAATTCATCATCATACATATACATCCTCCGTTTAATATATGCATCGTATCATTTTTCTGTCACAAGCCAAAATATATTTTTAATTATTAATAATTCAAATAGTTGTAAATAAATAAAAATTATAAGATATATTCTAAAATTAAATAATTAAAAGTACAGTAGAAATCAACCATGTATAGCGCAAAAATACTTTGGCATTGTTCATCCAATCCAAAAATGTAAAGGAGATTTCTCATGTGAGTGAATTACCAGAAACGTAACGTAAAAAATGTAACTGACTGAAATTCCTGACGAGAAGCCAGTTTCTCCGACAACTCCAAATAATAATAATACTTCCTTCTCGATATAAATGTTACGTTGGACTTTTTGACACTATTCACTGTGTAACTTTGATTCAAATTTTTACCATAGCTATGAAAGGAAAAACATAGTCAAGTGAGATCTTGTTAGATTCGCCAAATCTTGTAGTTTTAGACAATCAACTTTTTATAAGTTTTTGTTATACACAATTTAAGTTATAAACCGTTAAAAATGTGTATCGGCAAACGTGTCGGAAGGGAATGTAACAATTATATCGAGACAGAGGTAGTAACAAATATGTACAAATAATATCAGCATCAATTAGAAATAGTATTTTATGTATAAAAAAATATAGAAATATTCTTTTCTCTAAGTCACTAGAAATTAAAGATATAAGTATTCACATGCAGACACATTGCCATTGGCTCAAAGTCGTGATTTATCAATTAACGGACACCCAAGTTGCAAGAAATGTACTCCTACAACATTTCGATTCTGCACATGGCCCCTGGACCCGACTATATATAATTGCAGCTGTAATAATCATCATTTAAACCAGAACAATGGAATCCAACACAAGACACACAGAAAATGCAATAACATCTACAGGACTCCTGAAAGGGACAAAGCTTTTCACACAACATCATGTTCGTTTTAAGCTCCAAGGCTGCATATCGATTAATTTCTCACATTTTTCTTTCTTCTGTTTCGCCCGTAAAAATGCTAGTAGTTAAAGAATAACTAATCACTTCACAAACTAATTCATTAAGCCCAACAAATTGATATAAATTAGTCATTAGGATTCACCAAAGTGAACGTGCGACGTGCCCTAAAGAGACCCGTTGTGATCTAATTCATGTCTCCACAGTAGTTTTTCAACTCAATTTCTTTTAATAGACAAGAAGGTGTGAACTAAACTATTCTAAGAATCCAACTACAGGCCATTATTTTACTAAATGATTGGATCAAGGGATCATGAAAAAACGAAAAAACAAATAATAAAAAATAAAAAAGGGAAGATCTATAGAAGATGGCTATCTAGGTAGCAAAAGGAGCCACACAATTTTGTAAAGGGGAGTGTCAGAAGACAATGACTTTCTTTGTCTCCATTAAGACACTCCACTAGCCATCAAAGAAATAGTATGAGTGAGAGGTGCTTTAAATTACAAAACTAATTAGGGAAACTTTAAAAAGTATGGCACAACAACCAGCAGTGACCATACAAACTCCCACTATAGGGTTCCATCACCATACATCCCCATCACATCACTTTGGCCCCTAAAAATACAAACCCCCCCCCCCCCCCCCCCCCCCCCCCACCCCACGCTCCCATTTCAGAAAAGATTTTTTGAAGTTGAAATACAAAATTTGAAACAATGTGGTAGGGACAAGAATTTGACTGGCAAGTGAAGTGATTTCTCCTGTGGAATCAAGAATGGAAAATGGGGACCTTTGCAATAATTTGAAGGAAGAAAGGGGGGGTCCTTTTGTATCAGTAAATTCCTCATCAAAGAAGGGCAGAAAACTACTTGTTTGCAGAGTGGAATAAATGTGAATAAATGGAGAGCCACTGACTCACCCTCACCCCCCACATGGTCAAATGATAATAATTCAAAGGGTTCTTTTCTTCTTTTTTTTTTTTTGTTTATTACCATATAAACAAGAAAAAGGCTTCACATTTGTATGCTTTTTTGTGTGGACAAACATAACATTTAAGGGGGAAAAAAAAAAGGGCAATTAAATTAACCCTAGGAAATGAAAGATGCACTAAAAAGGGACTGAGGATGCCTAGTTTCTGAAGAGGTTTTTGCATCTATGACTTTGCCTAGTAAAAGGGTTCTTAATTTTCACCCAAGATTTGTCTATTTCCCCAAAATACATCTTTGACATAGAGGGGAAGAAGTCATGTGGTAGGTAATTAATTAGGTAACCCTGCCCATGATTCATGAAATAATCTAAGTTAACAGGTAAGCAGCAATTCATGACTTCTCAGCTTCACATGTTGCACTAATCAAGAAGATAAACTTTAAATCTTTTTTTTAATTACTACTAACTTACTCTCTTGTTCATCAAAGTCCATGCTAATTTCCCTCGTGTCTCTAGTACAGCAGGCCAGTCTTCTCCTCATTAACATCTTTGTTTGCTGATGTTCCTGCTGTGCTGATCAGTAATGGTTCTTATCAGTTAATGTCTGCTCAGTTCTCACCAACAGCCTCCTCCTGCAGAAGTAAATAAGGGGAAGGAACACTTACACCTGGTAATAATAATAACACTCAAGATTCAAGCAATTAAATGTTGGACAAAACAAAAAATCAGAACAATTAGTTAGTTAAAAGGGAAAGTGACTTAAACAGCATGTGAATGCAGGAAATTTGTGGACACTAGAAAAATATTGGGAGGATTAACCACAATTTGCGGGGGCTTGTTTGTTTGTTCCCCCTCAGACCCAAGTGACCAACTTTAACGTCTCTAAATGTTTCAAATTTCAAAACTAACTAATGATTCTCCGAAGGGATTAAGACAATGTAAGTGTATTTTATTACCCTAATGCCACTTCGACTTGTTGACTCGGAGGTTTCATTGAACTTCAAAAAGGGAGTTACGTTGAAAAAGGAGAATAAATTGAACAAAACTTACAAAAGTCAGTGAAAGGAAGTAGTATGAAGATTGAAGAATCCTGTAAGGAAAGAGACATTGCTGTAATATTAATGCAAATCAGTTTTCAAACTCTTTCCCTTGTATAGGAAAAATGAATCAAAGATACAAAAAGGGATTTTCTTACTGATGTCTAATGAAAATGCTAACTGCTTAAGCGAAGCAAAAACAGGAAAAATGAATCACAAGAATGTAGAATCCAACACACAAATTAATCCCATTTCCTACAATCCACTCATAAAGATTGGATTTTTTTTACCTTCTCCACATTTTTCCCACATACCAAAGCAAAACCCAATTGCAAGACAAAGAAGAAAACGTACCTTAACAATAACAAATGCAATCGGGGCAACAGAATCAAACAACGAAAAACAGAGAGGAATAGCAGAGAGTAAAATGATGATTGATGGAAGAGAAAAATTCACCAGTTCACCATCCACACCGGTAAAGTTTAAATGCAGGGAGAAGAGGAGATACTACAATACAAGGGATCAAAGGAAATATGGAAAAGGGCAGAAAATCAAAAATGGATAAATAAGAGGAAAGAGGGAGAGGACATTAATAGGAGGCAGGGGCAATATGGGAAGCGTCAGAGGTTGCAGAAGAAAAGGGGAAGGGAATAGAAGGGGGAATGGAGGCCTGGACTCTGGAGGGTGAGGGGTGGGATTGGGTGCGGGGCGGACCAGGGGAGCTTACGGTGGAGTTGAGGATTGGTGTAGAGTGTAGACTGAAGAATGGATGGGTGTTGGGGCTTGTGGTGCAGTGGTGGCTGCTGCAATTAGTAATAAATAATGTGTTGGTGGCTGCATCAAAAGACTCAAAACAGACTCACTCACTTCTCCTTAATTGCTGCACACCACAACTAATCTCTCCTATTCTTTCTTTTCTTCCACAATTCCCTCTGTTTTTTTTGGGGAAAAAAAAAAAATCAGTTCAATGGGTTTTTCAAATTTTGAATTTTATTTTTTGGGATGCTAACTTAATTTAGTGATCAATTTTTCTGACTCTTAATTTATACATTATGTTAGAGTTTGATTCCACACTCAATCTCATATTCTTCCTCCCTTTCTCTTTATTTCTTTCTAATTTGTATAATTTGAGCTCCCACTCAATCTCATATCCTTCCTCCCTTTTTCTTTATTTCTTTCTAATGTGTATAACATGAGCTCCCAGCAGTATTTTTTAGCCTGTAGGCTATTTTGAAAAAAGAAAGTTTGAATTTATTTTTTAAAAAATGCGTTATGCATTTACAATGATTAGGATATACTTCCTCTGCATAAATTGTTAAAGCTCTGTAGTAGTACTTTTGTTGTAGTAATTTTAGATATGAATATTTTTATATAAAATTAATAGTGTTTTATTATAAAAATCCTTCCATTTCCTGGATGATTAATTTTAGATTTATATATTAACTTAGCAATAGTTTTTTGTTACATGAGGGTTGAGGCTAACATATGTTCTCGAGAGGTTTTTAAAGGAGGGGAATAAAAGCACAACGAGAGGAAAAAACGTGTGTTCTCGAATTCTTTTTAGAAAAAAAATAGATAAAGGGGGATAAAATTGGAACGACCTTAGAAGAATAGTTTTATTTATTTTCTCCTCAAAACCAAAACCATCGGTCCAAAATACCAACAGCAGTTGACTTAAGTGGATTGACACTTTCATCGCTTAAGCAAGGTCTCGAGTTTGAGCTTTGTTTATGCAAAAAAATTACTTTGAGATATGCACCCTTCATTGCTCATACAGATCTTAGATAGATTAATCTTGGGTCCAATCAATGGTGATTCCAGGATTTAAAGTGAGGGTGTGCAAACTTTTGAAAAAAATCTACAGTCGCCTTTGATATTTTTTTGAAAAAAAATTCATAGCTTAATCTACATCTGTTTCGTTAAGTATTTTTTAACATAAAATAATAGTGAATCATTTAACATGTCCTCACCACTTAAAACAATTAAACTACCCTTATATATAATTAGCTCTATAATAATCATGCCACATACTTAAAGGTGGGAATAAATCATGAGACCCGACATCACCTACGGTCTAGCATACTTCAGGTGAAGTCAAGGCAAGCCTTTTTATATAAAGGCCAGGCTCGGATAATTTTGAAAACTTATTTAGCAAAATAGCTTTAAACCAGACTTTATAAATGACCTATTAGTATGATTATTTTATAGGAATATGTTGTATTCTTATTATTATATGTAGAAGAAACTATTAACTTGATCTTATATAAGTTTTTAAGATATTTATAAGTTTTTTTTTCAAATATGTTATATTGGGACATATGTATGAAAAAAAATTGTCTCGATTAGACCTATAATATAGGCTTATCAAAGGTACATACTAGACTCGAGCCTTAGAAAATTAAAGAAGGTTTAGGTCTTTAAAATCAAAGCCCCGACCTAACCTATTTCCATCACTACCCAAACTCGATATAATCTCAATCTAAATGGCAAAGAAGAGCTTGATGGAACAATTTTAAAGAGTGTATCTTAGTATTCTAAACACCAACTATTTCAAGAAAATGCTCAATATATAATTTCCGCCTTATTATTTACATTTTGTAAAACAACTATGATTTGCTTTTAACATTTACTAAACATCAACATCGCTAATATGCATTACTAAAAGTAAAATAATTTTAGTAGACTAATAAATTATGATTATATTCAAACATATACTCCCAAGTCCCAACCAAGTCAGTATATAGATTCTCCAACACAAATAAACAAAACAACTTAAATGTTAACACATATCAACAAACTAATTATTTATATAAAATTTAAAATAAAATAAAATAATAAAAAATTAAAAATTAAAAGAAATAAAAGAAATGCTGACCCCCTGTACCCCTACATTCGCCACTGGGTCCAATGTAAACTGACAATACCTGGTAATTAAAAAAAAAAAAAAAAACATCCGTCCAAAATTGAGCAAATTGAAGGGATTTAGAAAAATAATTTTCATTCTCTTTTGTTGGATTCAAAACTCCAACCATAATATTGAAAATTAACAAATTACCACTGGACCAAACATCATCCAATGAACCTAAAATACTGTACATAATTTTTTCCTAAAAAGTATGTATACTATTTGTGATTGAGAGGACCCAAATGTTGGAAAAAAGGGGGTTTTGAGCTCCTTTTTGCGTAATGACGATATTTAGTTTGGATTAATTAAATAGCATATACGAATTCTACATTTCGCGTAGATTGTCGTAGTGCATTTATTTTCTCAAAACCGTTGTCGGGTGAGTGAGAAATAAGTGGTCGAAATGGGTCATTGAATGCGGCTAGTTGAAACGCTTGTGTTTAAATGGTTGTTAAAGAGTAGGTAAAAGTGGCGCGTCCCACATTGCTTAAGCAGTGGGAGTTGAATTAGTTTATATTGTTCTGCGTGTTAGAAACAATTAAACTAATACAGATTGATCAAGTGTGGGGGGAGCCCACACGCGCGCGCCCGTCCCGTCCCGCGCCGCGCCGTCGCCGTCGCCCGTGCCCTTGGACTTGGACTTGGATCTTGGTAATTGGGCTTTGGGTAGGCTTTGGGCCTGTCTAATTTTTAGACAAAGTTTATTTGTCGGGCTCATGCCAAGCAGCCCAGTCGTTGAAGCCCACTTTGATTTCAACAGTTGTTGAAAACCATTTGAATTCAGCTGTTGAAAACTTTTGAACTTCCTCCTCCCGACTCCCTCATCCCTTTGTTCTGTTCGCCGGTCGTCGTCGTTTGCGGTGCTGCTACGTCGAGACGTTCGTCGTTTTACCTTTGGGGACGTTCTGCCGTTGCCGGAGCACTACCGGGGCATAAACGTCTCGCGGGAAGAGTTCCAAACTCGACTCGACGTTTCTTTTGTGTTGCTGTTCCGTCCATTTCTAACAAGCGCAAGACCAAGCGCAAGACGTTTATCGATGGACGGTTTCACTGCTGCCGCCACCGCCTCCGCTGACGTTTCATCCGCCGCTGCCGCCACCGCCTCCGTTCCCATGCCTGGATGTCCAAGCGTCCGCTGTCGTTACCCCAACCGCAGCGGTGCCGTCAATGCTGACTACACCTACTGTCGTTCCTCCACCCATGACGCTGCCGCTGCCGTTGCCGCTGTCCACGGCAGACCCAAACGCCTCTATCGATCAATATTTCCTTGATCCAGCGACGGCCTTCCTGCCCCCGTCGCCAACGCCTCATACTGGCGGGTTTGTTTTGCCCAATTCTGGGCAGTTCATTTCTGGACATTCATTTGGAACTGTTTTGTTCTAGCCCAATGCTTCGGTTGGGGCGTCGTTGCCTTTTTCTGGACAAACGGTCGGGATTACACCCGCAGGACTTAATAATAATATGAACACCGGTTTGCAACCGGGCGGTGGGCCGCTGAACACTAGTTTGCCAACTTATGTTCCGTCGGAGCCGGCCTTCGTGCCGGGCGTTCGGCCGTCAACGGGTTCTGTCCCTATGGCGTTGCCAAGGTCATTTGGAGTGGCCGAGAAGCCGTCTAAGTTTGACGGGCGTGATTTCAAGACGTGGCAGCAAAAGATGTTGTTCTATCTGACCACTCTTGGTTTGGCCGGGTTTTTGAGGAGCAACCGGCCGTCCCTGTCTGAGATGGAGACCGATCCTCAGAAGCTCTTCGCCAAAGAACAATGGGTTCATGGTGATTTCATGTGTAAGAACTTCATTCTGAGTGCTCTCACGGATCCTTTGTACGCTGTGTACTCTTCTGTAAAAGGTGCAAAGGAATTGTGGATTCAGTTGGAACGGAAGTACAAAACGGAGGATGCTGGTACTAAAAAGCATGCCGTTTCCAAATATCTGGGTTTTCAGATGGTTGACGGGCGTTCAGTGGTTGAACAAGTTCAAGAGTTTCAATTACTGATACATGGCGTTCACGCTGAGGGAATGCAATTGCCCGATGCGTTTAACGTTGCGGTTGTGATCGAGAAGTTGCCTCCTTCATGGAAAGACTTCAAGAACTACTTGATGCACAAGCAAAAGGAAATGTCCCTTGAAGATCTTGTTACACGGATCAGAATCGAGGAGGATAACCGCAAGGCTGTGTTAAGGAGCCATTCTGTGGAGGCTAAGGCCAACTTGACTGAAACGGCCGGTAAACGCAAGCAGCCGCCTGCTGCGGGTAAAGGCAAAGCGGTTGCCGATGGACAAAAGAGGAAGAAGTTCTCTGGGAATTGCTACAACTGTGGCAAGGTTGGGCATTTTGCACATCAGTGCCCGAAGCCGAAGAAGAAGAAGCCTGCCAAGCCTGCCGCTAACATGGTACAGGCTGAACCTGAAGGTTGGGAAGACAACCTTTGTGCAGTGGTGTCTGAAGCTTTGCATGTTGATGATGCTAAAGATTGGTTTGTTGATACCGGGGCTTCGTGTCATGTGGCTGCCAACAGGGAGTTCTTTACTTCATACCGGACTGTTGAAGGCAGAAAGCTGCATATGGGAAACCAAGCATCATCTGATGTGGTTGGCGTTGGGAATGTGGTACTGAGGCTGACTAGTGGCAAAAACTTGACTCTGAAGGATGTGATGCATGTCCCTGATATCCGGAAGAATTTGGTTTCTGGTTCGCTGCTAGTTAGTAGTGGTTTTAAACTTGTTTTTGAGTCTGATAAGTTTATCATGACTAAGTTTGGAAAATTCCTTGGTAGAGGCTATCTCACCAATGGTCTTTTCAAGTTTAATGTATTGGCTAAACGCCAAGTTGTTGAGCAAGCTTCTGGTAATAAAATTGAAGGTTCTTCTTACTTGCTTGAGTGTTTTAATTTATGGCATTGTAGACTTGGACATGCAAATAAAAATGCTATAAAGAGATTGGTAAATTTAAATTTACTTAAAGAAATGGAATTCAACGTTAAAAACAAATGTGAAATTTGTGTTGAAGCGAAAATGACAAAACTTCCATTTCCAAGTGTTGAAAGAAATACTAAACCCCTGGATTTAATTCATACTGATGTATGTGATTTTAGGTCTTTGCAAACTCGGGGTGGTAAAAAGTATTTTATTACTTTTATTGATGATAGCACTCGTTATTGATATCTTTATCTGTTGAGAAGCAAAGATGAAGCTATTGAAGCATTTAAAAACTTCAAGCTTGAGGCTGAAACTCAATTGAATAGCCGTATTAAAGCTATTCGGAGTGATCGAGGAGGAGAATACGTTGCTCCGTTTTGCTGAATTGTGTGCCGAGTCCGGAATAATTCATCAAACTACAGCACCATATTCACCGCAGTCCAATGGTGTTGCGGAACGTAAGAACCGTACGCTAAAGGATATGATGAATGCCTTGTTGATCAATTCAGGGTTACCCCAGAACTTGTGGGGGGAAGCTGTTTTAACAGCTAATTATATTTTAAATAAAATACCTCACAAAGGTAAGGAAGTAACACCTTACGAGTTATGGAAATGTAGAAAACCTTCTTTCAAATACCTCAAAGTGTGGGGGGGTGCTTGGCTAAAGTTGAGGTGCCACCTCCTAAACAAGTTACAATCGGCCCCAAAACAGTTGATTGTATCTTTATAGGGTATGCCCTTAACAGTAGCGCGTATCGTTTCCTGGTACATAAGTCAGAAATATCTGGTATGAGTGAAGGAACGATATTTGAATCAAGAAACGCCGTGTTTTTTGAAGACATATATCCTTACAAGGATAAAGTGGAATGTTCAAATAAAAGAACGATTGATGAAGCTACGAGCTCTGATCAGCCGAAACAAACTGACAAGGGAAGTATTTCTCCTGAACCAGTTGAACTTCGTCGTAGCCATAGGGCCAAAGTGGCTTAAACATTTGGTCCAGATTTCGTCACTTTTATGTTAGATAACGAGCCAAGAACTGTGAGTGAAGCTCTGGCTCGACCAGATGCTGCGTTATGGCAAGAAGCCATAAACAGTGAGTTAGAATCCATTATGCAGAATCGCACTTGGGTTCTTACTGATATACTGAAAGGTTGTAAACCCTTAGGATGCCGTTGGGTCCTTAAAAGAAAGTATAAAGCCGATGGATCGATCGATAAATACAAGGCTCGCCTTGTAGTTCAGGGCTTTAGACAAAAGGAAGGAGATAATTATTTTGATACTTATTCTCCGGTGTCTAGAATCACCTCCATTCGAGTGTTTCTCTCGATTGCTGCACTTTACAATCTTGAGATACATCAAATGGATGTTAAGACTGCGTTCTTAAATGGTGATCTAGATGAAGAGATTTATATGAATCAACCAGAAGGCTTTGTTGTTCAAGGACAAGAGCATAAAATCTGCAAACTGGTTAAATCTCTGTATGGTCTGAAACAAGCGCCTAAGCAGTGGCACTTGAAGTTTGATAATGTGATGTTGTCAAACGGGTTCAAGTATAATGAATGTGATAAATGCGTTTACTACAAGGGAATAACAGACAAATTTGTTATAGTTTGCTTGTATCTAGATGACATGTTAATCATGGACAGTGACTTGAATATGATTAATCAGACCAAAAACATGTTAAAAAGGAATTTTGACATGAAAGACATGGGTGTAGCCGATGTCATATTAGGGATAAAAATCATAAGGCATCCCGAAGGGATTGTTCTTTCTCAGTCTCATTACATTGAGAAAGTGCTAAGTAAATTCAACGCTTATGATAGTCGTCCGGCAAAGACGCCTATGGATCCCTGTGAAAAGTTGAAAGTAAACAGAGGTGAATCTGTTGCTCAAGAAGAGTATGCAAGAATCATTGGTAGTCTAATGTACTTGACTAATTGTACTCGCCCGGATCTTGCATATTCGGTTAACAAATTGAGTAGATATACTAGCAATCCAAGTCGTGAGCATTGGAAGGCTATTATGAGAGTCTTGAGATATCTGAGATATACTCAAGAGTTGGGGTTACATTACACGAGATATCCTCCTGTTCTTGAAGGGTACTCTGATGCCGATTGGATATCAGAGAAAAGTGATTCATTGTCCACAAGTGGTTATGTATTCATGATTGCGGGAGGGGTTGTGTCTTGGAAGTCACAAAAACAAACGTGTATAGCCCGATCCACCATGGAATCTGAATTTATAGCTTTAGATAAAGCTAGTGAAGAAGCCGAATGGCTTCGAAATTTCCTCGAGGAAATTCCATGTTGGAAGAAACCTGTGCCAACAGTAATGATACACTGTGATAGTCAAGCAGCTATTGGCAGGGCACAAAATGAGATGTATAATGGTAAGTCGAGACATATCCGTCGTCGACATCATACCGTTAAGCAATTGATTTCTAGTGGGGTGATTTCTCTAACTTATGTGAAGTCTGGAGATAACCTAGCGGATCCGTTAACAAAAGCTGTGAACAGAGATCAATTTTGCAAATTGCGAGAGGGAATGGGGTTAAAACCCACACCTAAAGAATGATTACATTGGTAACCCAACCATGATGCGTGGAGATCCCACAAACTTGGTTCAAAGGGACAACTAAGATGTATGATTTCAAATGTGAAAACACTTTTGAATAATAATCTTCATCCTTTCCCTCAGAAGCAATGATGAAGTGTTTGATGCTTGTTTGTGGTAGAGGTTGAGTTTAATGACTCTTAATGATTCTTGAACTGTGTGTTCATATAAGTATGACAGGATACTTGTTTGAATCACCTATATAAGTAGAAGTGTGGCCGCTTCAGTAGAGACTTATGAATCCAAAGGGGGTTTCCATGGCCTGGAATGGAACCAAACGTGAGAACGGACAAAGAGTCTGAAAAGTTACTGATTCTTTATTATTGGACTAGTATACGTTGTGGGGGATAGTTCAAGAGTAAAATCACTACGCCGCCTGTATACTCGATAATATTGATATGGTTTAAGTTCAAAGCCAAAAACTACTTAAACTCGTGCAGTAACCTTTCTTTAAGAAGGAGTCGGGGCATTTGCATCTGCATTGCATTCACTACTGCTGTTATTTCCACTCATGTGGGGGATTGTTGGAAAAAAGGGGGTTTTGAGCTCCTTTTTGCGTAATGACGATATTTAGTTTGGATTAATTAAATAGCGTATACGAATTCTACATTTCGCGTAGATTGTCGTAGTGCATTTATTTTCTCAAAACCGTTGTCGGGTGAGTGAGAAATAAGTGGTCGAAATGGGTCATTGAATGCGGCTAGTTGAAACGCTTGTGTTTAAATGGTTGTTAAAGAGTAGGTAAAAGTGGCGCGTCCCACATTGCTTAAGTAGTGGGAGTTGAATTAGTTTATATTGTTCTGCGTGTTAGAAACAATTAAACTAATACAGATTGATCAAGTGTGGGGGGAGCCCACACGCGCGCGCCCGTCCCGTCCCGTCCCGAGCCGAGCCGAGATGCGCCGCGCCGTCGCCCGTGCCCGTGCCCGTGGACTTGGACTTGGATCTTGGTAATTGGGCTTTGGGTGGGCTTTGGGCCAGTCTAATTTTTAGACAAAGTTTATTTGTCGGGCCCATGCCAAGCAGCCCAGTCGTTGAAGCCCACTTTGATTTCAACAGTTGTTGAAAACCATTTGAATTCAGCTGTTGAAAACTTTTGAATTCCAGTTGAAACCGCCCCATCAATACCCGTCGGCGGTTTCGTCTCCTCCAACGCCTATAAATGGCAGTGGTCAGCATCATCTTCTACACACCATCTTCTGCATCTTTCTTCTGCATAAGCTTCCTCCTCCCGACTCCCTCATCCCTCTGTTCTGTTCGCCGGTCGTCGTCGTTTGCGGTGCTGCTACGTCGAGACGTTCGTCGTTTTACCTTTGGGGACGTTCTGCCGTTGCCGGAGCACTACCGGGGCATAAACGTCTTGTGGGAAGAGTTCCAAACTCGACTCGACGTTTCTTTTGTGTTGCTGTTCCTTCCATTTCTAACACCAAAGTCCTTACTTGGCTACTTAAATTTTTGTACTACTAATGATTGAAGTACAGATAAGATGTGTTAAAAAAAAAACCCATAATGAAGTTTAGTGTAGTTTTGTGTTGTTTGGACAATAACAAGTCATCATGTAGATTGATGGCTATTTGTGGTTTTCCATACTCGAAATGAGATTACATTTATTATATATTTATTCCTTTTCGGGAAAAAAAAAATGGGAAAAGGGCATGAAGATTGAAGGCAACAAAAATGGTACATAACATCAAGTGCAAAATGATGAAAATAACAAAAGGAAAAAAAAAATGGGTAGGTACAAAGCAAAATGATGTGCATGCTCAAACTATATGATTAGATTAATTAGCAAATGTAAAATGATTGGACAAACAAAATAAGGAAGAAACCTCATTACATAGATTTTCGTCATTCACGAAACCCTTTCTCTTTTATGAAGTATTATTAATTGAAGAAAATTGTCTTAAGGATGATCCATCTGGCATTCTCATACTAACCGACTAGCTAATTGCTGTTATTAATGGAATAATGGTAATTGAATTAAAAAGGCTAAAAACCCTTTGAGTATAAATATAAAAAATGAAACCACATATAGCACTAAGATTTTATTTGCACTTTAATTTAAAAGATGCACATTTTTTTTTAAAAAAAAATTAGGCAAAAGTTAGTCTTCCTTTTTAAAAGTGTTTCCCGCTGACATATTTCATTTCTGTCAAGGAAAACAACTTTTTAGTTAGAACTAACGATCAATTGAATATATATTGGGTATATATATTTAATTAGTATATATTTTTTTGTCATCCAAAATAAAGTAGTAGTACTATATATTTTGAGAGTGAAGTCCAATTAATTTTGCGTAATTTTCGCTTATACAGTTAAATGCTTAATTATAGTTGTTCAACGTGATCTCCCACATTGTGTGTGTTTGGAATGCAACATATTCAACACGTAAAAATACAATGATTTTTAGCATATTTAATTAGATAATCTGCAGATTGGGGTAGCAAATTGGGTTCGATGCGATAAAAAGCCAACTCCAAAACAACGTAATTATGGATGCAAAAATCATTTATAGTGAAATATAAGTGCTAATTTGTTACACAATCCTTAACTGCTACCAAATTCGTGGTGTCACAAACAATCCCAATAAATAAATACATAATTGGACCCACTTTTGGCTTTTGGGAAGTGTAATAAGGTTGAGACACAGGCAAATTTTTAAACTGAAAATATGTTTTGATGAGTCATGAGTGTATAAATTACTTCATAATAATGGATCAAGCATTCAAGCTTAAGCTTTTTGGGAGTTTAACAATGCATGTTTTACGGAGCCCAAATAGCAGGTCATTGCAATATTGCATAATCTTCCAATTGGAACACTGATAGTATTTAATTTGTTAACTTCCATAAATTTTGTTGGGTTGCTCTATATGATATGATGTCCACTACTTTAAACTTAATTTGTCATGTCATAAGCCCATAACCACATTGAAACCATGTTTACTATGTGCGATTAGATTGGATTAGATTGGCTCATAATTTTCTCCAATCTAATTATTAGTACATCCGTTCCAAAATTTTTACTATGAAGTCACTCAATATGTATGCCGATACATATTCCTAACGATTAATAACTTAAAATTGTATACAATAAAAAATTATAAAAATTTAATATTCTAAAACTATAATATTAGACGAATCTAACAAGATCTCATTCGACTATATTTTTTTTCCTACTTATGATAAATATTTGAATTAAACTTAAATAGTGAATAGTATCAAAAAGTCAAACTAAACAATTCTAACGAGACACAGAGGAAGTGTATCTTTACTTTGAATGATTATAATTTTTAATTAATTAATAATTAATGATAATTATGTTAAAATGAGAGATAAATAATGGCACCTAGTTGGATGGTAATGAGTAGAACATGATTGGTTGCTTAATTTTTTTTAATTAAAATAGAATATTTGGTTGCTTAATTTCGGATTACATTAAAATAGAATATAATGGGTATTGCCGTATTGGGTGGGATCGGGAATTCATTGTGACTTGTCAGATTAATTAAATTAATTTAACAATGGGAGTGCAGAATTAAATTTATTAGTTCTGCTGCTACTGCATAATGCAATGCCTTTTTATTGAGCTTTTCAATTTTCAATATAATCTTCTATATTATAAGAACGGTAGTGGCAAATCGCTACATGCTGAATTGGAATATTGGCCGTTGGATCACGAATTAAATTGAAACTAGCACCGTTGGATTAGATTTCTGTTTATACATCTGCCCTGCACTTCGTTTTCATCGCTCTTCTTGCCCTTCGTTTCCGTCTTCTCCGGCCCCTCACTCCGGGCTTCACTTCCTTCAATTAGAAACTATCACCATCATCGCCTCTCTATTGTCCCAATTACAATTATTTCACTTCGCTCACTTCCGTCTTCACTCCGTCTTCTCCGTGTCCCAATTACAAATTTTCTTCCTTCGTTTTCATCTTCTCTGACGCCTCTCTGTTGTCTCCCTCTCCCGATCGCTGCCACCACGCCCCGCCCTCCCTGTACCTCCCGCCCGCCGCGTCCGTCGCGGTGCGCCGCCGTTGCTGAGCCGCCGCCGCCGCCACTAGGGTTCCTCAACCCATTTTAGTGCTTGAGCAATCAGGTTTAAAAGAAAAATTACTTTTTTTGTAGAAATGGGTTTTTTAGTTTTTACTTGCTTTCTTCTTTGCTGCGATCTTCGTACAATCTCAACTTATTTGTGTCATTATCTGCTTATGTGCCTGGATTCCGTTGGCCCCGATTTCATTCGTCGTCTGGCTAATTTTCCGTGATATCGTTGGTTGCTTTTTTAGCCTTCTGTTTTACTGCGGATTTAGGGCTTAAATTGTTGGTTGTCTATTTTATGTTGTGAGCTGTGCTTGTTTCATTCGTATTGTTGAGGGAGTTCTTAAATTTGAGTTCAACTTCACTCGGTAAGAACCTACCAGTGTTTTCTATAGGTGTTTGCACTGGTTGTTTGTGCTTTTAGGGTAGGGATTTACTGTAGGAATTAAATTTACATTTTGGGTGTGCAAATAAACTTGGGTATATTCTTGCCATTGTTTATTAAATATGTTGTGTGTATTGTAGTTTGGTTGTGTTTATTAAGGATGCTTGGTGCTTTTGCACGGTCAGTATTGAAATTCCCCAGCCAGTGTAGGTAATTTAGGTGTCATACGTTCCACGTACAGGATAATGGGGAGAATAGTTCTTAGTGGCTTGCTAATATTTTTCCCAGTGTAAAATAGTTTCCGATTGCTTCATGAAAAAAATTGCCCTTCCTGCTGAGTTAATGTTCCATGTTTATGTCAGTTTCAATTGTTCTGCCACCCTTAGTTTATGTGGGTGGTGTAACTGTTTGTTTTCTTGTGCACAAGTGTTGCTCGGTACAAGCGAAGAGAAAATTGGTCTCATACTTATTGTTGTTTCATTTTGTGTGTTTTGTTTTTTTTTTGGACCGTTGTTCATCATCTGTTTTTGAAGACTCTTTGGTTGATTGTTTTGTTCAATCTTGCCCTTAGGGGCCTTTGGCTTGTAATGGATGGAAGGCTTATCAAACCACAGGAACAAAATGACGCTGAATCTGTTTGTCATCTCTTTTATGTGCCACAAAGGCCATATAAATGTTTAGGAACACTCAGAGATCAAATAATATACCCACTTTCTTGCAAAGAAGCCTCGAAACGAGCATTGCATTCAGTCAAAGAAGGTAATTAGAATTTACATCATCTCTGGTTGGCTTAATAGTGCTTCCGCGTAGGAATCAAATCAATCTGCTAAATCTCCCTGCTATCATAAATTAACTTACACAGAATATTCATACTTTTGCTTTTTTTTTTTATATATTATGCACTTCTGTGGAACTTCAACAATCATTATATGTTTCTTTCTTTTACATGTTTTTCACATGTCGAATTGCATTGAAATTTACTTGACCTTCTCTTTTATCTGTAAGGGGTTTCCTAAATCAATAAAACTATGTGCCCAAATTGAATGAATCGATTAAGATTTCCAAATGGAGGGTATTGAATCTGAATTTCTGATGCAGGTCAAGAATCCATCAATCCCAAAGTCCTTTTAGATGCTCAATTGGAAACTATTTTGGTGAATGTCAAATTACTCTATCTCCTAGAAAGAGAAGGTGGCTGGGATTCATTTCAGAATTGGGAAGATATTTTATCCCTCTGTGAACAACAGAGATTAGGCATGATGAGCAAGTTTTTACAATGTCCAAGAACCTATTCCCAGAAATTTGTGCAAGTTACTGACATTTTGCTAACGTTTACGCAGGCACGACTCTTCTTTCACAAGCCCCACTTTGGCATCCTTGATGAATCCACCAAGTAAGATTAAAGTTTCAAATCTCTATCCTTTATGCTTTTCAAGATATGTCAACCTAAATTGTTCCCTGGCACTCCTAACATTCTTTTGTAAATGGATACAGTGCTACCAGTGTTGATGTCCAAGAGCACCTTTACAAGATTGCAAGGGACTTGGATATCACAGTTATAACATCCTCGCATGTAAGTGAAACTTCATTGTTTAATTTCCATCCTCACCCACTGCTCACTTCCTTGACAACAACAAAGATATATCAGATCATTTTGATTATTGTGTGCATTTGCTGTTACAGCGTCCTGCTTTGATATCGTTCCACTCAGTATACAGTTGAGTAGTAAGTATACAGTATTTTCGATCTGTGCCTTTTCCTTTTGATTAGGCACAATAATTGTGCACATAGGTATAAATTCTCTATAATTATCTATCACTATTGTGAACTTTTAATCCCAATAAAGGAATAAAGAACTTTGTAAATACATTTTTTCCCCTTTTGGGGCTGTCATTTGGTGGATTCTAAAGGGAAATTAATACAAATGCAAAATCTATTCGGCCTCAATTCTTGGCGCATTTACTTGTAATATTTGATTGATCAGTTTTTTTCTTTTGGATCATAAATTAAAGGGTGACAAGCGTCTGTTGCAGATGATTTTAAGAATATTGGAATGAATTTATTCTATAAATAAATATCAAGACATTGTGTACTGTGGTAGGTTTTGTGACTTTAAAGGATCAAGTAAAATAAATAGAAGTCGACTCAAGACATTTTCAGCTATCATTCAACATTGAATGTCTGTGTATGTGTGTGTGGATACAATGAAAGAGAGATATTGCATATAATTATTCGTACCCTAAATGTAGCGACCTAGATGTGGCTCACATTGCTCTTTCAGAATTTGCTTTGTCAATTTTTACTTGAAATGTATAGCAGATTATTTCATTTATTTATTTTGATTTTCAAGCCTAATTTTTAACGATTTGTATGTTAGTCGGACTAGCCGCTAAACCAGGATTATATTAAAGGAGTGGTTGCTTCTATTAAAAGAAATTGTCTCCCAAAAAAAAAAGTGAGTGAGTGTCGGTTCTCATTAAAAATGTTGCCAAGGAAAAGGGAATGCAAATTTATACTACTAAAATGTTGATTACGAAAGAAAATACGAATGTTATGTATTATAATAGTATCAATGGCCAAGTCTCCTACTACATTGATATACTTTCATAGTTTGGCCATTGGTTGAGGGTAAGGTTTCAATAATGCACAATTCCTCAGGGAAGGGAAGACAAGAGTGAAGTACAACGAGGTTGTTAAAACATACAGTAAGAAATGATGTCCATATGAGGCCTTCTCTCCTATGAGACATGAAAATTTAAGACACCAAAACTCATAGTACCACATAAGAATGAACTCACACAAACATATCGACTTATTAAAAACTCACCTAAAAGTGGGATGGAGATCATATTCAAGGAATCAGGGCTTTTTGGGGTAATTGAATGCTGAACTGCGGGGCTTTGATTTTACAACGTGAGATCAAAGTCATTATTCTTAATGTTGTGCCTATTCCGGATGTTGGGTGCTGGATCTAATGATTTTACCCATTGAAGATTTAAGCATTCTTGAACTTGATCTAACATTTTGGTGCATTTAGAGTCTTGATCTATGAGGAATTGCATATTTCTTGTTTCTAATTGGTTATTTATTTGAATGTGATTGTGGATTTGAAGTTTTGTTATTACATATAGGACTGTTCGAAGTTGGAAGTTTCAAACTTGAGTGGTTTAAATAACATTAATGATTTAAAGTAGAGTTTATCATTTTGCATTTATAATTAATCTTTTGATGAGTACAGAGTGGAGCTACAATATAGAGGTGTAGATCATATTGTTTCGTTTATATGCACACACATTTGACATCATTGTTGAATTCAACATTTTCATATAGTGAGCAGGTTTTTTTTATGATTCATTCTGTCCTTATATGGTTTATTCAAAATGTAACATTCATGTATATGCCACATCTCTAATGGGTCGTAATTGGAGAATGTTGGGCAGGTTGCTGCCACAACGAATAAGGAAATGGATGCACATATTCCCAATTACCCGAGCCTGCCTCCTCAATTGATCTGCGAGCTCCACAATGTCACCATGCATGTGGGTTATCTCATTATATGTCGTTGTAGTTCTTTATGTTTCCCACTTGGATTTAGTTGATTAAAACTTGAAAGGAATTCGTTCTTTATGTCTCTCAGGCAGATGTTGAGACGGATGAAGTGTATGCTCAGATGACATTGCAGCCCTTGACTCCGGTATTTTTCAAATTTTGCCTAGGATGTATACTGGTTGGTTCATTACAGATGACATACTAAATTTCAATTATTTTTTGTGCAACAAGAACAAAAAGATGCATATCTTCCCATGGAGCTGGGGATTCCTAACAGGCAACCAACTAATTACTTTTGCAAGACGCTGACAGCAAGTGATACCAGTACACATGGAGACAACTAATTCTTGTGATTTTAAGCCGTGTGATTTTAGTTGCTTGTTCAACGACTTTACTTCTTGTTCAGACAATTTTCATGCAACAATTATTTCAGGAAACAACTTGGTGGAAAGCTTGGAACTTCTTTGCAAGTTGGCCTTAAAGTGAATACGGTTGGAGATCTGTTGCAGTTTTCAGAGCAAAAGCTTCAAGAACATTATGGGGTCAATACTGGGTTTGTCCCCTATTATATGTTATAGATCTCACCCTATTACATATTACTCTTATTCCATTCCTGTTATACGTCATCAGCATAATACTGTTCAAGTTCGGAAAATATTGCTAGATTGTCATGGTGTTTCATGGGATTATGATGCATAACATTGTTATAAAGATTCATCATACATCATGACTGAGCTGTTGTGCAATTTGAGGACACGAGTCTGCAATGTGCAGTATTTTCAAGATGTAATTTGATTACGTAAAAAACTCATGGATTTTGGGTTTTTGGAATGATCCATGCAGTACTTGGTTATGGAATTTTGGGGATTTTGGAATGATCCAGGCTCTTAAAATTGTTCACATCTTTAAATGTGAATAAGTAAAAATTATATAAAATATATATTCTAAAACTACACGATTAGACGATTCTAACAAGACCGGACTTGACTATATTTTTCATTTATCTAATTGGGATAACATTAGGTCAAACTTGATCAATGAACAGTGTCAAAAGTCAAATGTGACACAATGAGTGGGACGAAGGGAGTATTATATTTTTAATAATACAAGTATTAAATTTTATTTTGATTTTTAAATATATTTTAATATCAATTTCTGATTTTTATTTTTATCGATTATATTTTAACTTAAAAAATTTAAAATAAGAAAAAAACTATATAATTTAATGAAATAGAGTTTATTGCTGGAGATGGCCTAACTAACATACTATATTCTATACTTTTTTAAAATTTCACCTTAGATGTCAGCTTGCAGAGTTGCTTTCTCATTGAAGATGAACAGCGTTTGTTTCTTGTAGCAGACATGCTATTTATGCCGTGTAGCAGGCGTGCTATTTATGCTTGAGGTTAACTGCTTTATTTGTTAGAATTTTAGGCTGTGAAAGATACCATATGGTTGTTTGAGCAAGAGCAAGCACTTGGTTTCAGCAGTGTTTCAACAAACAGTCGAATGACAGTTATCAAGCTGAAGTCAGGGGGCGTATTTGTTCACGCACCTATTGCTCCAACCAATGAGTGCATCCAGGTAATCAATGATAATATTTACTGTCAGCTCTTTTACACATTATTCATCTATCTCCTTAGTTTGTGTATTTCAACTTCTTTGTGCATCTATCTGTTAGTTTCCATATCCCTGTTCTTCATGGCTTTATCTCTAATTGGGATGGGACTTGTAATGAAGGTTTATTTGGAGGTACCGAATGGCAGAAAACTGGCCGAGTCTCTTCAAGATAAGGTAAGTGGGGACAGCTTCATAAAATCCTTCTTTAGTTTTAGATTTAAAATACAAAAAGAATGCGATTGAGGCATGGTCTTAGGTAGAAAGTTTTTAACTGGTCTCCAACTTCTTTGCAGGGTATTCCTTACGTGATATATTGGAAAAGCTCATTTTCATGTTATGCAGCAAGTCATTTTCGTCATGCATTGTTTTCTGCAGTGCAGAGGTAATACATTGAATCTTTTATTGATTCTGGTTTAATTTGATGATAAATGATAAATCATATGGGCTACCAATTTGTTTGCAAGTTTGAAGGTTTTAACCTCTATAGTTTATTTTAAGATGTATTGGTTGTGTTGAGTCGGGTCTCTCTACCAAGCAAGAAAATAAAGTCACATTGATTTACAGTTACTCAATCTCGATTTCTGCTGATTTTCATGAATGGCATTACCGATTCACTAGAACTTATCCATTATAGATTTTAAGGCAAAGTGTTTGATAATAAAAAAGGCATTTGATCTTCCTCCTTCCCTTTCTCTCAGTGTGTCACTGTTTGTTCTTATAGTATGATGTAAATGCACTTTCTGCATTTAAACATTTTATATATGGATTATTTGGATACGTGACACTATTTCTTAATGCCATCAGTAGAGTGAGGCTCAGAAATTTTAACTAGGGTGAATGAGCATGCTTCATTTTTTATGTTCCGTCTGTTTTTTATTTTTTATTTTTAATTTTATGATATAGATATATATATTTTCCTTTTTCATATTTATGAGGAACGACATGCTTGTGAGCCTAAAAATCTTCGTTTCTGAATTTCTGCAGCTCCTCATGCCATACGTCCGATGCCTTTCAACTTGCAAATGCATCCTTTAGGCTTCATTGTCTACGAAATGGTCGCGTACTCCCGGGATACAGCCAAAAGGCTGATGATGAGTTGGGCCCAGATCTCCTCGGGGATTCTCCGAAGATCAGTGTAGAGATTCCTGAGATGGAACCTGTGGATGATGAAGAAAGTTCCTCTGGTTCCCTTCCTGCTATAAAAATATATGATGATGATGTGAACATGAGATTTCTCATCTGTGGAGTGGCAGACTCTTTGGTAATTAGCATATATTTTATTTTAGATGAGATGCCTCTCGGTGTTTATATTATGAGCAATTATAACGAATCATATCGATCCTTGTTTGTTTCCCTTAAAATTTATTCAGTATCACTTTACTATCATAGAAATAACTCCTCTTGATGAGATGGTGTCTTTTTAGTAACCACTTAAGCACGAATGTGTTCCAATGCGAGGTGGTGGTCCCTACACAACGGAATCCCCGAGGAATATTTCTTTTGTGTAGATACTATCAATTATCATGATAGTATCTACACAAGACTATGCAAAGAAGTGGTATTCATTGAGGCATACAAGGGTACCCTCCATGGTGGTACCCTTGTATGTATTTTGCCAATGTATAATGTATATGAGAAACTCGCTTTGTATCTCTCTTATTTAAATTAGCATTTGATGTAGGCTCTATCCAGGTTTTTTAGGAATATATGTTATCTTTTGCTATTTCCAGGTCCCATATTATCTTGATGAGCAACTGGATGGGGAATGGAGGTTTCTGAGCTAAAAAAACAGCTGGAAACTGCAAAATCAGGGGGTGTTAATGTCAGGGCCTTGGTGGTCATAAATCTTGGCAATCCTACAGGCCAGGTAAGTTAGTTTGTTTGTTTTTATTTTGTTTTGTTTGTTTTGTTTTGTCTCTCAAGACTTGCTCTCATTTTTTGGTTATTCCTCTAAAGGTTCTGTCTAAAGACAATCAACGAGAAATTGCAGAATTCTGCAAGAGAAGGGCTTGTTCTTTTGGCAGATGAGGTGACTGAATTCTGAAGTGTCAATTCTATATTGATTACTCCAAATTTCTTCACCGGGCAGTAAAATACAACAGTAAAAGAGGGAAGTTTATGTTGGATGGAGAAAGTCTCTGATTATCTTTATTGGACTGTAACAGGTGTACCAGGAAAATATATATGTTCCTGATAAGCAATTTCACTCTTTCAAGAAAGTTGCGCGATCTATGGGATATGGGGAGAAAGATTTTTCTCTGGAATCGTTCCAGTCTGTATCAAAAGGTAAGATGATGAGGTTTTATTGCTTGTGGTAGTTTTATTGTGTTCTTTGTAGTTTGTGGGAGTACATAGCACTTATTCTTGTCTTGCACCAGGGTACTATAGAGAATGTGGTAAACGAGGAGGCTACATGGAAGTCACATGTTTTAGTCCAGAGATAAGGGAGCAAATATATAAAGTAGCATCAGTAAACCTCTGCTCTAACATATCCGGACAGATTCTTGCGAGCCTTGTCATGAACCCCCAAAGGTTAGGGTGCTATTGTGTCGACTTACGAAATTACTTGACAGCCCAATATTATAGAATCCTTTTGTGATGCGAGCTGTTTCATATCTTGTGAAAGTGTACAATAATGGCTATAATGTTTCATTTCAGACAGATCTTCCTGTATTTCCATAGTAAGACATTATTGTTTCATGATGCAGGTTGGAGATGAATCCTACGAGTCTTATTCTGCAGAGAAGGGATAAATACAGCCCCGGATACATTCTATGCTCATCGTCCGCTGAATTCCACAGGAATAGTGGTTGTTCCTGGATCTGGATTCGGACAAGTAAGTTCTCTGGACAAACTGAATTATGACATCCACTGCATCCTTTTCTTTTTGCATATTTAATGCAGACATTGGCTGAACTATGATTAATCTTATCTGCAAATGGATGCACAGGTTCCAGGAACATGGCATTTCAGGTGCACAATATTACTGCAAGAGGACAGAATACCAGCCATTATATCCCGTCTCACAGAGTTCCACAAAGGATTCATGGATGAGTTCCGCGGCTGAGTTCCCTTCAACTGTTTCCTGGGGACATGATGACAGTAACCTCTTGTACTTTTCATAAATGTGAAAGAACCAAAAATCCTCTTTGCGGGTTATATTATGTCATTTTAGCGTTTCAAAATATCTTCTTTTGCAAATCTTGTCATTATGGTGCACTCCTAGCAATATACTATTTTGTCTCTATAAACACAAAATACCACATATTTTTGGTAGAATATATTTTGGTACCTTCGGTAAATGTACGAGTATCGTGTCAATACAGGAAGTCTTTTCGTCAATTCATTATATAGTTTGTAGTATGTTGTTTGTACAGGATATGGTTTGTGCACTTATTTCTTCTTTCTCCATGGGTAGTTGTAGACACTAAATATAACAACACTTCTTTGAAGATAACAAATATCATATAAAACCACATACTCTCACTTAGAATTATTTCTTCTTTCTCCATGTGCAGTTGTAGACACTAAAAGGGTGGTGGTTCATTTGAGTAAGGAACTGAAGGCACTGTACATCCATTTCTACTAGGTTTGAAAGGATTGTCTAGGCACTATGAGGGTTGAAACTTTACACACCGGACGGGGGCAGATGTATCCTATAACAAGGCACTGTATAGCCATTTGTTACAGTAAATTATGCTTTATTGTTTGGCCTCAGTTAGTCGCATGAAGGATGATAATCGTAATGTTGGTGGTTATAAAGAAAAGTATAGAAATTGGAAACGTATGATTGAAAACAAATCATTTATTTGAAATTAGATCATTATTACTCTATCCGTACAATAATCTTATCCTCTTAATTAGGAAACAAATTCTCTGGAAACAAATTGTTGTAGATAGGAACTCACATACACTTACCTATAATTATTTTTTCTTTTTCCATGGGCAGTTGTACATCCTCCATGGGCAGGTGTACATCCTTTTACGCTGTGCATCGCACAGATTTCCCACTAGTTATTATATATGTTCAGCTTTAGTACTACTAATTTTATCTTTTGAAAACAGTAAGTAGTAAATTGACTTTTCACTAAACGCTTTTGTGGCCACTTTTGGTACCTAACTTAAACCACTGGTCCACTTCTCTTGGCTAATTAATTACTATAAATTGAACTTTTATTATTATTATTATTATTATTATTATTATTATTATTATTATTATTATTATTATTATTATTATTATTATTATTATTATTTTCTTCAAAGTGTGTAATGGGTTATGATTTTATTTGCCCTTTTTGGAATTCAGATTTCAGAGTTGAAACTCTATAAAAAAGAATTCACATTTTTAAATTTTTTGATGAACATATCTATTTTCTTGTTAAAAAAAGGGTTTGCATGTCTATTTACAAAATTGAAAAAATTATATTTGGTTTTTGAAAAGCACTCTAATAATAATAAATTTTATTGTATTGTAAGAGTAGCAAGTAGAAAAATTTTAATCCAAAACATTGTTCATTTGTTCTAGGAAAAAAAGAAATTGTTTAGTCCTTTTTCTTTCCAAAAAAATTCAAATCGGTCCGTTAATAATTTTTTGCCCCATATAATCCTCTATGTTTGTTAATTTTTTTTATTTTTTTTTTCAATTCAGTCCGTTAGTAATTATGTTTATGATATATTTTCAGAATTTGACCCGGACATGAGATCGCAAAGGAAGAAATTGATCCTTTGAGACAAGAAATGGGAAAATATTGGTGCTCAATTAGGTGAAAATTTTCAGATGCTGGATGTTGGTTGAGTGTATGCCATAGATCAGAGCCCATTCAAGGTATTTAGCAATAGCCCAATACATATAGATCAAAAACCCAAACTTTCAAGCCAGGTCCAAATTATTTCAGCTGCCTATGATCTTAACTCTCAACCCAATTCTTTTTTTATTTTTTTATTTTTTATTTTTTTTATTTTTTTATTTTTATTTTTTATTTTTAAAAAAATATTAACACTAATGTATCGGTCAAATCATATAAACTCTCAATCCAATTTTTTTACTTAACAATTTCTTTTCTGTTTTAGTTTATTCACAACATATTTCGTTCGTGTTTATCTGCTCTGCATTAAAGGGTGCAATGTTATGAGTTGAGTCAGAGGTCTAAAATTATGGGAGCATCGGAATTACGGGTTCAAACTTCAAACAATAAAAACTTTTGAAATTATACACTTCTCGTTCACAAATAAATGATACTCCATCCGTCCCAATAATTTTGGCCACTATTCCTTTTAAGGGGTCTCAGTCTCAATAAGGTTGGTCACTTTCCCTTTTAAGCAAATTAAATTTATATAAGTATGATTAAAAACCCTACAATAATGACAATTGTACTTTCTGCACAAAGTCTTATGTAATTATGTAACCATTAATATCTCAAAATGGGTATAAGTAAAAATTATATAAAATATATATTCTAAAACTATACGATTAGACAATTCTAACAATATCATACTTGACTATTTTTCTCTTCTTACATCATTACGATAATATTGAGTCAAGTTAAATAATAAATTGTATCAAAAATCAAATATAACAATTATAAAATGGGAAGAGGGAAATAATCAAGTTTAATCACACCACTTTAACTACTAAATATCACTACCTAAATTCTCGTGCCCAAAAGAAATGGGCATAATTAACGGGACAAAGGGAGTATATAATAATGTACTCTCTCTCTGTTCTTTTATATCTTTACCATTTACATAGTTGATTTTATTCATTAAGTAATTTTGATTCAACTTTTTAACACAGTTATATAAGATAAAACATAATCAATTAAGATATTGTTTGATTCGTCTAATTACGTAGTTTTATAATATCAAATTTTTATAATTTTTGTTTATATATAATTTGAGTTATTAATTTGGATTGCGTACAATGGAGAAATGGAGAAGTTAAAAAAGAAAAGAGGGAGTATAAATTACAGTATTGTTCGTTATTTTATGAATGAATGGAGATGGTGATTATTTCCAATTGAGATGCTTAACTTAGTAAGCGCTATTTTAGGTGAATCATTTCTTTAGAATTAAAAAGATAACAAAAAAAATGTAGATATTACTTTCCACTTTTTACCTATTGCTAGGAAAAATTATTTTAATAAGGATAAAAGTAAGTTTGGATAATAAATACTTTTTAAAAAAAAGAAGAATATCAATCCAAAATGAAATAATGAACCCTTTTTTATGCACTCGACTCTCGAGGGAGTATTACTATTCTAGATTAATAGAAACTTGTTCATAATTACTATTAGGTACAAAATCTTCTATCTTAATTTGAGAGCTTCTACATGTACTAAAAAAAAATTATGGTACAAATCTGAAATCTTCCCTGTACCGTTTACATTGAATTTTCCTATTCTTTTGCCGTTTAATTATTTATTTATAGAATAAAAATAATATACAAAATCTTTTCACCACATAGCTGTTTCTGACTCGGGTTCCCTATTAAGTAGTACTATTAAATATTTTACACTTTCCTTAATACTATCTCAGTATTTGAAGGTACTTGTTGTACTCCCTAGTACACAAATCAACATTGTACTGAAAAATACCTATGAGAAGGCAACTGCAGTACAACATTCTTTGAATATTCAAGCCAATGAAGTACCCAAGCACTTGTACTCATCATTACGCAACATGTACATCAAAGCTATAAAAACTGCCCACCACACCCACCCAAATCACACACAACCAATTTTCAGTAAAGATGAAGTGAAACCAATATGTGAGAGTGCAAGGGGGAAGGGGTCCTCTGTCTCCAAATTTGTGTGTGCCAACTGCAACCCAATATGGAGTCATGGCACATTGACACATAGTAATTTGGGGACAGGAGACCCCATCCCGAGTGTACAGAAGGTGATAAACTGGCGGTGAAATCCAACCGGGGCAACATGAGAACATATATGGGACACTCCACAATGGTTCCTAACATGTTCTCAGGTCGCCCCTGTTGAGCTTCATCCGCCTCATGTATTTGAAGTCTTCTTGTTCTGTTGATGTATGGCACCAGAATCGTCGGTGATATATATGTATAGAGACAGGAATGATTGTTCAGTAATTTCCTGATATAACTGCTTAAATAGACGAATGAACTGGCGGCATATACATTTAGTTATGATCAGAGCATTGCAGAAGCCAATTTACGTATGTTTTTAAAGGAACTACATAACCACTACTGTTAGTTGGAAACAAAAAAGGAATGATCTTACTGAGACGTTTTCTCCAGATTTCTTAAAGGAACTGCCTTCTGGGCTGAAAATTGTGGCCTTTTGTAGCCTCTTTCATATCCATTTCACGGTGTAGACACCAATCACCTGTAAAAGAATCAACAGTGTGGCAAATTTTAAAGAATTCTTACAGCTGAGGCAAGGGCCAGCAGCTCCTCCCGTCCAATTTTCTTCCACACTCCATCAATCATCATATGACCTCTGACACCGTCGGAATCTGTGCCAGGTTGATCAGGCACCGTATGATCTGCTTCAGTTTCCTTCATTTTCTTGGCAGGGGTGACATCCATTTCCACAGCTCCACACAGGGCTTCTCTTTTTCCACATTGATTCGGTTGAGAATACTCATTGCTGACTAAAACTGTTGCCTCTTCTCTGCGCTCATCAATACAATCAAGGACTGGAAATCTACCTGAAAAACCCACTGTATCAGGTAGCATGCCAATGGGACATGGATTCCATGATTTCACCACAACCCATTTGCTACTATGTCTCCTATCAGGTTGCTTTGATTTTCCTTCTTTCTTCTGTAGAGAGAGTAGTTTGAAAGATTCAAGCCTTGCTCTTGCCTCATGAAGATGACATTCTTGCTGAAAAAGAGTTTCATTACTAGCTTCTGCAGAGTATCCATCTAAATTCAATTTCTCTAAATTCAATGCAAATTTTTTGAGTTTATGCAGTAGTGAGCTGTCACCAGTCATCTCTGCAAGTGTAACAGCAGCAGAAGACATGAACTTCTTGTTGCCAGAAAATAATAACAAGAAACATCTCCGGAGTAGTCCTAGTACAGTTGCCATAGGTAGAGGCTGCCCTGTTTTGGAACCATCCTTGGTTTCATCAGGTGCTTGTTGACGTGCCTTCAAGTTTCCAATAAGCCAGTCAAAAAGACACGAAAGTAATTCAGCACGACGAGGTTTGACAGAACTGTTCAGAGATTCAAGGCCATCTGAAGAGGAAACATAAATGATATAGTAAAGTCTCTGGTGAAGCACAGACAAATATCCAATTCAGCTCAGGTTTGACTTTTACCTGTTCCAAATCTAGTGGCTTCTTCAGTCTCCATCTTCTCAAGAACAGCCTGAGAAAGTATTAAAATCAATTCTGGTTCTTTGCTCGACAATTTCATCACAACTGATTTCCAGTGCTCAAATGCAGCTTGATCTTTTCCAGTTCTATTAGCACCCTGTGAATCCTCTAATTGGTCTACCATGTCGGACGATAATGCATTGAGTAGGTATTCCAAAAGAGCATAAACAACTTCTGCAGAAGATGAAGCATACAACCGAAGAACATTCTTCAATGATTTGGTGAGTGGATTCTTAAGCCCTGCCACACACAAGCAAGACAACTAAGCATTAGTAAATCATGGGAATGTCGAAATAAGTACAACTTAGGGTAAAATCCATGTAAACTATGTTTCCTTGGCACCAGAAGATGAGTGGAAAGAAAAGTCACAACCAAGGAACTCTTTTACCCAATACATCCGAAGAAAAATAATGGTACAGTAACAAGTAGTACTATCTTTCAATCAAAATATAATCTGCCCCACTGTGTCATATGCAAAGCACATGCTTCACAGTCACTAGGATTTATCTGTTTATGGAGAAAGCATGAAAATTAATAAAATGAAGCATGAATTAAACTCACTTTTTCCCTTGATGTTTGAAGAAACAGACTTAGCCGTCTGTTTTGCTTTCAGACACAGAGCAAAATCACGTAAACTTCGCGTAATTTCTTTCTTGAGATTGGCTTCTTTATCAGTTTGAATTGGAATGGACACTTCTTGAGGTTCCCAATAAATTGACACCAACCAATCAAGAGCCTGAATTTAGAGCAGCATTAGAAACATATCCTAATTATAAGCATTGCAGTATTGCCGCATGTAATTACACTATATTAACCATTCAAAACACAAAAGAGAAAAATGGAGAAGGACGGAAGATACTTAAAAATATAATCTTCAACAGAGAGATTTAAAATTATGTCCAATGAAATCATTTGATGCTTACTATTGAAGGACATACACTAGAATAAAGCAAAATAGTCTGGATTTCTTTTGTTGGACATTCTAAAACGGTATTGGTGTACCTCTAATTGATGATCCTGAATTTTTTACAAAACCAACAGCAAAACTAGGCCATTACTGGGAATGGAAGTGCAAACTACCATTTCAAAAAAAACAAGATGCCATACTTCTGACAAGGTTTTTAAACCAACTAATCGAAGCAATCTAAACCAAATTGGTACCTTGTCTGATGCAAGACGCAGAAGTTGAAGTGATGGGAGATCCCGGTGAGAAGCCTCTACATGCACTCATAAAATATTAGGCAGTTTTACAATTTTTTTCTGCATAAGTAATCATAAAAAGAGCGATATAGCAATTCCATATACACTCGAGAGAGTATAATACCCACCATGACGAATATCAATAAGCATTCTTGGAATCCCCATGGCATCCGCTGCTTCCGCTATTGAAATTTCATTCTTTTTACGTGTCTTCTCGACAACGCCGTTCACCAACCTTTTTTAAGAAAAAAGAAAAAAGAAAAGAATGAAAGAAATGTGGCAGATAGAGAAAGTGTTCCTGGATACATATATTCAACAACTAATAGAAAAATAGAAATGATGGTCACCTTATGATAGCCATACTATATAGCATAGACAGCATCTCATCGGATGAAGAAAGACTTTCATTCAAATTATTCCTACGTCAAAAATAACAAAAAATACTAATTATACAGAACAATGATGAATGTGAAACATCCAATAATATTCTTTCTATTAATGAAAGCATTCTACTCCCATCTCGATTAATAGGACATCAGCATGCCATTTTGAACAAATATAGAATAAAGTATAACAGAACATATTATACCATAATCGAATTAAAAACAAGTAGCCGCATGATAATGGATACCCTAACCTTAATAAAAATAAAAGGAGCCAATAGGAAATTAAGAGTATGTTCTCCTGGAATTATTTCCAGGACTTATTACTTATTCTTATTAAAATCAGACTAGACCAGATCAAATCAGATCAGACCAGACCCATTCAGATCAGATCAGACCACACTATATTTATAGTTGTAATCAGATCAAACCAGATCCGATCAAATCAGATCGGACCAGAAACATTCAGACCAGACCAGATCTTACAAAATTCATATCAGACCAGATCAGAACACCTTATTTCAGGCGAAGAGAACAGGGCCTAATTCATCACAGGCCAGACAAGACTCTTCCCTAAATTTAAACAACTAACTGAATTAATTAGTCATTCAAATATAAAAAGATGTACTAAACAGACCTAAAGAAAGGATCCTTCTGCCGAATTTCAACAATGGAAGCCGTAATGTCTATAGGCACAGGAATGCACCCTCTGCTCCGCCAAGTAACTATCTACAAAACAAAGACCCACCGACAACAGAACATTAAGAAGAAGAATAAACAAAAACATCACTTACAGAAGGGTAAAAAACAATCAAAAACAATTCTCATGAATTAATATATGGTTCAATCCCGTACTCTCCGGAGGGCAGAGGCAACACAATCGGGAGAAGAAGATAACAGTGACTTGCGAACGAATTTCCACTCGTCCCAGCTGATCCACGGTCCCAACTTGAAGCCGCGGCACTTGTCTTCCTCAATATCATTTGATACAGGTTCTGCAAAGCCTAGCAGTGATCCCATCTTCGGCATCAAATTGTCTCCCAACTCCCCCATTCTGAAAATTGAGGGTTTAAGGTATGAAGTACCATAGCAGGGGTTTTAGAAAGACTACCAGTAAGGGGAACTACTATTATATGAACTGGCCGGCCGATACACAGACCATCCTAGTTTACGAAATTCTGCAAATTAGCCATAGGGCCACAGCCTAAGGGTGTTCATAATTGGAATCCGAAGCAATTCGGAATTTGGGTCCTAGATTTTAATCCAATTTCAATTTCAAATTCAAAATTTTCGATTTCAATTCCAATTTCAAATTGAATTCGGAAAAATTCCGAATTCAAAATTTTGCCCCAATACATACAAATCTTAAAAATCATATCAGTGTTTAATATCCAATCAAACTTCCTCATGCTCAAATACTAAATGTATTCAATTTGGATTTGTGGTCAAATGTTTGAGCTTGATCCACCATTGAAAATTGCAAGCAGATTTGAATCAATTCAAGAACGGATAAATGGATAATCCCAAATTTCCATAAGTATATACCATCTTTACACAAAACAATATATAGTGTACCAAGAAATTGAGCATCAGCTTAGTTTTTCTCCAATAACGAAAAATGGAAGAGAAAAAAACTGGAACTTGGGCAATTATAATACCGTGAGAATGGCAGATTACTACAAACCATTAGAATGGCATAAAAATCACAAATAGATCTCACAAAAACAATCAATTCTCATTGCCCTTTCCCATTGCCAAGCAAGAGCAGCAACAACAATCCATTTTTCAAAACAACAATGTAAAACTCTTAGCATCAAAATCCATCAGCAGCAACAATTAGATAGGCAAATAAAACACAATTAGAAGTGAAATTAGTAACAAAAAGATATTCCGAACTCAATCAGAACACTCAATAAGAAATCTGCCAATTCTTATTCACTTAGATACAATCAAAAGGCCAGTCTTTTTTTTCTTTCCTTTTCATTTTTTTTTTTAAAATTTAAGATTCATAGAATTAAGCTCGCACCTCTAATCCAAGGCGAGTGGCGCGGCGGCGTGATGGCTGAGAGTTAGACGGCGATGGCGTGATGACTGATGAGGAGTGTCGACGGCGACGGAGGCGTGAGATGGGCTGAGCGGGCGGGCAGAAGAGTCGCGAATAAGAAGGCTGAAGGGCGGGCGCGAAGAGTGAATGAGTGAAGTCTGAGGGTATAATATATACTCCCTCCGTCCCACCCCAAGTGTCCTGTTACTGTTGGGCACGGGAATTAAGGTAGAGTTGGTTTGTGAGTATATAGTGGGGTCCACATAGTTGTTGGAGGGGAAAATTATTTCTATTTATAGAAAGAAGACATTTGTAATGGGACATCCAAAAATAGTAAGTAAGACATTTGGAGTGGGACGGAGGGAGTAATTCCTAATCTAGCAAGATCTCACTCGACTACATTTTATCTTATAGAACTATGTTAAAAAATTGATCAAACTTACTCAATGAATAATTATTACTATGCAAATGGAGCAATTAAATGAAAACGGAGGTAATATGTAGTATTCAATTAGATTGATACTACTATAAAATTCAATTCAACTGATAGACATCAGACAATGCGTAGCGTATTCAATTTATATTTAAAAACACTCCCAACATAGAAACACTATAGAAAAGGCACTCCTTCAACACTTTATTCATCCTTCAAGCTTCAGCTGACGATTCTGCCCCAAATCAAATCCCTAAAAGAAGAAAAAACTCACAGCCCACATTACAATTACAATGCCCTAACTTAAATCTAGTTATTATAATAATTTTAGCAAGAACCTTAAATCAAAGGTGAGGGATTTTGAGATTGGGAAGAGGAAGAAAACAGAGAAGTGCAGCAGATGGTGAACTGATCACCGCCGCTTAACCCTAAAAAAATCGGGAGGCAGTTTCGCCAGTATCAGTTTTACAAGTAGGCTTGCTGAGGAGCCACGGGTGGGTGAGGAGTTTGAGGTGGCAAACACTACATGTTTCCTTTTCCTTGAACGATGTTTTGTGACCGCCCGAAGGCCCAATCTAGCTGGAGTGGGCCTTGTCCTTGGGCTTCATTGTTTTCACCTAAAAAATTTATTTTAAAGAAAAAGTTGCGGTAAACTAGGGCCTACTCCCCTTTCTAATTTCTTTCATTTAAAATAGGCCCCATTCCTAATTTTCTTATAGTTTGCGCCCTATGTAATAGTTTGACTGGGATATTACACCCCACAAAGTTTCTCTGATGTAATTATTAGTCTAAGCATTTGTTAATTCAAAACACAAACCAAGGAAGAGAGAACAGAGTTCAAAGAAGGTTTCCTCCAGTGGATTAAAAAATAATGTGGTGAGTTGTGAGAAGGTTTCCTTCAGTGGATTCAAGAACAAAGCCAGCAGCGATCGCTGAGGTTGCTCGCGGTCGATCGCGAATCTGAAAGACGCGGTGATTCACGGAAGCAGGAAGCGGCACACGGAAAAGCCCCCAATTTGTAGCCCTAGATCTATACAGAGCAGCGAGCTTCTCAATCCGATCACCGACGAAGTCGTGATTGATAATTCAATTTGGGCGACGCCGCCGAGGACGACGTTTTCGGCTTCGTTGGAGTGTTGAAGCCTGGGACTCCAGGTCGTGGACGGTTCCCCGTCGGAAGGGGAAATCGGGGTCCGGGCATCTTAGGTAGTCTGATTAGGCGGTCCTCCAATAACCTATCCAGGAGAAGCTCTGGATATGGGGGCAATTCTCCACGGCAATGTCTTCTTTCGGATCGGATTCCTTTGGAGGTCTTGTATGCCATAAATGCGGCGAGCAATTCCTCATATGGGAAGCTGTAGAGGAGCATAACCTGTCCAGACACGCTGGTAATAACTCTCTGCATAACTCTTTCATTTTCTTATAATGTGAAAACAATACATTGTTGGTTTGTTTTTGAATTACCAATGTGGTGAGCCTTTATTAGATCTGTTGACCAACGAAAAATAGGTTATAATCATAATGGGGATCAGAAAGAGGAAGTCGGCTAGGATTTTGTGAAAAAATTAACAGTGGGATTGTAATACTAATAAACTTATTATGGTGCCTACTGCCTACTTATTATAATGAGGATTGTAATACTTACATAGTTATCATACTCGGTTGCAATCATAATGTGACTTTTTATTTTTCTTTGTTTACATTGATCCACTTTCAGTCGTAGAGCATCACCTTTCACATTACTATTGTTGGTAATATGAATTAGAGACATGGTCAAAAAGTGTTCTTGTTAAAATTTTGAAAACATATAATCTTAATAGTTTAAGTTATTAATAACTATTAAGCATGTTTGATAATTGTAAATTAAAAAGTGCATTTAAACATAATTTACAATATGATATTTGAATGAAAATTTATTTCAAATCATGTGTTTATATATTTAAAATAATTAGGGTGTTAGTTTTTTGTTTTATTAGAAACTTATATGACTTAATAATTCAAGTATACATATTCAATCATTTCAGTTCCAGATTAATACCAACATATTTGAGTTTTATCATCAAGGAGGCAATAAAAGTGCTAGTATAAGTATATTATTTATATTTTAGGGTGCAAAGTTGAGAAAGGTTTTTAGCCATTTATTTTGCAATGAGATTTAAAAAAAAAAAAAGACCCTATTTAAATTGCAGGTGGAGCTACTGAATGTTGAGGGCTTCTACACCTCTTTGTTATCTTTCATCGACAAGGCAGTGGATGAAGGGTTCATCTCCCTAATTGCCCGTTAATCATCATCTCTGCACGCCCTCTAAAGAGTTGGTCAAGGAGCTTGAGGTATATTAAATTTTAACTAATTAACTTCTGCATCTTAAATCCTAGGGCTAGTTTGTTGTTTGATGCTCTGTCATTTGACCTATGTGAGGAATGTATCTACTACCCTCATCTTGCATACAAGTCTTGGACTTATGTGTTTTTGTAAAAAAATAAAATAAAATTTATGGGTTTTAGTTATGGGATATAAACAGTATGATGTTTGTCCAAGTTCAAGTGCACTTATGATTGCAAAACTTTGTGTTTTTCTTCTCTTTACTGTTTTGTTGCTCATCTACTGTGATTGAATTGTTAGTGGGCATTTGGATGTGTTTGTATGGGTTTTTGGACGAAGTGGAGGTCCAGTGATCTGAAAGACAAAGAGAAGCCATAGAGGCCACGAGATTTGGGGATTTGACAAAGTTGAGCAAGGATGGTGCATATCAAGCTCGGTTGCAAGCGGTGCTATAAACATTTGAACCGGCGACACGAAGATTCTTAGTGGGCATATTGCTTATACTATTCTAACCAATATGAGGAGATTGGTTCTAGATTCAATGTGTTGATGTGTTTTGGCAGTTGCGTAGCTTGAATAATTTGTATATGGATGTGGAATTGTGTATGTGGATGTTGGTTTGTCAATATTTGAACTATTTTCTATATGGATGTGGATTTGCTAAGGATCCGGATGTTAGTTTATGAACCTTTGAATATTTTGTATATGAATGTGGAATTGCGTAGGTGGATGTTAGTTTATGAACCAAGGATTTTAATTTGTGTTATGTGGCATTGGTCAATGTAATTGGAATTTGTGTCGGTATTTGGATGTTTATTTTTGTTTTGTTGGGTGCAATTTCATATGTTATATATAATAGTAAGAATTATTTAAAAAAATAGGTAAAGTGTTAATGTCAACTTGGTAAATAGTATTAGTATAAGTTGGTAAGAGCTACGTGTAAAATGTGGTAAATCGTCCAAAATGGTGAAGGGGACGGTTTGCTGTGGCATCCAGCGACCGTCTAGAAGCGACTGGTGAAGCCAGAGATGCAGGGACGTGTAAACCAACGGCTCCGTAAACCGTCCATGGACCGTCCCGTTTGCATTGGTTGCAATATGCAACACCGGACGACCAATGGACTTTCCGAGAAGAACCGTCCAGATGCACCATAACCGTCCCAAGCACCATGCCAAAACACATACTAAATACCTGGTAAAAACAAACTAAAACTTGGTAAACCACGTACTTGAAACTTGGTAAAACACCATGTGACATTTGTGGTATAGGAAGATGTTAAACTTGGTGAAACACCAAAAACAAAACTTGGTAACACACACTACATACTTGATAAACCACAATCTAAAACATGGTAAAACATAAACACAAAACTTGGTAAACCGCAAACAAAATACTTGGTAAAACACGAACCAAAACTTGGTAAACGTGTTTGTGGTAAAAGAATTTGATGTAGGGTGCTAATCCACCAGTTTTGGATAATTATGTGGGACGGTCCCGGAGACCGACGGACGGCCCACTCGAGAGTGTCCTGACACCGTCCCACAAGATCTGTTTTCTTCAATCAATACAAGGAGCTATAAATCCTCACTTAGGGCTTGGGCTATAAATCAATACAAGGAGCTATAAATCTTGACCATGTATATCATAAACATTTACCGCCTTGAGCTATATATCTTTACCATGTATATCATAAACATTTACCACCTTGAGATATAAAATTTTACCATGAATATTATAAACATTTACCACCTTGAGCTATGAATCATTACCACCTTGATCAAGGTTAAAAAGTTGATAATACTTTCATGAGATGAGGACACCTAGTGAACGCTCCCAAAGGACCATCTTGTTTACCGTCCACACCTCTCACACCACTTTAATGAAATATTTACCATCTAGCTCCTTTATGCGTTACCACGCCTGCCATTTGCGTCTTTACCACCCTACTTGTACAGCTTTACCACATGTTTGAGATTTTTTGTTACCAAGTTTAAGAATATTCACATTTATATTACGATCTAGTTGTATCAATAAATTCACGAGAAACAACTCAAACATGAACTTACCACGAGGGAATAAAGCTTAGAGAAAACAAAAAGATATAATCGTTGAATCCTGTATGGAGTATTTAGGGAAATATATAACATGCGTTAGAAATAGAAACAAGCTCGAAGTGATCATTGACCTTCTAAACTAGAATGGACTTCAAATAAACGATTTAACATCGTGGCAACGATAGTAAAATAAAATTGGGTGTATATTGATAGATATATACATATTTGTATCTTACGAATGAGCACATGCATGATTCAGAGTAATGAAACGCAATGTGAGATGTGAACGTATATACTTTATTGGAGTATATACATACTCTTGGATTTATGGCAAATATATTTTCGGTCACAATTTTAATGACTTAAGATACTACGACAAATTCACATTCATTTAGACGTAATAAAGACATCGTTTTTGAACCCCAAATTCTTAAATGGATAAACTTGCCACGTTCGCTTATGTGGTTTACCACATTTTTGTACATAGCATACCATAGGTCTAGGATAAAGTTACCACGATCGATCCATTGCTTACCACACAATTCTCTAAAAACCCTAAACCCCACAATCATAAAAACTTTCAATGCTATACAATTTTAAAATTCCTAAACCCCTAAGAAATGGATATAAAATAATAGAATATGTATATTTTAACAGAATATATATTTTTTAAATAATAGAAAATAAGTGACAATAATAATAACTTAACTATTTTCAAATGAAGTTAAATTTAATCAGATTTTATAATTTGAATTTACAATATAATAAATAAAAAAGAAATTTAATTATATAATAACTCAATTATGTTAAACTTATAATAAATTTATTTTATGTTTTACTTAAATAAAATATAGAAAACTAATTAAATTAAATTAATTATATTGATTCTCTATTATATTTCTATGTAGTACCAAGTTATTGGTATGCAGTTTACCAAATTCATTAGTATGTACTTTACCAAGTTCACATTATGAGGTTTACCAAGTTCAGTAGTATGTGCTTTACCAAAATCATTGGTACGTGCTTTACCAAGTTCAATAATATGTGCTTTACCAAGTTCAGTAGTATGTGCTTACCAAGTACATTGGTATGTGCTTTACCAAGATTATTGGTATGTGCTTTACCAAGTTCATCTGTATGTGCTTTACCAAGATCACAATATGAGGTTTACCAAGTTTAGTAGTATGTGCTTTACCAAGATTATTGGTATGTGCTTTACCAAATTTAAAAATATGTGTTTTACCAAGTTCATTGGTATGTGTTTTACCAAGTTCAGTAGTATGTGTTTTACCAAGTACAACAATATGTGCTTTACCAAGTTCTTGTTGTGTAGTTTGGGGGTATTTGGGTAGTTTCTCAATTGAGGGCAATTGAGTATTTTCTCAACATTTGTCTTAATTAAGTAAAATGATTTATTTTTTCTTAACTTTACTAATTAATGGGGCCTAAAGGGTAATGTTTCAAAATGTGGGGCTTTGACTCTAACACTTTTTTGGTGGAAGGTACTGGGCCTTCATTTTCCCAAAAAGTTGGGTGTCCAGCCCAATTCCTAAGCCTAATATTCATCACTATTTAAAATCTCAATTAAATAAATGTGGATTTCAAGAATCAAATTATATTTATTCAACCGTAACAGAATACATGTCAACGTTTTTCTCTCTCTAGGGTTTTCTCTCTAGAGCTTCTCCCTCCAAAGTTCCCTTCTTATGTGTCACGGGGTGACCGCTCCGTCTCGGACATCACCCGTGCGGCACCTCGGGTTCCCTCGCTACTCTTCGGACACCCGAGGTTCAGCCTTTCTCATCTCCGATGCTTCACTGGTTTCGGCCTTCCGTGGCCTCATCAGGGGAACGGGATCAGCTCCCAACCAGTGCGAAACCCGACGGTGCGTCTATCCTCTCGATAGACTACTGCCGTGGTCCAAGTACAACTCATTAATGTTGATCCCTTCCGACATGTTTGCGCAACCAGTAAGCATCTCGCTCGTGTCGGACCGGCGCCGGCTCACATTCTCCTCCAGCTAACTCGATGCACGTCCTCGTGCATGCTGGGGAGTACCCGTCTCTTCATCCCCTTCTCTGCAGGGGGTGTGTGCAATTCTCGTAGCCTACCCACACAACGTAGCATGCCTCCGCCTTAGTCGCAGTCCGAGCATCAATGGCCTCCTGCCTGGCCCCCTCTGCATAACTATACGGACTTCTTCCGGCATTCCACCCACTTGTGCCGGGCGCATGGCGAACTTTCACTGTTGCCTGCTTTTGCCCATTTATGAGCGCTTGGAAAGCTTCCCGCTTGGCCCACTGCTAACTCCGATTATCCCATACTGATTGAAGGTTTCAATAGGCTTTCACGTAAGCTTCCTGCCTACTCATATCATGCTCACGAGCGCTTGGCCACCCGTCTCGATCTCATACTCATTGGGTGTCTGCCTACTCTCTCATTGCATAAACGCTTGCCTCCTCGATTGATACGGCTTCCTGCCTACTCTATTCGCCTCTGCGATGCGAGCGCTTGGCAAGCCTTTCGCCCTTCGGCATACAAGCGCTTGGCCCTCTTTGAATCTGCGTGGCAAGAGCAAACCCACAGCTAGCACACATCTGGCTCTGATACCAACTGTCACGGGGTGACCGCTCCGTCTCGGACATCACCCGTGCGGCACCTCAGGTTCCCTCGCTACTCTTCGGACACCCGAGGTTCAGCCTTTCTCATCTCCGATGCTTCACTGGTTTCGGCCTCCCGTGGCCTCATCAGGGGAACGGGATCAGCTCTCAACCAGTGCGAAACCCGACGGTGCGCCTATCCTCTCGATAGACTACCGCCGTGGTCCAAGCACAACTCATTAATGCTGATCCCTTCCGACATGTTTGCGTAACCAGTAAGCATCTCGCTCGTGCCGGACCTGCGCCGGCTCACACTATGTCTGAACCCCTCTCGCAGGCTGCTGGTGTTCCATCAGACGATGTTAACAGAGTTTATGTCTTCTCCGGTGGCAACAAGCCATCCTTTAGGGACAGTGATAGAAGGGAAATCATCCCCCTTTACACAAGCCTCAACAAAGCTGAAGTGGAAGAGTATGTGAAGATCGACCTCATTAATGGGGATAGGTTGAAGCCAAGGGTCACCCTTGATCCAAAGATAAAAGAGAAGTTGTACAAACCTTGGGAAGATGCTATTATCATCTCGGTTCTTGGAAACAAAGTAGGGTACTTGGCCCTCAAAGACAGAGTGAAATGCATTTGGAAGACTCAAGGGAGCTTTGAGATGATTGATCTTGGGCAGGGATTCTTTATAGTTAAGTTTGAACGAGTTGTAGATCGAAGCAAAGTGCTCAATGAGGGGCCTTGGTTGGTTTTTGAAAGCTATTTAACCATAGTTCTTTGGAAGCCAAATTTCACAGCCACGGCAACTGCCCCGTGCAAAACCATCGTGTGGGCACAGATGCCAGACCTATGCCTTGAGATGTACGAAGAAACGCTGCTGAATAGAGTGGCTAAGGTGATGGGGACTCCGGTGAGAGTCGATGATACGACGAAGAAGGTCCATCGGGGCAAATATGCCCGTGTCTGTGTGGAAGTAGACCTCCAGCAGCCACTGGTGACGAGCATCCTTATTGAAGGTGTGTGGCAGAAAGTCCAGTACGAAGGACTACATCTCCTTTATTCATCTTGCCAATGTTATGGCAATGGCGAGGCTGCCTGCATGGTGAGGGGGAAGACCAGTACCGAGGTTATCCCGGAGGGAAAAGCTTGGGAGGGAGATAGCTCAAAGGCAGATGACCTTCCCCAAACTGGTAATAACAACAAAAAGGGAACTGAGACAGCAGGAGAGGGGAAAGTTGGTGGCTCAACCCAGACGGAGGTTTCAGACCTGCCAAAAGGAGGCGTTGACAATCCTCATAGCACTAATGGGGAAACTGTGACAGAGGGAGAGATGGATATTGAGACAAAGGTTAGCTTAAACAGAGCAAGCCAAATTCAAAAGCCAGCCCGTGAGCCAACACTGACAGACCAAGAATCCCTAAATGTGGTTCCCTCCCAACCCGAAAGTGGAGACTGGATAAAAGTGACTAGGAAAAAGTCCTTTGGATCCAACCGGACCAAAAACAAGAAGGACAAGCCCAATAGCTCGAACATGGGCCTGCGAAACCTGTCTGAAGGGCAGAAGCCCAAGAAACATGTCTATGGGCCGAGGGCCCTTAGGACAATCACTAACACCATCGATCACAAGGGAAAATTGAAATCTAAGGGGAAAAGTTCTCAACAGGGGGGAAAGAGCAACAATGGAACCTCTGCTACCCCCTTCGATGGGAATCCGACGGTGGCAAAAAGGGCAAGACCTGCGGATAACAATGAAGAGGAATTGCCGGCAACCTTTACTGAGGAAAAGATCGCCCAATTGGATGGCAGTGGCTTGGATGTTCCACAGATCAAGTAAAAGAGGACTCCACCATGGCTGAAGCGGAGGTTGGGGGGCGTCACCCGCAACCCCTCTGAAAATCAAATGACTCTATTGGTAACCCTTCCCAATCCCCTATTTTGTTATTTTATGGATTTTACAAACTTCAAAATATTGGCTTGGAATATTGGGGGGATCATGGGTGCTGCTACAAGGAGAGTCTTTGTAGATTTGGTTAGAAGGAATAATCCTGATATTGTTTTCCTGTTTGAGCCGCAAATTCTTTTTATGCAAGCTCAAACCTTTCTGCTCCAAGCTGGCTTTGTCCCAATTTGTATTCAGGAGGCGGTTGGGAAATCAGGAAGGGTGTGGACTCTGCAAAAAATTGGGATTGATTTTCGGATCCAAGTTTTTGATATCAGGGATAGAATTATTACTTGCAAATTCGAGTGTGGTCAGACACATTGGTATGCCACAGCTATCTATGCTAACCCAAGATACATAGATCGCAAGGATAACTGGGGGGAGTTTCTGCATCTGTCAAGGCTCATTCAGGACGCCTGGCTGGCCATAGGGGATTGGAACCAAATCCTATATGAAGATGAGATGCAAGGGGGTGCCCATAATATTGCCAGGGCTGAGGAGCTTGGAAATCTGCTAAACGATTGTGGCCTAACAGCTGTGAACTCTCAAGGAGGGAAATTCACTTGGATGAGGCCCATTGGCGAGTCTAGAATTTCCAAGAGATTGGACCGAGGGGTTATGAATTTGGAATGGCTCAACACCTTTCCCCATGGTTTCATCCAAACCCTGCTGAGAATTGGATCCGACCACTTCCCACTCTTGCTTCGATGTGGAGAGAAGCCAAGCACTGAGACCAACAGGCCTTTCCGTTGGGAATCCTCCTGGGGGGCCCTCCCGGAGTATGCTCATGAAATTGCCTTAGCCTGGAACAAACCGGCAGTCGACATTGGCCAACAGATGGCTAACATACAAACAACTTCCCTGGAGATGAACAAGAAGCACGGTACAAATTTTAAATGGAGGAAGTGAAACTCATGAAAAAGATCGAAGAGATTAACAGGGCCATGGAACGGGTCGATTCTATCAGACTTAGGATGATTGAATCGGATCTTAAGGCGGAATTAGATGCTATTCTTCTACAGGAAGAACACTTTTGGTCCCAACGGGCTCGGGAAAATTGGGTGAGACTAGGGGATCGTAATACGACCTATTTTCATGCCCGTGCAAAAATCAAAAGTCACCGGAGGCGCATACATGGTCTATTCCTTAATGATGGTAACTGGTGTGAGGAGGGAAGGGAATTGCAGGATCATGCAAGGGAGTTCTTCAAAAATTTATACACGGATCATAGTGTCAGTGATGACGGTCTGGGAGGACTTGATGACCCATTGCCCTCTCTCCCACCTATTCCAGTAGGGGAAGCTGAGAGGATGAATTCCGAGATCACTGACAGTGAAGTTGGCAAGGTGATTGTCGAGAGCAAGGGAGGATCGGCCTCTGGTCCGGATGGCTTTCCAAATCAGTTCTTCAAGTTATTTTGGGAAGTGATAGGGCCAGCAGTGTCTTCTTTTGTTAAAAATGCTTTTATTGATCGATCCTTCAATTTGGATATAGCCAAGGCATACATCTGTCTCATTTCGAAAACCCCCAGTCCTACCACCTTTGGTGAATTTAGGCCTATCACACTTTGCAACACTCTCTATAAGGTGCTTACCAAGGTGTTAGTTAATCGCATAAGGCCTTCACTGCAAGCCAGCATATCCTCACATCAAGCTGTCTTTTTGCCTGGAAGAGGTTCTATTGACCAAGCTGTCACACTCCAAGAAATTCTTAATCGCATCTCAGGCCCCCGTCCATGTGCTTCGGCTATTGTTCTCAAAATCGATATAGCCAAAGCATACGATAATGTCAAATGGGGTTTCCTCCACAAATGCCTCACTGAGTTGGGATTCCCTGAGCCAATATCGGATCTCATCATGTATTGTGTTTCGTCCCCGTCCTACTCCCTGTTGTGGAATGGGAAGGTGCTTGAGCCTTTCAAACCAGGCAAGGGACTAAGGCAAGGCGACCCCGTCTCACCATATCTATTTCTCATCATCATGGAAAAACTTTCCCTTAGAATCTTGGAGCTAGTCAGGCAAGGGAAATAGAGGCCAATCCAATTGACTAAGGATGGTACGGGGATATCGCATCTCATGTTCGCCGACGACCTCATCCTCGGTGCTATGGTCAACAGGGAAAGTGTTGAGGCCATTGACAGATCCCTACAACAATTTGTTGAGGAATTAGGTATGTGTTTGAACCCCCGGAAGTCATCCCTCTTCATTTCCAACTCTGTCCCAGTGGAGGAAAAGGTCTGGATCACTTCTAAGTTGAATATTGGGATAGTGGATTCCCTGGACACTTACCTTGGGTACCCCCTGTTGGTGGGCCAGAGGAAAGTAAGGGACTTCGCCTTCATTCTGGATAAAATGGATACCCGGTTGGATAGTTGGGCGAACAAGCTACTCAACAAGGCGGGGAGGATTACTTTGTGCCGAGCAGTCCTAGCCTCCATCCCCTCATATTTTATGCAACTTCTGTGGCTCCCGGAAGAAGTCTGTAAAGCCATTGACAAAAAAATCAACCGCTTCATCTGGAAGGACCGTGAGGGGAAAGGGATACACTTAGTTTCCTGGGACAAAATGGCTAATACTAAGAGTGAGGGAGGCCTAGGGCTGAGGCGAGCTAGGCAGATGAACATTGCACTTCTTGGGAAATTATTATGGACCTGGATGCATGATGACGATAAACTTTGGGTTAAGCTAGTCCGGGAGGTTCTGCCCCTTCGAGAATTTCCTTATGCTTGTCTGAGGAAAAATCGTTCTCCCACGGCCAAGCTTAGCTTCAAACTGATACCTCTCCTCAAAGGTGGTTTTGACCTGAGAATTGGATGTGGAAGCTCTTCCCTATGGTTTTCTAGCTGGTGGAAGGGTGATCAAATAGGCCCTAAACTCCCTTTCATCTCTATTCAGGACTTGGATATGAACATTTTAGATGGGGTGGTTAATGGAGAATGGCGTTGGGACGGTCTGGCTTCGAATATCCCTGCTGAAATAGTTCAAGAGATATGCGACACCCCACCTCCAATTATCCATCCAGGGGTTCCTGATCTATGGATATGGAATGGCAGTGCATCAGGTGTGTACGAGGTAAGCTCGGCCTACCACTTGATTACTACAAGGAGAAGTAATGAAGACCATTGGAAATGGATTTGGAATACTAACTGGCCGGAAAAGTATTGCCTCCTGTTTTGGTTGATTTGTCACGAATCTATCCCGGTCAACCTTACCAGATTCAAGAGAAAGATAGCAGCCTCCCCTCTATGTATTGGATGTGGAGTGGAGGAAGAGAGTTGGTTCCACTCCATATTCTACTGCCCATGGGCTCAACAGGTGTGGAAAGCCATTAATATTCACATCCCCACTGATTGTGACACCCTTTCTAAGGATGATATTAGAATATTCATGAAGGGCATGGTCAGATTGTATGACATTACCTTTGTGGTAGCTGTGTGGGTGCTCTGGATTGAAAGAAATTCTAGAACATTCAAGGGGAAGCACAACTCCACATGGTACATCAAAAGAGAAGTGTGCATGATTTCGGCTGAGCTGGTCCGAGCTCGTGGGCAGATCACAACGGCCAAACAACCCCTTTGGTTTATAAAATGGAAAGATGATCAGGTAAGGGGTATTATCATTCATACGGATGGGAGCGTATTAGGTACCTCAAAACGAGCAGGATTTGGCTTCGTGGTCAGAAGTGAGGAGGGCCAGTGGATAGGATGGGGTGTGGTCACCTTGGGAAGAATACCATATTGTTTGCGGAGCTTTCGGCTTTGGCATTTGGGCTACAGTTCGCGATGAGGAAGGGGATCTCGAGTGTTCACTACTACTCAGACTCCTTGGTTGGCATTCGCTTGGTGGAAAACTCATCTCATTTCCATCCCTTGGCCTCCCTTCTCAGGCAGATCAAGGATACCAGGGCCTCTTTTGAGGTTTGCAACTTCCAACACATCCATAGGGAAGGTAACCGGGTGGCGGATAAGTTGGCTAGACATGGAGCATCGCTAGAAGACTTTTTTACCACATGGGCCTTCCCGCCCGACATGGTACTTGGAGAGCTGGCAGCGGACGAGATCGGTGTGAGCTTCCCCCGTTTGTAACAGGCCCGTGTTGGGGCACTTATACTTGCTTTCCATTCGATCTTTCTTCTCCCCCCCCCCCCCCCCCCCCCCCCCCCAATCACCCTTCTTTTTCGGTCTTTTGTTGTATTTTGTTCTTTGGCTTCGGCTTTGCTAAAAAAAAAAAAATCGTAATAGAATACATACCCCCTAACTATTTTGTAAAAGTTAATTGAATATTTATATTGGAGAAGTCAAAACATCTAAAAAGTTAATTGAATTGTTGAGGATTTGAATCCTAACTTTCAAATTTTATTGTAGTTACGATTTTATCCTTGGTGTCGTTGACCATGGTGGTTGAACAGTTCCCAATATCATCCCCTATTTAAAAAATTATTGCTAAAATTTTTTTTTGGTTACATATTGCTAAAATTTAAAGATAAGAAACAAAATAAGAAAATTATTTAAAGACCTTGGGTTAATATTTTAGCATCAACAATTTCTTATAAATACTCACTGACATACTTAGACTACCATTATCCATAACCACTCCAACCACCCAACCATCCAATCATCTCATTATTTAATTAATTTATCTCTCCTCCAACTCATCAATATTCATCCCAACTCAACCATCCAAATTTTACATACTTATCAATAATCACCCAACCACAATATTATACTATATAATTATTTTAATTTATTTAATTCTAAATTATATTGAAATATAAAAAATTAATGTGTAAAAAATATAAAATATTTATCTTATTTATAAAGAATAAAAAATTTAAGTATTAATATATTTTTTATTTATTTTTATTTTATATGAATTTTAAAATGGGTTAAATAGATCAAAATTGATATATTATGTATTTAATAAAAATATAGGAAGAGTGGTCTCTATTTGTGGAGAATGAAAAATTATAATATTTGGTATATTTTTATTTATTTTTATTTTAAAACATAAAAAATATAATGATTTAAATGGAATTTTTTTTAAAAATTTTAGTTGACCAATGGGAATGAGACAAATGTCCCCATCCCATTGGTCAAGAAGGAAGAGACCAAAAGGGACCAAATGGTTGGATTTATGATTTGGTCGAACTTGCTCATTCATTTTTTTGAACTTTTTAATTTTTTTTTAATTAAATAGTGATATGGAGGTTGATTCAAGGGGTGAGATGGTCATGGATGGAGATAGTCTTAGGAAATTGAATATTAGGGTTACACCAAACCAAAATGATGCAGTCCCCATATGTATCCCGTATAAAAAAAAAAATAATATACTTATATATTTTTCGCCAAATTTGGTTCTGAAATCTAAATAGGTAGTAATCAACACATTCAAAAGTTCACAAGAGAAAATTGGTGGGAGCTTATTGGGTAATCCAGGCCATTGGGTAGTCTAGTTCCTACAGGATTTGGTGGTGTAATTGAATTGGTGATTTCCGGTGGAGAGACGGAATTGGTTGGCATTTGCAGCTCCTAATGGGAATTGTTGCGGCATTGTGTCTAACAGATTCACAAGAGGCGATTTGCATTGCTCATAATGGGATAGCTAGCGATCATCTTCTTTTTCGGTTGGTTAATAACATCATTGACTTGCTACAGTTACATCCCAGCATCAAATGAACTCATATCCACCGGGAATGTAACATGGTAACGAATCTTTTGATGAAGCATTCTGCTAAATCTCGGAAGTTCTTCATCACATGTGCATTCCCTCTAAATGATGTCCGGCCTTTGTTAGCTGCTGAGTCGTTGGGAGTCTGGTACCCTAGGCTTTGAGATTTTATGCTTTATTATTTTCTTTTTTCTACTCTTTCCTTAACCTCCCTGCTGTAGCTTTTTTATTAGCTTCGTACTCATGGCTTAATCCCAAAGAAGGAAAAAAAAAAAAAAAAAGAGAGTTCACAGGAGAGAATTTTTTGTTTGATCATTTGGAGTTTTGGCCTTTGGGTAGGACTACATCAGATGGGTCAATAATGTACAAACTTCCCTTCCTAATTCCTACACTACTACATACACCACACTTGCATTCTAAAAATTAAGAAGACACACAAACACTGACACACTAGTAGTTAATTGAGCAGTAGTTACGTAGAAGTACAATGTTGATGAGACCACCGCAAAGACAGCAGCAGGCGGGCGAGCCTTGGCAACGTCGGGTACGCCAATGTTCCAACAAGGAACCAATTCACGCTGAGAAGTGCCACCGCCTCCCACGCTGCTGCTGGTAATTTCTTCTCAAAACTAGACAACAATCGAACCACGCTCATCAGCGACATTCCCACCACAGCAACAAGTGCCATTACAAGAGGCACGCACGGATCCTCCGCCTCCCACACTACAATCCCGACTGCAAGCGACAACGTCGCGCTGAATAGGCTCCGGGACAGCGCCACGGCCCTTTCCCTCGCCAGCAGGGCGTCATCATCCTCTCCTGGGTTTATGCTCCCCCGACCTTCCTTCAAGATAAGGGTTTCATTCTTCAATTCCTCAACCTATTAGTATTACTCAAAACAGTAGTGCAAGATAATTAATGAAGTTGTCTTGGCTAGGTAAACCGAGGACAATTGGTCGTGTTTTACAAAACAGCTAAATGAAATTAAAGAACAAATAATTTAAAATATTGTGCAATCACTACTTTCTGAAACCACGGGAGAACAGCTAGCTAATTTCCACTCCCACAATATTTCTCAACATTATGATCAGTTGTACAATTCCGAGACATTTGATTAATTAAGCGAAAATAAAGATACATAGTACATACCTCGTTCATCAAGAGCTCAATTTGGAGGATGGCCTCACCGTGTTCTTCTTCGAGCTCTGTAAGCATCATCTTCAAAGTCTTTCGCTCTTTGATGGCGTTTTCGAGGCGTTCGATAAGTTCCCTTCGATCCCACAGAGCGTTCTCCAACGCCTTCTTCATTTTCTGGGCCTGCATTTCAATCTGCGCAGCATGCATGCTCTATCTTCAAATTACCATTTATTATTTACACCACCAAATACGAAAAATAACAAATTTGGGGAAGACGAGAGGGCAGAGGTGAAAATGAGTAGTACGTGTGGATGCTACCATTCGCTCGCGATGCAGCGCGGCAAACGCCCGAATAGGGAGGGACAGAAGCGCGATTGGGAAGATTGTGATTCGCCAGAAGAGGACGAGGTGGATGAAGACGACAGTTTTGAGGAAGTCCGCCCCTGTCAGAAATGCGGAGGTTATGGCCCGGAGAAGAAATAGGAGGCTGCAGAGGCATGTTAGGAGGAAAGGTTTTGCGATGAAGGACAGGAAATCCATGGTGGTGGTTGTTGTTAAGAAAGAGTAAAGACCGCAGCTGCTTTCTTTCGAACAAGATAAGGAAAATCGGGAATCAGGGTGGTACTGGATCAGACAGTTGTGATACAACGTAGTAGTAGGCAAGAAGAAAGGGACACGCCAGGGTGGGCTGTAGATTTGTAATTGCAGAGTGCACAGGAGGGGGGGCAGAGTATTGAGAGAGGTTGACGGTGGAGTATAAAGAGAGCTGAAAGCAGAGACACGTGGGATGCAGCTGTAGTGACACGTTTGCTGCTGACAGTACCTAGGAGTTTGTACTGTTCCCCCACTCCTGATTGATTATTAAATTTTACTCTATTACAATACGGATGAGGATCGCCACTTACCTGAATAATACTAATAATGTGTCAGTCAGTCAAAGCCGCACAGACTTCCATTTCCCAAGGCCACTCACTCACGCTCTCGCCCACCTTTTATTTACACACTTCTCCATCTCCATCTCATTTGCCTCCTCATTCACTCCTGTATAATTAGTACTTGTACTGTATCCAAACTATACTTCCTTTATTTAATTTCCTACAAAACGGGTATGAAGGCTCCAATAATCAAACAAACCACTCGAGTCCAAAGAAGGGAAAATTACACACTAGACAAGAGTGGGCTTCTTCTTATTCATTGTACAAAATGCATGTATCCGCCAAGAAAACTTCGTTTCCCAAGTGATTGAAGTGACACAAATTTGTTCCTTTTCTATTTATTATTAGTACTAAAATGCTTCATATGCGTGGAAAAACGATTTCAAAAATATCATGATTAAGATGACAATTTCAAAAGGCAAAATGATTAGAAGCTCAATCATCTTACAATTTGGAGGAGCCTTATCCCATCACTGCACTGCAAAATATCGCTGACGTGGTTTCCCTTGAGCTGTTGTGCCATACACTCTTCGAAAACGACAATCTCGAACGTGGCTAAGAGAAAAATCCTTCGATTTTTGTCTGTGGCTCGTGTCATCCCACCCAAATTTCCAACTATTCACATACTACTACTATCATCTTGTCGTTAAATCCCCCGAATTCCTGACAAACTGAGCATCCCCATCCTCCTCCGTAGGTTTCTGTCACCATGAACCCTACCAAAACCTTGTCCAGAATCCCGGCGCCGATATTTTTAACTAAACCAAGACAAGCGGCTCCCAATATCAAATTGAGCGGCGGCTATTTTTGCCCCCCCGGGATTCCTTATCGCGTGGGCACCAAATCGCGGCCTGATCGTCGTCTGGTGGTTGGCGATTCTGCAACTGCAGTTGCATCGGATATTAGTTCCGATGTTGTATCTCATAATCCGAAGCAAAATCACTTGGAGAAAGTTGAAGTGCAAATAGAGAAGGTGTTGATTGATTAGGTTGCTTGAAAATTGGAATGAATTTTTGCTGGAAATCATGACATACTTGTGTTGTTTGTGGTGTAGGTCATATATGGATGCAGGTTCTTTACCATTTTTGCAGTTTGGGGATCGCTGATTGGGTCTTTCCTCTGTTTTTTCAAGGTGAATTGATGTAGTCCTTGATTAAACTTTTTTATGAGGGAATCCATTAGTCATCCTGTGTTGGATTTCACTACTTTCGAATTATTGGCATTCTTTGATTTTGTGTTCTTTTTTACATGGTTGAGAGATGTCAACTTTTTTGGAAATTCATGGGAAGTTTAACTGCTGTAATGGGCACCCCTATTTTCCGACTTTCGACCAATCATTTGTCTGTTGGAACATTGAAAACTGAGAAAACCAAAACGAAATTTATGTAGAAAGTAGTTGCCTTTAAGTTTTTTCACTGTGTCTTGCTTTAATCTTGCCTGTCCCCGGTTCACATTTTGTTTAGGAGAAGGGTATATAAGTACCATAGTATTTGCCAAATAAGTACCATTGTGGGATCAGCATCTACAACTTACAGGGTGTATGTCTTACTGTCTTGCTAAAGTGTTCCTTCAATTAAACTCGAGAATGAGATGAAAGTCGAAACTTGACCATGAACGCATGAACCTTGAACTACTTGCTCATAGGAATTGTTCAAGCCTAGTCCCTGTTAAAGATTTTGGTTTAGAATGTGAAGTTTGTGTACCACTGGCTTCATTGAGCTCATCCAGCTTTTGGGACCATCCATGTGCATAATCCAAGTTTGACTCGTTATATTCATCGAGCAGCTTGAGCTATTCCTGATCTCGAATCAAGCATTTCAGTACCTCTCTATTATTAGATAAATTGTCATTTCATCATGTGAAATTTGGCACTCTTCAGCAGTTCTGAAAGAGTTTCTTCAGCCTTGCTGTAGCCATGTTATCAAGTTGAGTATCAAATTTTATAAGACTTGAAACCTATTCATTCTATGCTTAGGGCCCGTTTGGATTGGCTTTTGAAAAAAACAGAAGCCAAAAGTAGAAGCAGAAGTCAAAAGCAAAAGCACGTAACTTTTGTGTTTGGATGTAATGTTTGAAAAGCGGCTTATTCTAAAAAATATGTTTGGATGAATAAAAATGAAAAGTGCTTTTAGAGTGTGGTAATTACCAAAAAGGACATGCTACTTAATATGATAATAAGATATATTTATAGTGTAATTTATATTAAGTAGTGGGGGTATTTAAGTCCTTGCACAGTTTACGAGGTGCTTTTGGCTTCTGCTTTTGGGAGAAGCACCTCCTGGGCTGCTTCTCCCAGAAGCACTTTTTTCGCTTTTCGATGTGCTTTTGCTTTTTCTTAAAAGCCAAAACAAACACCTAATTTCTACTAGAAGTGCTTTTGGCAGAAGCAAAAGCCAAAAGCACCCCCCTAGAAGCCAATCCAAACGGGCTCTTACTAATTATACATATAGTATGAACTTTAGAGCAAAATAACATGAAGTTTTCATCAAAATTGCTCTTTTGTTTCAAGTAATTTAAGCTGGGATGAAGTACTTTGCTTTATTTACAGTACCATTGCCCAGTTACAAAGTTAAACGTATGATGATCTGATCTCTTTAGTATTTTGAGATCAGGTATTGTCCTATGCAACAGTGGCCGCTGTACGATGAGATAAGCATTTTTGAAAATAGCAAGGGAATACTAACTTGTTGAATGGATTGTAGTAACCGCTTCACCTCTAGTGGTTGTGAAAGTAAAGCTTAATTCTTTTGGTAGAGATGGTATGCATATCTTTTTGTCGAGGCTTAATTTCTTTAGATGATTCATACTAGATTTTATCATGTGTAGGGATGTGTCTATGTTGTAACTGCATTTCGGGATTATTTCATAGATCGAGGAAGAGTGATTACTTCACTTGTCGAGGCTACTGGTACGTGGATGTTATTTTCCTATATGCAATGTTAAATTCCTTTCATCTCTTATGTACTACGCCGTGTCTATAACATGTTCTTGGCTGATGAATGGCTTCTAGTTGCACAAAAACATGTCGATTAAATTCCTTCCTTTTTAGTCTCTATAGCTGACACAAAAGTACGAAAATCTACATAGATGTATACCTGCTTGGAACTGTGATGCTGGTCTTCGGAATGGGCCTTTACGAGCTCTTCATCAGCAATCTCGACAAGGGAAAATCCATGTCCAATGGGAGATCGAATTTGTTCGGTTTGTTCACCCTCAAGGTCCGTCTGAATTCCCATTCCATCCCCCCCACACCTATGCATCCATCATATCAATATATCATCACTCACGTAATCACGTTCACAAATTGTCGAGCAGGAACGCCCGCGGTGGTTGGAGATCAAAACAGTGAATGAGCTCAAAACCAAGCTTGGCCATGTCATAGTGATGCTTCTCCTCATCGGTTTGTTCGACAAGAGTAAAAAAGCAGCCATAAATACCGCCCTCGACCTGCTATGCTTCGCTGCATCGGTCCTCCTTTCCTCCGGCTGCCTCTTTCTGCTCTCCAAACTACATGATTGAAAACTTGTGCTGTCCAAATATAACTTGTTACTTGCCTGTATGTATTAACTAATGTCAAAAGGTTTTAGCTCGTTAGAGTTAGATGAAGCGAGTTTGCTGCAGATATCCATCTTCACTTTGAACCCAAGTTTGTATATGTAAATTGTGTTCTGAAGCAACTTGACATTTATATAAACACATAGAAAAGTATTACAAGGACAGCTGTCTCAAGTCACAACTCACAACCCCTCCATTAATTCAGATCCAGATATGTCTTTGTCCCCACATGGTTTTTGTCTTCAAAGATGAAATTACCAAGAAACAAGATTACCTTAATTTTTTCTTCACTTTTTCGAATCTCAATTTCTCAAAATCATTATCGAATCCCACTTTCCCCATTTGGGAGTTTCTAAAGGGAGTTTGAAGTACACTTGCATCGCCTAGATTCCAAATTCCAATCCGATTTGAAGAAAGCACAAAATCAAGCCAATACTTTAAAAATGCGTTCTTGTTCTTGAGTAAACTTCAAGCCTTTATCAGATGCCTTACCTATGGAAAGAACAAGACAATTCGGTTATGCTCTATTCTTCTCGACCGTCGTCGTCTCCGCGCTTCTCTCCTTCGCCTTCTGCGTCGCCGCTGAATTCGAGAAATTGAAGGTAGGTATTGATTACCGTTTTCGATTTCCACCGGGAAAAAAAAAAAAAAAGTTCAATCGGTTTTGTTCCTGCGATTTTCCCCAATTCTGTTATTGGATTCGTGCAGAGAGATGATCTCAGATTCGATGGAAGCCTGTGCCGTTTACCAGGAAGCAAGGCGTTCGAATTCGGAATCGCCGCCTTGATTTGCCTCTCGATAGGTCAACTCATCGGGGGATGCTTCGGGTGCGGACATTTCCGATCGAAATCGCGCCGGCGTCAACGAAAAGTCGCGAATCCTACAGTTCCATGCGGTTTGGTCATTTTCTCATGGTCAGTAACAGTATTTTCAATCAAAAAACAATTATGACAATTAAGAAATAAATTCCACGTGGACAGCTACATTTCGTGGAAATAATGATGATAAATTCATGATTGATTACATTTTTCTCGTTGAAATAAACTTCGATGCTAGGAAAAATGATGTTAGTTGTAGCTTATTTTATAATATTCATTATTTTTCATGTGCACACATTATTTCACACCGTCATTATTTTTCATTGTTCTGACATCATTTTTCTATGCATATCCATCATTCCATTTTTGTCATTTTTCATTGCTATGACATCATTTTTCTATGCATATTCATCATTCCATTTTTGTCAGTACATGTAAGGTTGACAGCACACAAGCCACACCTGTTTGAACTCCATTATTGTCAATTTGTTCTTGTACCAACGGCATCATACCAATTAATTTGTTCTTGAATTACTCATATTATATTAGTTGATATTCTATTAGGGGAGTGATTAAGCAATCCAATAATTTGCCAAAGGGACCTATTACTAAGACTTCTTGAATTACTCATATTAAATTTATTATGAAATGGACCTATTACTAAGACTTTTATACAAAATTTAAGGCACAATGAACAGAATGAAGTGAACTTGATATCAAAATATTTATAATTTTTTATGTATGTACAATTTGAATGTTTCTAATTTTTTTATTTTTTTTTTCCAAAATGTTGTTATTAACAGAACCGAATAAATGGTGTTGCAGGGTAAGTTTCGGCATTGCAGTAATTTTAATAAGCAGCGCGACTAGTATGAACCGAAGCCAAGGCTATGGCGAAGGATGGCTAGGCGGAGAATGCTACATAGTTAAAGATGGAGTCTATGCTGCCTCAGCCGCGTTGGCTTTGCTGGCAATGCTCTCCACGGTCGGCTCGGCTGCTATACAGCTAAAGGATCGGAAAGCTGAAGAACAGACAAAGGTGCATTACAGTAACAAAAGTAATTCAAACACGTTGGAATAACATCACTATGAAATGGTAACTACAGAGTTCCCTGATATTTGTATACTGGTACTTTTTTGTGTGAGAATATAGCAGGCAATGTATAATGTATAAAACCTTTTTGCAGATTGCAATCGACAGTTTATTTATAGACAAACTGTTGATACTGTAGAAAGTTATTTGAGTTGAAACATGCTTGATTGAAAAACTCATTATAATTCTAGTTCTAATAACTATAAAAATTAAAATTGATTTTTTAAAATTTAAAAAAAAAAAAAAAAAAAGAAAACGAAAAGAAAAAGATAAAGAAAGGGAGATCCAACCTCTACTAATATTATCAACTACCAACTTCAATGGTTGAGAAATAGATCCAATCAATCACAATTGGGAGCTTTTTCTTCCCATAATACTTAAATTCTTCACAATAGGACATCACGAAAACATAATTATTTTGCTCCCTGGCCAGCACAAGGTTGTTAAAACCTGTGCACAGCGCAGAAGATTTAAAGCCAAATTTATATGAGCCTTCCATATAACTCATGCCTCTGGATCCTGATGGTTCCGAAAAGATCTAACAATGATGGGCAGGCTAACCTCCTCCTGTATTCATAATCATGTTACAGGGAATACAACTATTAATTCAATACTGGTAAAGGGTATGTTATCTCTGCCTATAACCCCCACGACCTCTGTAACGATGGTTATACCCCCTGCCCCAACTGTGTTGGGCACGGCCATGATGCTCTCCCTGCCCAGCTCTGAGTCCACTATAACCTGATTGAGTTCTTCGCTGAGAATCAACAAATGCAGACGATTGATTGTGTCCATTCCTAGATCCATGGCCCTCAGAATTTACAGAAATGGTATCAAAGAAGTCATCCTTGTTATAGGCAGGCTGCAGGGAGAAGAAAATGTCAGGATCATTTAATACTCTATTTGTCGATAAAATCATCAAACGGCACTGCAAATCAAGAACTTAAAACAAATGCCAACAAAATATATATGAGCCTACCTTACGATCCTTGTTTGATACCAAATCAGGTGTATCAGTCCAAGCTCCATTGCTACTTGTTCCAATTTTGTGTATTCCATCTGGTCTATCTCTGATATTTACTTTCGCAAGATACTCCCAGATCTCATCCTTGTTGAACTTCTCATTCATTGCTTGGAAGTCAAATTCTTCAGTGAATTGAGAAGTTTGCAGCAGCTGTAAAGTTTCAATAAGGAAATCAATGATACAAGCAGAACTTTCATTATATTAAAATTCTGGCTCCCATATACAAGCAAACAACTTCCAATAAATTAAAAATCTCAAACAGTAATTCAATTTACTCTATTATATATGTCCAAAATGTTCACAACCTACCTTGGGCTCACCATTGGATACTGAATCAGAGTTATCATCCCTAGTTACCTGGCTGCTAGTTCCACTTTCCTGTATCCCCTCCACCTTCTCACACAGGTCTGGTTTCCCAACATGGCCCCAAACCTCGTCATTCTTTAACTTCTTCTCATTCACCACTTCCATATTAAATTCATCACTAAAAAGAGAAGGGCATTGCAACTGCAAGTTTCATTACACAACAGAAGTTTCATGATTACTTCTATGTACTTCAAATGACAGTAGCAAATTCCAAAATAGGTTATCAGATAACACAAAACAAGCAAAGCCAAAAAGTGCATTACAAAAGCAGAATTTCATCCAATCTTTATTTGGCAACCCAATCAATAACTCCTTAGACAATGACCAATGAGAAGACTGACCTGAGTGGAATCAGGTCATTGAGATGATTCAGTAGATCTGTACAAACCCCACAAAAAGGGGCAATGTTAAAGAGATTTGAAGTGACCAAAAAAGTATTTCAACGTCTTAAATCATCAATTGCCAGCAAGTGTGCTAGATCTATTTCCCTACAAATCCCACTCAAAGTTTCACGCGCTAAAGAGGTTCAATTGAAATTTATCATCTTAATTCTATCTCCTGAACACCCAAAAAAAAATTCTGAAGTAATTCTAGATGTAAGCCCTAAAATGGTTTTGGATTTGAAGATAACAATTTCAAATAATTACAGTATACACCTAAATTGAAAAAAAAAACGGCACCCAAGAAACTCAGTAGATAAGCCTACTCTATCCAAAAGGAATGAAAGAAGTTAGTTCCCAATTCATCCAAGCTACAAAAGAAAAGCAAAAGAAAGACCTATGAAAGAGGAACGGATAAATTTAAGAAGCAACAAGGCAAACAAATTCACCTTTTGTGAAGGTGGCAGAGATGAATGATTCTGTTGGACAACAAGAGGAGCCGGGGATAAAAGATTTAGCACTGTTGAACTTGTAACACTCATATCCTTCTGGTCAGCATATGGAATTTTTCCAGGTGCATTTTCATATAGTCTGGGTTGTGTCTCAGGAGTAGAGAGTGTTTGGTGTTGCCTTACTGAGGGTTCTGATATTGAATCAACAGATGTTGAATATGGAAAGGGCCGAACAGGAAGTAATGCTGTTGGGTCAGCAACTGCTTTATTAAGAACTTGATCAACTGGGTGACTGATAACTTGGTGTTTTAATGAAAAAGGCATCAGCAATCCGCTAGAGTTTATTAATGTAGAGTGATTGATGGGTGAAGATGGCTGAAGATTTGTCATAGCCATCATTGTAGGTGCTGAATTCTGCATGGAATACAGTTCAGTAGTCGATGGTGAGTACTGCCAATTAACACCAGTATTATTACTCCCTGGGGATCTGCTACAACCTTGCCGCTGTGGTTTGCCAACTGGCATGTCATAGGATGATGCAGTTGTTTGTTCTGACAAAGAAAAATCCCATGCCCCCAACTTCGTTCCCGAATGACCTAAAGGAGATGTGCTTGGGAAGAACTGTGCCTCCATTGCAGAAGGTTCGCTGTACAAGTTGAATATTGATGACGAGCTACCTGTAACTGGCACTGATTTTGATGACCTTGAAGGATCCACATAATTGTTGAACTGAAATGACATTTTATGTCAAACATAGTGCCCTTCTATATTTGAGGTAAAACAAATATTCATAGTCAGCACAAACTGACCTGAATAATTGCAGGATCATTGTACACTGGATCCTTTGCTTGAAGTGATGGGGAAGCTTTAACTTGCAAATCCTGAGAAGCACAAAAAGTAAACAATAAAAGGGGGACATACTGAATATGGAAATGGTAGAGCCAACATCACAACTGAACAGAACAGCCCCAACAAAATTTGCCTCTACAGCATATGGTAATGGTGTTAAAGGGTTAACAAATCATAAAGTACCAAGCCAGAGAAAAGCATCCCGGCATCTAGAATTTGAAAATTGCGCTCAATGAGCGTTGTAAGAATTTCATGCAGATAAATCTATCATAGTTGATTAAACTTACTTTAATATCAGAACCACGAAACATAATGTATTCATAAACTCTATCACTTGGGGGAATGGGTTGCCCATTTCTTGTTCTCCCCTCTGTTCCATATGATCTCACTGCAACAAAGATTGGTCAAATTCAGTAAATGCATGATTCAAAGCTAGAAATGAACCATTTCAAACAACGAAAAAGCAGGATCCTTCCTGCCAAAAGAATATAAGAGAACAAGATAATATTTTATATGTGACACTTGATAATGACTGTTCAAGACACATGATCTCTGTGGCACCAGGGATTATTCAAACAAAATGATCAATATAATCAAAAAGCTTTCTCCTAGTTAATTACAACAGCTTGTGCATGATCTCTTTAAACATACTTCGTGAAATACTTTTCCTGTCTTTCATATAATCACGGAAGGCGTCAAACTGTAGGGAAACGGGTCTACACTCCACAGGACTACAGCATCAACACTTGTGAAAAGGGTGAGCATAGAAAGCATTCGAAAGAAGAAATCAAGGAACATTGCACAAAACCTAATTCCATTTGTGATCCTTCGATCCTTTCTAGCTTAATTTAAAAGCATGGGCAAGGCCAACACTAAAAAAACGCTACGAAATTCCCATTCTTCCAAGGCCATTCCTGCACAAGAAAGCCCTTATTCTTGCAAAAAAAAAAAAAAACGATAATACAAGATGCATGATGAAAAGTTAAAAGAAATGCGTAAGGACACCAACAACCACGAACGAAAACCACATCAACTGATGATCGATCACAATAAAAACACGGAACCGACCGTCTCTGAGGCCAAGCGTGGAGTCCTGCGGGTTGAGGTAGTAAATAAAGCCCTCGTAACGAATATCCGACTTCGACGTCACGCTGATGAAGCATCCGATGTAAGAATCCGGCGACGGCGACGCAGCATTGTAGCTTGTACTAGAAGATTCTTCGGCCATCGATATCTGACTATTTTTACCGCCAAAACAAGAGGCAATTGCGAAATGGGATCCCAAAACAAAGACGGAAATCAAATAAGAAAACGGAGGTGAATACAAATCAAGAAATCGGTTCGCAGAGAGGGATTGAGGGAAGGGATAGGGCAATTGGAATGGGAGTCAAGCCTGCAACTGATTTATGGTTATAGTACCTGAGGGGGGAAACCAGGAAACCCAAACGCTTCTTATTCTTCCATTATTACTAGTACTAGTATTTTTATTTTTTTTTTTTTTTCTAAATTTTGAACATTTACCTCTAAAATTTGTTAGTGTTTATTTTCTCTCCAATCGGTCCACCACAGTCCACACGGGCCGAATCACCTCAGTCCATCATTTTGCTATATTTTGCGGGTTAGACGGTCCGCCCACGGCGGAAGCAGGCTGGAATTTTCTCAGCCCAACTCAACCCACCCATCAAGTTGCAGGCTAGCCTGTGATTCTTTAATTAATTAATAAATTTAATTTTTAAGTTATGTAATATTTTTATTTGTTTAAAATTAAACTTGTTATCTAATTTTAAAAATTAAAAATATTCTTTAATAAAATTCAAATGACTTAGTTTAATTTTATAAAGTAGTATTTTTTAAAAAATAAAAAAATAAAACCACGGCGGAAGGTTGAAGGTTCGATTCCCACCGGCTCTCTATCCATCCCTTTATTTTTTCTCTTTGTAATTGTGTGGCATGGGCTCCCACCACCCATTTCCAGGCCTTCAATGGCTCCTCCAAAGAAAAAAGTAGTTTATATCATGTATAATGAGTATTAAAATTATTTTAATTTAATTTAGTTAATATTAAGTCTATTCTGTAATTTTCAATAATATTTTCCCCAAAAACATAAAATTATTAAAGTATATAATATCAAATTATTTCGAATAATAAAGAATTCGGGGATGAGGACCTAGCCCAAGCGGTTAAGTCCCTTGACTTCCAACGGAAGGTTGGAAGTTCGATTCCCACCGGCCCCCTATTCCTCCCTTTATTTTCCCTTTGTAATTGTGTGGCATGGGCTCCCACCATTCCTTTCCACACCAATGGCTCCTCAAAAAAAAGAATAATAAAGAATTCCATTTGTCTTTCTATTCCTCATGATTGTGAGTCTATTACCAAAGCTGTTAAGACATTTTTTACATGGCATGGTCCGAATATTTGATACTACTTTTATTGTGACGTGTTTTTTTTTTGGAGGTGTCATTGAAGGCCTGGAAAGGGTGGTGCGAGCCCATGCCACACAATTACAAAGGAGAAATAAAGGGAGGGATAGGGGGGCGGTGGGAATCGAACTTCCAACCTTCCGTTGGAAGTCAAGGGACTTAACCACTTGGGTTAGGTCCTCATCCCTGTTGGTGTTTTTGGATGGAATGAAACAGCAGGATATTTCGTGGTAAGAACAAATCTAAATGGGCTATTTTCAGATACATCCACTGTATTGTTGGTGATATTGAAAAGGCAAGGACTTTTATAGAGGTGTCTATCACTCCCTTGCGATTGGTGAACTGGAATATGCAAGGGGGCGTGGACAATATCCTTCATGTAGATGGTAGTTTTGTAAGTAACCCGGCCGATCGGGATTTGGGGTTTGTGGTTCGTGATGCGAGTGGTCATTGGCTTGGCGGGGATATGAGATCCTTGGGATTGCATCGAACACATACGCATAAAGCCATAACTATCTACATTGACAGAAGGCCTTGCCTTTGTTCGTCGTGTGGGTATACATAAGATTTGTTGTTATTCGGACTCGAAGACGGTTATAGGTTTGCTTGAGAGCAAGGATTCTTATACCCCTTCTCTAATCATTCTGAGGATTAATGACCAGAGGGCTTCCTTTGAAGAATGTCGGATCTTTCATGTTTTGCGGGAAGGCAATAGTATCATGGATCGATTGGCTAAGTATGGAGCTTATATTGACAGAGGTTGCGGCTGGCGTATAGTTTCCAAGGGCCTAGTGTTATCCTCTCTTTTTAGTTGCTATTTTTCCTTTTATTTTTTTCGGTTGTTTTTTCCTAACTTCGGCTTCTAAAATATATATATATATTCAACTACTAAACATTGGACTTCAAAAAACAAAAAAAAAAAACTAACAAACATTGTTACAAATACAGTACATTATATTGTTTAGACTTTCATAACAAATTTAAAAAAAATTTAAAAAATAAAATAAAATTGGCTTGCCCCGGGCCAACCCAATGCGGTGGGCAGGTTTAGATGAGTTGGCCCATTTAGGCACGCTTCCAAACATGTCTCTATTTATTCAACCCAATCCACCTTTTTAGGGAGGATGGACGAGCTTGTCCAATGACACTTCTATATTTGTTTTTTTTGCTGAACGCACTTCTATATTTGTTGTTCATCAAAAATATATATCTTTCAAAACTCAAATAATTAGGTTAATTTTTATTTATTTTTTTTGTAAATATTGACACTCATGTATCGGCAAAAGTATGTGGGAGCTCAAGTTACACAAATTGTAAAGAGGAATAAAAGAGAGGGATAGGGGGCAAATGAAAATCCAGCCCCCAAATAATTAGGTTACTTATTTAAAACTAGGGTTACAAAACTAATTATTTTATCTTATAGTTCATTTGTTACTCGGAAGAAAATATATAAGTACATAACACACTACAAAAAAATTGCCCAAGCTACAACAAAATTTTCCTCGCCCCCGGCCTAACAAAATTTAAATTTTTTTAAATTCTTTATTTTTTCTACATTAGCAATGAGTGAGGTGAGGAAAAAATATTTCATCGCCCTTGGTCTGAGTAATTGGGCACGGAAATGGTAGTCGTGGCCTTCATATGGGAATAAATCAATTAATTTCCCTTAGCCCGCCAAATCCTTTCTTCAACCCACACAACACAGCGCCAAGGATTTCATGTGTTCTTTGGTTTCTTTTTCGCCCTCTTCTCCATTTGCACGGCTGCATCAACCCAATATTTTTCAATTTGTTTTTCGCCCTCTTCTTCATTTGCGTGGCCGCATCATCCCAAACTAGTGGATTCACGTGCTTCCCTCATGTTGTTGCACTGCCGCCTTTCACTCACTCTAACCAGTGCTATCCGCGCCTTCTCGGATGAGCTTTCTTTGTTAGAGGATGCGAAAATTCTAATGGAAAGAGGCGTTGATTGAATTTCTGGTGCCTATGATGGTTTGAAGAATTTGAATTTGGGGGTGTTTAGGGCTCTTCCACGTCTCAGTGTGAAGGAGAAGGACTTGGTGTCGTATGCAGGGAACTATGACAGAATAAAAACAAGGTAATAAAATTAATTACACTAATTTCAAAATGAAAATAAAATTTTCATTTTATATATAATTTATAAAAAATTTATATAGGTATAATATTTTATATTATGAAAATACATTTGAACAAAAAGCTAAAACTAAAGGGGACCCAAGTCCAACTAGCCGCGAGGGAAGTAAGCGCCCGGCATATCATTTGCAAGGCGTAGCCGCACATATTGTGTTTATTTATTTTTTGGAGGAGTCGGAGCCAGAAAAGGGTTGTGTGAGTCCAAACTACAAAAATTACAAAGGGATAAAGGAGAGGAATATGGGGTCGGGTGGGGAATCCAACCCCCAACCCTAAGGTTGGAAGATATGAATTTGACCGTTTGGCAATACTTATCTCCACATACTGCATTTATTGGATTAACACTTTTTAAATAATTATAATAATATATATTTAATGTGTCCTACCTCTATTTTTTTAATAATCGTTCCATTTCTGCGTTTCACGCAATCAAAGATACATATTTAAATTTTAATAACTCAAATTGTATACAAGTAAAAATTTTAAAAATTTAATATTCTAAAACTACGTTATTAGACGAATTAAACAAGATCTCATTTGACTATATTTTATCTTATGTAACTATGTTTAAAAAATTAATTAAAGTTATTCAATGAATAGTAAACATTATGCAAATGTTCAATTATATCAAAATGGAGGAAGTATATGGCATTTTATTTGGAATCGCCAAGAAGAAAATAATACTACTAGTATAGATGATATGATGTGGAAGGATAAGATTATTCTTTTTACCAAGGTTATTAAAATCTAGATCAAGATCTTAGGACTATCCTACGATCCCACAAAGCCAAAACGATCAAGATCTGTATGAGATCTAAATTAGGGTGAGATCTGGATAAGATCTATAGGATCTATACAAGATCTTAAAATCTTTGAACGATCCGATCACACTCCCTCTTATTTTTCATCTCATTTTTTCGTTTTCAGTCCTCCATTCTTTTCCAAAATCCAAATCTAGGGATTTTTGTTTGCATCCCCATCTTCCTCGCATCCCCTTCATCTTCTTCTTCTTCCAACAGTTGCACTTGTATCTCCTTCATCTTCCTGTTGTTGACGTCGTCGTCGTATCCCCATTTTTTTCCTATCGTTGCCCTTGCATCCCCTTTCTCTTTCTACCGCCGCCCTTGCCGTAGCATCCCCTTCTAGCACCCCTTCTGATGGAGATCTTAGTCCTAAACCCCCTGCCCAGATGGATAATGATGAATCCAATGAGACAGTGGTTGAGTTTGACGAAAATAAGAAAAATTTTAATGACAAATCTAACCCAGCTCAAGGATCATGTCTTAAATACTCACTTATTATCCCTTTTTTGCTAAATAAATTATTGTCTATTGATATTGGTTATTGTAATTTGCTAATATGCAATATGAATATTTTTTTGGGGAAAAAAGGCCAATATAGTCCTTTTTTTAACAAAAAAACCAAACAAGTCCTTTTTTATTTTTTTGTCCAATTGGTCCGCTACATATACTAATTACGTCCCAATTGGTCATTCACCCACTAATTATGCCCCAATTACATATTTTTTGCCAAATTAGTCCTTTTTTTTCTTTCAAAACTCTAAATTGATCCGTTATTAATTGTTTACCTCATTTCATGCAGTTCAATGCACATTTCAAAACATTAATAACTCAAATTTAATATAAGTGAAAATTCTAAAATTTTAATATTTATAAAGTACACGATGAGACGAATCTAATAAGATCCTACTTGACTCATTTTAATTTGTATATCTATGTTTAAACTTTAAGTCTAAACAAGTGTGTTAATAGTAGCAAATTAGACAATGTAGTTATTAAAAAAAATGGAGGAAGTATATCGCAATTGCTCTTCATTTTATGGAGAAACACAAAAAACCACCGAACTCTAGAGGAAGGTCCACCCCGGTAGCTGATGACTAGAACTCCAATGACATCCAGCGAATGTACTGCCCAATTCGATGCGAGAACGGGCTTCCAACAGATGAGTTCTGGTCGCTTCTGGTCAGCAGGTACTGCGGTAGAATTTTTAGAATTTTTACTTATATTGAATTTGAGTTATTAGTTGTTTGAAATGTACATTGGACTGTATGAAAAGGGATAAAAATTAATAACGGACCAATTTAGATTTTTGGAAAAAAATGACTGATTTGGCCAAAAATATGTGATTAGGGCATAATTAGTGGGTGAGGGACCGATTGAGACGTAATTAGTATATGTAGAGGACCAATTTGGCAAAAAAATGGACCGATTTGGCTTTTTTGTGAAAAAAAGGGGACTATATTGGCATTTTTTTCCATTTTTTTGTCTTAATTTCATAGAATCATAGGATCTGAATACGCTCCTACAATTCCAATCTTACAAATAAAAAAATGATCCTGCATGAGACCTAGATATTGATAATTAACATTGCTTTTCACAATCATAGAACCCATGAATACACATTGATAATCATAAATCATTTAGATTACTTGGTAACAAAAATGTGAACTCAAAAAAATTTTAAAATTCAATGCCTGAATGAATTATCTTATAATAAAACGCACCCTTAATTGAAAAGAAAACAAAAAAAAGAACAACAAAAGAAACTTCATAGGGAGTTCCGAATTTACTCTTTTTGCAATCACCATTTCTAATGTAAATTATGTAATCATGAATTATTCGCTATGTTTGCGCCAGAAATAGAATACAAGAGTTACTGGATGTCTAGGATGTTTATATCGCACAGCAGATTACTCATTTATAATTTTGATAGTACTATTGCCATCCATACTTGTACGCCAATAGGGTCCCCGTTAAAGGTGTCGTCGTCGTCTCCGTTTCTGCGCTTCTGGACCTACACCAAAGACTCCTGTACAAAATCTTCTGCCAATTACGCGCAGGTTTACCACGCGGATCGATATTACGCCCTCCGCATCCACCCCATCCGTTTTTCCCCCAATTTTCCAAACACTAAACCCAATTATATATACACTGAATTTGGATCAATTGGGTCCCGGATTGATCCAGGGTTCTTGAATTTCACACATCTTCGAAACTGGAGCAGTTGAAGACGATCGGTCGGGAGCTCGCGATGAGCTCCCAAGTGGGATTCGGCCAGTCCAAGGAGTTCCTTGACCTGATCAAGTCCATCGGCGAGGCTCGATCCAAATCGGAGGAAGATCGCATTGTGTTGCGCGAAATCGAGACCCTCAAGGCTAGGCTGTCGAACCCTAATAACCCTAAGTTAAAGCTCAAGGAGTACTTAATCCGCCTCATCTATGTCGAGATGTTGGGCCACGATGCTTCATTTGGGTACATTCATGCGGTCAAGATGACGCATGATGAGAATTTGCCGTTGAAAAGAACTGGATACTTGGCGGTTACTTTGTTTCTGAATGAGGATCACGATTTGATTATTTTGATTGTGAATACGATACAAAAGGACTTGAAGAGCGACAATTATCTGGTGGTTTGTGCGGCGTTGAATGCGGTTTGTCGGTTGATTAATGAGGAGACGATCCCTGCAGTGTTGCCACAGGTGGTGGAATTGTTGGGGCATCAGAAGGAGGCGGTGAGAAAGAAAGCCGTGATGGCCCTTCACCGATTTTTTCAGAAGGCTCCGGGGTCGGTTTCCCATCTCATTTCCAATTTCCGCAAGGTGCACACTTTCGATTACTGCACTTCTTTTATTTTTCAAACTGAAGACTGCACACTGATGCGATTCTTAAATTTCTTGTTCCTTTCTAGACATTGTGATTTGTAGGTGTGAAAATGATGTATTATTAATTTAATGATGGAAGCAATTGAGTATTTGGTTTGTGGCTTGCACAGAGGGAATGTGTTTGTTGGTTTGGTTTAGCATTCCGAGTTAGATTTGATTGTGTTGAAGCATACAGGTTTGACATTATTCACATCACTGAAATAAAACACCGATTGTAAATGCTTAGTGACTTCAGCATTTTAATGGAAAATGATTTGTAATACTCCTTGGATTACTTAAAGGTGGTTATGATTGACACAGGAGGATATTTTTACTTCTTTAAATTTATGCTGTTGTCTAATTGTAGAGTTGAGATGCAGAAAGTATAAATTATTGGTAATACAGTACAGCAAATGCAAACAATGTGCCCTTGTTATTGTTACCACTTACCATGTTAATGAAAGAGAGGTCTTTGGAGATGATGTGCTCATTCTAGATGTTACAAACATGCTGCAGAGCTGTTAACTTTATTGCTCATCTACTTATATTTAAATTTACTGGTTTCCAGAGGTATTTGGTTTTCTTCTTACAATAATTGAATTTTGTTTCAGAGGCTCTGTGATAATGATCCTGGTGTTATGGGTGCAGCACTTTGCCCTCTTTATGACCTTATTATGGCTGATCCTGATGCATATAAGGATCTGGTAGTTAGTTTTGTAAACATTCTTAAGCAAGTGGCGGAACGCCGATTACCAAAGAGTTATGACTACCATCAGCTGCCTGCTCCATTCATTCAGGCATGCCCTAGCTTTTTCATGCTCATTGTATTATTTAAGTGTCTATATTGATAATGGCTCTTTCATGCAGGATCATTATTATAAATGTTAGAATATGCTTACAGGACATAATTGCTTTTTGCATATGCAAACTGGGCTTTTTCTTGTCTAGATAATTGTTTGTTGGCTACCTACAAACTCCTCCATCTGTGGGCCTCTATGTACTTTCTGAATGTTTCATTTTGTCTCAATGATATAAAGGAAGTATGATTTATGCTGGATAGTGTGTTCAGTTGGGTGGAAGATGTGTGTTGGCACTTGGATTTTGACATCCACATGGAAGAATGCCTACTCTCGTGTTCCTTCTACTCATATCTTATTCAATATTTATATATTTACATTGTTTGTTTCTTTTGTCAATAGATCAAATTGCTGAAAATTCTTGCACTGCTGGGTACTGGTGACAAAAAGGCGAGCGAGCAAATGTACACAATTTTGAGTGACATCATGAGAAGAGGTGATTCAACAAGCAATATTGGGAATGCGGTTCTTTATGAATGCATCTGCTGTGTTTCCTCATTACACCCTAACCCAAAGTTGCTGGAGGCTGCTGCTGATGGTGTATCAAAATTTCTAAAAGTCTGTATATGCAACTTTTGTTATTCTCTTTAGTCATTAGTTTTATACTGCTTTATTCTAAAATTAATTTACTCCATTGGACAGAGTGATAGCCACAATCTGAAATATCTTGGTATTGATGCTCTTAGTCGGTTGATAAAGATAAGCCCAGAAATTGCTGAACAACACCAACTTGCTGTTATTGATTGTTTGGAGGTAAGAGTTATTCATTGGATAATTGTTAAACATCAGCTTTGATTTGATTTTACTAGCATAGTGACATTGATATGGAAACCAAATAAATTTGATATGGAACATTTAAATTTACCAATGTCAAGCCTGGAATTAGAAGCACAATTAAGATTTGAGAATTAAGGATGCTGAGTATAAAAGAAGTCTGTTATAACTTATAATTACATAAAGTTAAAATTTCTCATTATTAGGTAGAATTGTGCTTGCAAATTCTTCTCACAGGCTGGTGGAAAAGGAACTAAGTTAACTTCTTGTACTATGACCTTGGAATTTATGTTAACTGTTTTGTTGTGATCTGATTTGGGTCCTGTTGCATCGAGGCACCTCACTAATGTTTGGGATTATCCTAATTTTTTCTTATTGTTTCTTTAAAGCATTCGGCTCTACTTTTATGTTGTACCTTTAAAATGACAAAAAGACCTCTTTTTATTCAAAAATTGGATTTGGTAATGTAATGACTTGTTATGATTGAGTTTGTTGTTTATTTCTGGCTTGTTTTTGATTCAGGATCCAGATGATACTTTAAAGCGCAAAACTTTTGAACTGCTGTATAAGATGACAAAGTCTTCAAATGTGGAAGTAATTGTTGATCGTATGATCGAGTACATGATAAACATCAATGATACACATTACAAAACTGAAATAGCATCTCGGTGTGTTGAACTTGCAGAACAATTTGCTCCTAGCAACCAATGGTTTATACAGGTCAGCATTCTGGCATGTGTTGTTTATGAGTTTGTCATATTGAATTAATATATGAGATGTTTCTACTTACTTTCTTTTGTATGTTTATTTGTCAGACCATGAACAAAGTATTTGAGCATGCAGGGGACTTGGTTAATGCTAAAGTTGCACATAATTTAATGCGGTTGATTGCTGAAGGATTTGGGGAGGATGATGATACAGCAGATACTCAACTAAGATCATCTGCTGTAAGTCTCTTTTTGGGTCTGAATGTATTTCTGGTCAGTTTGTCATTCTGAGTTCGAATGGTATAATGTATATTCATTTATTTTCTGAAGTTTAAACTTATCTTTGCTCTTTGAAATGTTCTTTTGGTGATTTCTTGAGATAAGTTCAATTTCAATTGATACTCCTTTTAGTTATTTCTTGTCTATTGGCCTATCCTGTTTGTATTAAATGAGTATTGCGGGATAATTAGTGTAAGAAAAGCATCAGGGGGAATACCCCGGTTTAAATGTTACGTTTCTGTCTTCCTCAGAATTTGGTTTTTACTAGACATTGTCCCAATGTTCGACTTTCCCTTGGTTTTATGTCTGGAGTTTGGTCTGGCAAGGATAATTCAAATAATTGAGAGGGTGGAAGAACCCCATTTTGGATGCTAATGTTGGTTGAAAGCTATTAAATGAATAGTTAGTATCATCAATTACTGGGTGATTTGGAAGTTGGTTTTGTTCAACATCTATGACGTTAATGCAAGTTGGTCAAGTTTTGCATGCCCCAAAAACTTGATGTGTATCCTTGTGCATTGGAAGGGAAATGATCTCTCTCTTTTTTCTTTTTTTTTTCTTTTGGTACTATAGAGAAGCATGATTTTGCTTTGTTGTTGCACCTTTTTATCCCCATTTTCTTCTTTAATTTTACATTTTATAAACTGATTTTCACACGATGGACCTAATTTTCCTTCTGCTACCGGGTGAATCTAATCTGATGTATTAAAATTATGATAATAACTCTTTTTAGCCAGTCTAATTAGACTTTTCCTCCTGTTGATTTCAGGTGGAGTCATATCTTCAAATTATGGCTGAGCCTAAACTTCCTTCAGCCTTTCTTCAGGTACACTCTATATGTCTAAACTTGTTTTCTCTCATTATAATTATTATTTAAAATATATGCTCAGTCTGCACTAGATGTCCATCCAAGTTTCTGTACTCTTCACGCTCTTTCTTTTTATACTTGTCTTTTTGCCATAGGTGATCTGTTGGGTTCTGGGGGAATATGGGACTGCAGATGGAAAGTATTCTGCCTCATATATTACTGGAAAGTTGTGTGATGTGGCAGAGGCACATCCAGAAGATAACACTGTGAAAGTAGGTTGCCAGTTTTGCGGCAAAATCATGTGATGTTGGTTTACTGTAACTTATCTCGTCCGTTTTTTAATTTGGCGTGTGATATGTGATATTTTCATGTTATGCGGGGTTTTGAGTTGTGAAAGCAAGGGTATTTGCTTTAAATTGTCCCACCATCTTACTTAAGTTCTTTTGTGGGGTATTATTAAATGCTTTGAAAGTAGGAGGTTCAATTGTGGGAAGGAGGGGTATTATTAAACGCTTTGAAAGTAGGAGGTTCAATTGTGGGAAGGAGTGGTTCGTGCTATTGAGTATATGAAGAATGTAATAATTTTTCTTCAACAATATGTGTTAAATGATTTCATTGATAAAATAAATATAAAGTGAAACATATTCTTATTAGCTTAAGTTTCTACATGAGCTGATTCCAGGCCATGCTTAGCATGTAGGATGAGATTGATTGTCCATGTGTGTATTTTGTGAGATTATTTATTTACAATTCTTAGTTGGCTTTGCTTATTGCAAAATTTAGTTTATTAATTTAGAGTGAACATGTGAGTAGGTTGGATGGATATGAGCAATGGCCAAGTAATTTATATACTTTGCTGGTTTTCGAGGGGCGCCAGCATAATGTTTAATCAGTCTATCTGATTGCTTTCTTCCTGCTTCTTTTTGAAGGCATATGCAGTTACGGCTCTAATGAAGATATATTGTTTTGAAATATCAGCAGGGAGAAGTGTGGATGTACTGCCAGAGGTAGGCAATTTTTGGATGTATATACTAGATTTTGACTTTCTAATTGCATTTGTAGTATACCCTTCTATGTGACCTCCGCTTCATTTATCTCTTAGTTACTTATTGTCTTTAATACTACTATATTAGTAAATTACGGACACTCTATTATTGTCAAAATAATAAATTCATTTTGTATATTAATTGTATTTATATCATGAAATTTGATGACAGTTTTTGGTGGTGAATATTATGAACTAAAGGTCATGAGTTTAATTTATCTCTGAAACAATGTGGATTTTGCTAATTGTGAATAGATAACTGGGTAGGCTTTGAACATTCACATTCGTGATGAACTGTGCAGTTATTTTATGTATGGAAAAATAATTATAATACAGTATAGATGTATAAATCACCTATAGTATTAATACAAAATTTTCTTGCTGACAATAACAACGTATTCTGATGGATTGCTCAGCCACAAGAAATTGTAATTTATTTGGTTTGTAATCGTAGTTCAGTAAAACTCCTTGCCTTAGCTTCTAAAGTTGATCAGGATAAATTGAATATTTTGATTGAACTTTGCATTATGTTGGGATGAATGGCATAGACTATATTTAATTGAAATGCCTTGATATCTGTAATTGATTCCTCTCCGGATGCTTTAACAATTCTAAGTCATGGATCTACTGGTCACTATCTATTAATTGTGAATATGTTTTATAAAAAAGGGGTTCTAAATCTGGTAGAGTGACATGAGCTTTTCAGTCTCAAGAAGTTTAGCATGTACTGTGGGTTTGAAGTGTCATCATCAAGTTAAGGGGTGTTGTGACAGAATATCTTCCTTAAGTATGAGAATTCTTATTTTTATTGATTTGCTTGAGATTTCAAGATTTGTTGGCATACGTATTGTCTCCTGCATTATGCTCAGTGACTGATTGAATTATCAAGGCACCTTTTTCCGTTCTGTTAACATCTTTTTTGCTACAGTGTCAATCGTTGATCGATGAACTGTTAGCATCTCACTCTACAGACCTGCAGCAACGTGCGTATGAGCTCCAAGCGATCCTCAATTTAGATGCTCAAGCTGCCAAACAAGTAATGCCAATGAATGCTACTTGTGAGGACATTGAGGTAATAATCTTTTTTGTAACAATATTACCAGTATTTCATAAAATGTTGCCCCGGACCACAAATTTTCTCTCATTGTTGGCTTAATTACAGTAGGATAAATTTGACAATCCTTGACATGTGCACTAGTCTCATATTTCCCCTTTTATTGGGAATTTGATTGCATATATTTTGTGACTCTCTCTCTGGGCATGCTGTATGAGATTTTATTGGCTGCTCATCTGCCAAATTACCAGTATACTCGGATTGAGAATGAAGCATTGGTATATTACTTCATGATCTTTGCTTCCCCTTTCTTACTGGTTCATGTTCGAAATCTAAAATTTATTTTATTGTTTATGGGGTCATTCTTGCATTCATCATATATCAGTGTTTGCACAGCAGTAGTAAGCTTGATTTATTTATTCAGGCCTCCGTTGCATCGGTTGCTTGCTTAACTTTACAGCAGCCATTTGACAATTTCCTGTATTCTTCAGATTGACAAAGACCTTCCATTTCTTAATGGTTTTGTCCAACAAGCATTGGAGAATGGAGCTGAGCCATATATCTCTGAGAATGAGCGCGCTGGGATATCAAATGTCGGTAATTTCAAGCATCATGAAGATCCTCAGCCATCTACACATGCCCTTAGATTTGAAGCCTATGAGCTACCAAAAGCCCCAGTGGCTCCAACTGTTCCTCCGGTGTTATCATCCTCAAATGAACTTGTTCCGGTCCCAGAGTTATCATATGCTGCAGATACCCTCCATGTACCCACCCCGCCGGTTCAATCTAGCTCAAATGCTGGGCCTTCTGAACTCAAGCTCCGACTTGATGGGGTTCAAAAGAAATGGGGTCGACCTACTTATTCAACTCCAACACCATCCACTTCAACCTCTGATCCAGTAAAGATTCAGAGTGAGGCCGCTCAACAGGATTCCACAAGCAACACTGCCTCAAAAACACAGAGCACATCATATAGTTCGAGAAAACAGGAGGTTGAGATTGCACCTGAAAAGCAGAAGCTGGCCGCTTCACTTTTTGGGGGAATATCAAAATCAGAGGGGAGAACACATTCTTCTAGGCAGAGGGTTTCCTCATCTCAGAACCAGACTTCTGACAAGTCTCGTGTGGCCAAGGCTGCACCGCCTGATACTTCTGCCATCAAGATATCCCAACCACCTCCCGATTTGCTTGACTTGGGTGACTCATCTACTACCGCTGCACCTTCAATAGACCCTTTCAAGCAATTGGAAGGCCTCCTGGACTTCACACAAGACATGCCTCCAGCAAATTCAGGTCCAGCAGCAGCAACAGCTGCAGATTCTTCTGATTTTACATCTATTTTTGCAGACATGTCTTTGAACGTCCCAAGTGAAAATACTAGCAATCAAGCATCAAATTTGTTTGACACCAATGGGCTTGGAGCAAGTACAGCAGATAATTTGATGCAGCATTTAAACAAGGGACCAAATTTGAAAGAAGCTCTGGAGAAAGATTCCCTCGTGAGACAGATGGGTGTGACTCCATCTGGTCAGAACCCCAACTTATTCAAAGACCTGCTTCGCTAAATTTTATCTCATAACCATGGATCTCAACAATCTTTGCGTGCTGCTGTGTTCTTCTGTCTGTCTGTCTCGGGGAATGGATTTGATATTTTGATGAGACCCGAACAGGTAAGTTGGATGAATACGGTGTACTGTGTGTTGGTTGCCTTAAGATTACATGGTTTAGAAATTACAATACAGCTGCAGGTTCTTGAACCTTCAGCCGTAGCTTACGGAGCTTTACTGGGCATGCTTTGAGTTGAAAATTTCAAATTTTGGAGCATTGAAGAGAATTTTATGTTTCTGTTCCAAGTTCCAACCCCGTTTATGTAATTCTTACTTCCTAATAAAGTGGTGTTCAATCAACTCCAACAACCCCCCCCCCCCCCCCCCCCCCCCTTCTTTTATGGATTTATTTCATTTGTGTACTTAAATTCTCATCTCTGTAATTTTGTTCAATCTTATTCTTGGGCTCCCAATTTTATTTTCTGGTGAAAATGTGTTATTTTCTAAGTAATACTACTATACTATTTAACCCGTTATCTCTGACACAAGGGGTCAACACTAATTCCTTATGGCTACAAGTTCAAATCGATTAATATTCTATATCTGTCTGAATAGATGAAGTAAAACATAGCTGGGAAACAATATTTTAGATAGTTTTTGATTGATTGAATTGTTTAGAAATTAAAGTTGCTAAATATGTTTCCTATGCAATTTTTTGTGTTTCAAAATGAGTGTTAGTACATATTTTCCTACAGGCGCACGCTCGCATATACTTCGTATCAAATATTTCATCATTAATTTGATCTTTTACCCAGGTAGTTTGTTATTTTTGTAATAATATCTTAAGTACATAAGTAATAATTCTTTTGCATTGCTTCAAATAAGATAAATCAATCAGTTATTTTGTAAGAAAATTTAAGATAAATTAGTTCATTTAAAATGATAAAATAACTTAAAACAGTGTTCAGTTCTATTTGAAACTGCTGCATATAGTAACATTTTGGATTTTAGTTTATCTTAGATAAAAAGTTAGTTTCGAAATTGTCAAATAACTAATTTTAACAAAATTATTACTCACAGAATCAGTTAATAGCTAACAGCTAATTTCCAAACATATTCATATTCGAAGTTAGATGTTAGATCAATAAAGAATAGAGACTTGTAATTTGTTTTTGGGAAATAATTAGAGTTTAGCATCTGGAGTTTAAAATTAATTGTAAAAAATAGTTTAAATTTGAATAATGGTGTTTGGTAATGCAATTTTAAATTAGAGTTCGGAGTCTGGAGTTTGGTAAGCTAAAAGTTGGGGAGATGAGCGTTCAGAGTTTAGAGATTAAAATTTGGTGGTTACTCTAATTAGTGTTTAATATATATAAGATTTTAGACTATTTTTAGCATAGTTGTTAATATCCGATCCTGATATTAAGATCTTATGATTTTATGATCATAAAACGATCTGGATAATATATATATATATATATATATATATATAACGATCCCGATTTTTATAGGATCTTAAAATTACTAAGATCTGGATAATATCTTGATCCTAATAGTAGAATATTACCATATTATGGTCATACTCACTTAAACACTTCTACGATCTTAAGATCATACCCTCTTAAATGCATAAGATTTTTATAAGATTTTATGATTTGGGATCAAAGTAACTTTTTTTTCTTTAATTTTAAACTTAAAAACTTATACTCCTAATGTATGGTTTACACATTAATATGCATGTTGTCAAAATTTATGTTTAATTATGATATTTTTGTATTGTATTGTACTAATTAACTTGCAATAATATTCATAAACACACGGATTAATGCTTATACATATTAGTATGCATAATTGAGTTTTGCAATTTCATAAAATCTTAGGATCCCGATTCGATCATACGATCCCGATCTTGCAAAGAGAAAAACGATCCCATATAAGATCTCGATCTTAAAAACCTTGATTTTTAGTATATGTTTTAAAAGCTAAACACTAATCGCTAGCGTTTTTTTTTTTTTTTATCAAACGCAGCCTTGGTGTAGTAGTTGTATCCCCTCACTTCCAACCTTATAATTGGAGGTTCGATTACACCCAGCCCACAATCCCTCCTGTTTATTTTATTTATAATTTGTCAATAGAAATATCTCAAATAAATTTAATTATTGTTATTTTTACTGTTTTTTTTAACCAAAATCCAAAACTCTCATTGTTTTTAGTACACTCCCTTAATAAAAACAAAAATCATTCAAACAAAGTTTTAATTATTTTTAAAATATGTACTAATATTTTAAAAGTTAAACGATGCCAATTTCTCCATAGTGAGGTTGTAGGGTTTGAGCTGGTAAGAAGTCCAATAACGTCCACAACGGCCCCAATAATAATCCTTGCCCGGCCCAATCAAGCCCAATAATTTCTAAACTCCCGTCTCCCGCCTGCCTTCACCTCTCTCTCTCAATTCTCAAACAGTCGGATTTGATTTGCCTCTCGAATAAATATTTTTCTCACTCCTCCTCGTTTCGAAATCCAATCCAAAGAAGAAAACCAGTCGGAAAAATGGAGGGCGCACCATCAATTCCGGGTTCTAGGCAAGTCAATTTGAAGAAATCATTCAAACGCGGCTTGCGTTCGTTATTGACTGCATGCTCCGATGAGGTAGGGCAATTATACTTCCTTGTACTGAACGAATTCTGGTTCCTACTCATCGCCGGTGCTTTAGTTGTTCTCACCTTTCTCCGTTTCTCTATGTCTGTATATGGTTTTGGCTGGAATCATAAAGCTTTCCCCAGTTTCTCTGCTGCTGAGCAGGAGGGCCTCCACCGACTCTTTCTTCAGGTGTAATTTTCTCTCTCCAGTTTTTCGGTTAACATTCTCCGCTGTATCTTTTGTTATGTAATTTCCAATATATATATATATATATATATATATATATATATTTAAAACAATATATTTTGTTTTTTCTATCACTCTTATGTCCAGACGACCACAAGACTAATGCTGTCTTGCTTCACTCATCGGTTTCATACAGTATTACACAATTTTCTTTAGCCAAAACGTAGGGCAAAGGTTTTATAATATAAAAATAGGAAGTGAAATTTTGATTTGGGAACTGTAACAGCGGTGGTATATAGAGCTCAGAGATGCAGACACTGAACTTCAATTTGTTTATTACTTTGACACTATTCATTATCTAACTTTGATTCAAATTTTTATCATAGGTATGTAAGAAAAAATATAGTCAAATGAGATGTTGTTAGATTAGTCTAATCATGTACTTTTATAATATCAACTTTTTAGAGTTTTTCCTTGTATACAATTTAAGTTAGTAACTGTTAAAAATGTGTGTTAGCATGCGTATTAAAAATGTGTGTCGGTATGCGTGTGGGAGGGGAATGTAACAATTAGAATGAGACATAGGAAGTATGTGTTAAATATCAGCAATGACATTTAATATGGCAATGCGTAAGGGCTGCAATCCCTTCCTGCAGAGGTTAAAGCTATTAGTAGAGTATGTTTGGCTCTTATTCGTGACCAAGGGTTTCCACTCCCTAAACTAGTCTCGCAAAATGTGGTATGTTGGATGAAAAAGCCGAGTAATGTCCCCTGGAGATTCCCTCACCTTATGATACCAGTCATGGCTGTTGCACAATGTGGTGGTGAAGTTAGGGTGCAAAACATACTGCGGGAACGTAACAAACTTGCAGACCATTGGGCAAGGCAAGGGGCTGTGGGTGAACAAACTGCAGAAGCTTGGTGCTAAAGTTGTAAAGAACGTAAGTGCGTACATTATTACTGCTACGATAATGCTGTGAGTTAGAGGTTGCAGCGTCGTGTTTGGTTCTGTCTGTACGGTGTGGTCTGTGAGAGCATACAGGTTTTTGTATGATGCTATGTGCTGGGAATTAAAGCTTCACTTTCTAGGAGGGAAAAAAAAAGGGACTTTGGACCTAATTTTTGGACAATTTGTACGAAAAATGCTCTAACATGGATCGAGTACACTGCACTCGCCAAATTACACACGCTCCAACTTTGGTCAACTCGAGGTACATTAATTTGGGTGTGGCTTGTGTGCTGTCAACAGCATATACATGCAATATGGAATGATGGCTACGCCTAAAAAAATGATGTGAGAGCAATGAAAAATGATGTCTGTGTGAAATGATGTGTGCGTATGCAAAAATGATAAATTTATATATGGGCAACATCATTTTTTATTGAGCTAACATCATTTTTCATAGCGTGGACATCATTTTTGCCATGCCTGTACCTGCTGGCAATATTATTGCCAGCACCAAAACCGGACTGCATTAATTTGACTCCAAACTTCCCATTTATTTCAGGAAATCTACTGAAAATTCTAACAACTCATTCTCCAATTACCTAATATGAAGATTGATAATCTGAACGGACATCTAGTTTTCAAGGATCCCAGCAGTCACACCGCCGGAAATTACAGGCGCTGATTATGGAGTTCATTCCTCTTAAGTTAAATGAATGGATTACTTGATCACTTGTTAAATGCCAAACTGAAGTTCATATTTCACTAGTCTTACATCGTCTGTAGATTTTCATTGAGTTTCCTTTAATTTTAAATATATTGAAATCACAATGGAAAGCTAAAGATAATAAACACTTTTAAATTCATTCAATCTATATACACGTTGGGAAACAAGTTTGCAGCATTGATTTACAATGAAATTTAGGATACATTGGACGACGATGACGCCCGTAAGTAGCGTGTTCATTTATGATTTTGGAGACAGTTGAAGTTGTTTGGAATTTGGACTTGTAATTCTGAAATTTTTATCGATTTTGTTGTAGGTTGATCGGAAATGTGTTTTGAGCTTCTGGTTGTAATCGATCAACAATTTTGATTGAAATCAACAAAAGGTATGACGTTAACAATGAAGAAACGGCTTTTGTCCAAGGAAAACCATTTTTCCGGTCAAAATTTGAAAACTTCCAGCTAAGTTTAGTGATCTTGAGCTACAGCAAGAGTTTCTTAATTAAATCCGGACACACATTCATGGTCCTTGTGATAAAAGAAGTCGAATGCACATAAGAATCTTCAATTTTGGAGAAGTTTGGATGTTTACCGGAAACATTGTTCATCGTCTTCTCCAGCGAGACATTTTCCTTCCGGGGACCGTTATGCGATGAAAGCATCTACGGTGTCGTTACGAGGTACAGATTCATCTTTCACGACAAAAATTCAATTCGTTTGGATCTGTTCCAATCCTTTTTCAAGCAGAAATAACTTGCTATTTTCATTTGTGGACTCTCATTTGGCCTAATTTTCAGGCCCAAATTACTTCTGATGACCATTTATATTAATTCAAAATATCCTGGCCCAAAAGTGAAAGAAATTTCTTCTCGTGACATATTTTAATTATTATCTATATTCTTTTTCATGGTTAAAATATTAGGTAAAGATTGGATTATGCGATTGTACTTTTTCTGTGCATTGAATTAGATATGACACGATTTATTATATATTACATAATTATTAACTTGAAAGATTTGAATTTAAAATTATTTAGAGTTAGTAGGTATACTAAGTAAATAAATATTCATAAAATTTACTACCCTAAATGTAATATTTCTTGAAGATTTGATAAATCAATTTTAAACTAAAATTTAACTTTGAAAAATTTATTCCATAAATTCAAGATAACGTATAATATGTTTAAGCTAAAAAAAAGATAACGTATAATAGTATGTTATATTATATATAGGTATATACGATATATATAGTCTATGATCCCTTTATATATAGGATTATCATAGAAGTTACTCCATATATATATATATATATATTACCGGTTTCATTCCCCTTTTATGAAAGCCCATATCCAAAATTTTAAGCAGCCAAATTAGGGATCGTCTGCCAAAAGAATCCGATTTTCTTGTTCGAAGTTGGAGGCCGACGACGACGAGGTTAGGTATGTAGTCGGCAATGATTTCTCTTCTGGTCTTAAAATATAGCTCCAAGAGTTTTATAGTACTTCATATGAACTGCTCCCCTATCCAGTTTTTTTTTTTTTTTTTTTTTTTTTTTTTTTTTTTTTCAATGGTGGACTGGATTATTGCTTCTTGGTTGTTCGTCGATTGGGCTTTTATTTTCTTTGGAAAGAAATCCAAGCTTTTTATCCTTCTCTCATAACTATTAGTATTTGTTTTGAACTAACAGATGCATACTTTGAATGAAGTTAGATGGGGGCTTTGGAGTTATTTCCATGCTACTTAGATTTGCAGACAGTATATTCATTCGTTCAATTGATTCCTGATGAGTGATCATGATAACAATTCACAAGATATTATTTAATTTGCGTGGCCTTGACAGATAATGTGTTCAATTCAATTCAAGTTTCCATCTCTGCTAATTAACTGTGATTTGCCATCTCAAAATTAGAAGAATCAACGTGTTCCTCCAATGCTTTGAGCCAGGCAGATTTCGTAGTTTAGCATTTTAGTCTTTGTAGAATGGGAATAGGTGTGGGAGTACATACCTCAGTCAGTATCAGGCACTGGACAGGGGGAAATTCAATACTAATATCATCTGTTCTGATACATTTAACGGTACAAGAAAATTTGTTTTGAACAAGAATCTGGAAATTTTGTATGACTTTGGCAATGTCTTGTTTATTAGGAAGTGGGTATGTCCAAATTTCCATGGAAAACCATCCACAATAGTGAGGAAGTAGCAATATCCAGGCAAAGCTTTTACTTTTTAGGCTGATGATAAACAGAGGCGAATCCACTCGTTAGATAGCACAGGACACCAATTTTGCTGGTTTGTATATATACATGGATTAATTAATTATTGTTGTTCTTGTTCTTGCTTGCAGGTATGGACGGAAATCTACCTACGGAGTTGATTGAAAACATTCTCTTCCGACTCCCTATCAAATCACTCCTTAGGTTTACCACTGTCTCCAACTCATGGGCTAGCACCATTACTAGCCACCAATTTCATGTGGCTCATCACAAATATATCAAGAGCTCTACCCATAATATTTTTTGGATTCCAAGCATACCTCCAACTGAAGAAAGGGGTTATTTGATCCAAATCAAAGGTCAAGAAGTCCAGAGATTATCAATGGTCTGTCCACCAGAAAGTTCACCTTGGTACAGAAATATATGCTGTTGTAATGGCTTGATACTTTCAACTTATGGTTGTAGAAAAAAAAGGATGTACGAAGTTTGGAATCCATCAACCGGATCATGTATAAAATTTCAGTGCCCATACAAATTTTCAATGGATTATTTACATGCCTTCCATGGCCTCTGTTATGATCCGCTAGTATCGGATTGTAAAGTGGTCATTTCTAATATGAAAAAATATGCAGTTTTTGACTGTGTGAAAAACCATTGGACTGAGATAAAAGAAGTTGATGAATGCATCATGCAAGACTCATTTTTGGCACATCATATGGGAGCCTTGTCTCTGAATGGTGATTTCTTCTGGATTGTATCAATGTCCAGGCGGGATTTAAGAGCCACGGAAATAGTATGTTTTGATTCAAGAGAAGAAAAGTTCAAAAAGTTGCCCAAGCCAGCACAACATTACTTTGAACAGATTAAACATATAAGATTTGTTTCAATGGGAGACCAAATATGCTTGCATATGGTTCTCTGGACATCGAGAGAGCCCCGGCAAGTAACATTTCAATTGAAAATTGATGGTGGCCAGTATTCTTGGAAGAATCTCCATTTGTGTTTGCCAACAAATGATGACTTGAACTGGTATTGGCCAAGAAATGCTCGCGGAAAGAATATATGTCCAGTGTATCTACAAAATGAAAATGAGATTTTACTTAGAGTGTCCTCCGAGAAGACTGGCGAAATTCTGCTTTATAACTCCACAGAGCAAGCTTATACTCAAATCAAACAAGATCCTAAAATTGTATGTGGGAAACCCATCGTTCCATTTCATAGTACTTTATTCGGATTTACATGAGGAAAGCGAGGAGTTAATACTACAAAGGACTTTTAGTTTTTCAATTGGATTGGATTCTGTTTTGATATGGTTTTGTAGTGGTGATAATCGTTTTGCAATTTATCTGTTTTCTAGACATGATGATTTATGAACAATCAATGTCAGAATGATTATTAGTAGTCATATGTATATGTGTTGATTTCACTCATCTTTCAATATTGTTTTTTTCGGTTGAAAGAGGTATCCTCTTGTATTTTGTTCAACCATTATGGGCTGTTTTATGGATGCAATATTATGATTAAATCTTAATACTTGCTGTTGCTGGTATATGATTTGTAAACATAATGATTACAAGACATTTCATTATTCTTCTCTCATGAGGATCCCACTGAAACAAACACTACAATTTCAGAATGCTATATTACACAGGACAAGAGGGCATTATTAGTACTTTATAGTTCAACCAAGTATTTCATACATCTGAACTTCAATCTCTGATGCTTCCTTCTTCTTCTTCTTCATCTTCTCCTTCTCCTTCTCCTTCTCAAGCAAATTAAGCCTTTCTGCATCCGGCACCGATGATACGATAATAACGATAATATATATATATATATATATATATATTTAAAAATTTTATCTAAATTTTAGTTAATAATTTTGTCAATTCTTTTGTAATTCCTTTTTTTTTTTAGTTTCTTCCATTTCGGTTCTTTAATGGGAAAATAAACACACACACACACAATCTATAAAAGCGAGTTTCCCGGAAATCCATTCAATACACCTATGTTATGATCATTTAGATATCTAAGCACAGACCCCCCAAAATATGAATTTACCTGCACAAAGTGCTTAACCCTAATGATTCATGCCCTAAAATCATTGGTAGTTCCGAATTTAGAATAAGAGAGTACCAATGACGATCTAGTTCCACAACTTTGAGAGACTAAGGAGACAATATGTTGGAGAGAAACAGGATATGTTGAAAAGAATTATCAATTCATGCAAGTGTCGATCACTGTGCCAAACCTATGCGTTAAGCTATACTTTCCATTAATCGTAACATATATATGAACATAATAAAGATTGATCAGCAGAACAGAACATATGTTAGTCCTGTATTTATCAATGACTACACTACACCAACCCAAACTATGATCAGTCAAGAACAAACAATATGAAACCAAAAGTGTAGAAGCAAACAAACCAATTACTTATCCATCTACAAATTCTGCTTAGGACCATTCGCACCAATAAAGCACATGGTTTACCTTGAGGAGCCCACGTCAGCAGCATTATAAGACGCAGTCAAGCCAGTAACCACCAGACAAGTTATGAATAGCTGCAAGCCCAAGAAATTTTGTAGCTTACGTGTCCTAAATCTCTGCAAATTAAACCAAAAACTTTCCTGTGATTCCCACATCACAAATCTATAAGGTTTCCCATGAAAGAAGTATCATCATGACAGAGAAAAACCTTTAGGGTTAAGAAGGACAAGCTGAAGGATAATGCTGCTGATGTCAAACAATATAAACAAAGTTCTCCAACAAATTCAGTGTTCAGAATGTACAAGAAATACGCACTAGCAACTGCCATGGAGGTTGTAGTTCCCAGTAAAATAATTTCACCATCAGTTCTCCCAGTTTCTAATGTCCTTTTCTTTGCGCCCCATTGTAAGCCAATGGTCGTGACTAAACCATATGCAAGCATACCAAGCAGTGGAAGAGGCACACCTTGAAATGAAAAATAAAGATGTTATGGTTTTCCCCAAAACTATTAAAAAGAAATGGATAGAATGCTTTTCATTTGATGATGGTAGTGGAAAACAAAAGGAAAAAGGAAATGAGGAAATAACACGAACATCAACATAAGGTCGGAACAGCAAAAAAAATGAATGATGCCAATGCCATGATACATAGTTACATATCAAAATGCCCATGTATTTATCTAGCTCATCATATTTGGAAAGTGAACCACCGAAGAATTTGGGTAATAAACATAATTCCCTAGGCAATACTATGTAGAAGGATTTCAACCTCTACCCAAAATGCCAAACTCTTACTGCAGAAAAAAATGGAAAAAAACACCATTGGTCCTATAAATTTCCCAAATTTCGATTTCAGTCCCATAATAATTTGATTAACACAATCAGTCCATTATTTATGCTAATTTTTGCATAATCCATCCCAAACATCCTTAATGATGTTTTATTGCTGACGTGGCACATGATTATGCATACTAATCATGTTGCCATGTCAGCATAATCTTGTGCCACGTCAGCAAAAAAATGTCATTAAGGGGGTTTGTGACTGATTATGCAAAAATTAGCATAAATAATGGACCGATTGTGTTAATCAAATTAATATGGGACTAAAATCGAAATTTGGGAAATTTATGGGACCATTGGTGTTTTTTTTTTTTTTTTTTTTTTTTTTTTTTCCGAAAAAAAATGCCAAATCTTCTAACTAATATTTTTATCAATTCTTTTACAATTCATCTTCTTTTTCCGCTCTTATTTTTTTTTTTTAAAAAAAGTATATAAATACTTCCTCTGTTTGCTTTATTTGCTACGAACCCACAGTGCAATGCATATTTTAAATTATTAATAACTCAATTTCGGTACAAGTAAAAATTCTAAAAGTTTAATATCTAAAAATTTGAAGCATGATGTATTTGTTTAAATAGACTATAATTGGGGATGAAGACTTAGCCCGAATAGGTAAGTCCCTTGACTTCCAACGAAAGGTTGGAGTTTCTAGCCCTTCAATGGCTACTAAAAAAAAAAAAAAACCATAATTGCGCCAGTAAAATAGTTGGTCTATCAAAAAGTCCACGTGATATAACTGGCTAGCCAAAAGTCCAAAACATCAACTAACTACACATTGACAATCATCAATAAAAAAATACGGAACAAAGGCCAAAATGGTCCTTTATCTTTGCTAAAAAATCAAAATAGTCCTTTATGTTTCAAAATACCCAAATGGTCCTCTACAAATGCATAAAATGGCCAAAATAGTCCTTTTGCATTATTAAAATGGCCTAGTGGACATCCACACTTTTATATTTAACCCCAAACTTTCAAAACTTTCATTAAGGCCCTAGGAAGATTTGACTTTGTACAAAAAGGTCCTCTTTCAAAACTTAAATAATTTTATTGTCCATATGACTTCGGATCCGCATGAAAATTGGTATCAGAGCCTATGTTTTATTGAAGAACATATTAATTATATTATTTATAATATTTTATCTCTTAATGGTGAAGATTTAATTATTTAATGGATTAATTTAATTTGAAACCAACGAGTTATTTCCAATTTTGGAAATAAAAAATAGAAATTTCCAGAGGAAATTCTTGAACTTGTCTATAAGACAAGATTTTATTAAAAGTAATTTCTTTCATGAAAATGAGAGGGATTGACTGGAAAGAAATTGATCCGGATAGCTCTAAGTTACCACAAGACTTAAGAGAAATCCAAAAGACGATTCAAGATTATGGTAACCGGGTATTAATTTTACATGGAAAAATAGATAACTTGAATCAATCAACAGAGGAGATCTTGAAATTATTTCGAGATCTAAAGAAAGAGATTTTAAATCTGAAAATTGATATTTCGGATATCAAGAAAAGGCAAAAGGATATTCCTGGATCTTCCAAGAATAACCAAGCCAATATTAGAGATGCTTTCGGACCCGTACAAGCTTTACATCAAAAGGGTAAAGCAACTATGGTTCCAAAGCAGAAATCACAAGAAGAACTGATGATTGATCTCCTGAAAACAATCTAATGAGTGTTTCCAGAGCAGATCAATCAGATCTACAAGAACTTGCAGAATCATTTTCCCAACTAGGGATTATGGATCTAGTCAATGTAAAACACAATGAAGTTCTTCAGTTGGGTTATGCGGAAGAATCAGGATCCAACGTGACTTACGATGGATCGCCTGATGTCTCAATGAGAGAAAGTATAGACTTTCGCACGAAAAGGTATCCGGAGGTGATGGTCAATCCTAGACGTAACCCAGTACGGAACCCGAGTAGGGCACCAGATTCCTCACCCTGGGCTAAGACGGTGCTCCAACCATTAAACACATATAACATTGAACCTCGACATTATCGACTTTCGGAACATCGAGGAGTTGATCGACAAATGAATAGCTTCAATGAAAATTGCAGCAACCACCCTGGACCTCGACAAAGAAACTTTGTAAGATTTATAGAGCTGCGTCTCGAAGGATCTACAAAGCTGGGCTGGAAGAATTCCACAGCAGTGCTGAAGGAACAAATCCTTGAGGGAGAATCCAAAAGCACAATCTGTGAGGGATTTGGCATCCTATTCAAAACCCATTTCGTAGGAGATGGTTATTTTGAAGAAAAGGAAGCCGAAAAGGCCAAGGTTTACACCCAAGCCCTCTTGGGACTAGAATTAAGAAGTATCTGCGCAGTAGATGAATATATCTACTGGTTCTGCAAATATTTCTTTCGGAGTAAGATGACATCCGAATTAGCATGCCCCATATTCTTTGCAAAGATTTGCAGTCCATGGAGGGAGATGTTGATCCAATCATATTCAGTACCCCCTGGTACGGTGGATTCAATAGCTCGAAGAATGTCGTTTCTAAAGAATAAGCTCAGAGAATGGTGTCAACAGGCAGCAACCCAAAAGAACATCAAGAGACTAAGAGGTAAAATAAAAAGAACTCCTCTTTGCTGTGAAAATAATGATTTTCCAACAATTATAGGAGAATCAGAAGAAAAGATGAGAAAGAAGAAGAGTCGAGGCTCATACAGTAAGAGTTTCAAAAGACCTCCATTCCGAAGAAGAAGAGCATGGTGGTCCAAGAGCAAGGCCATGACATACAAAACTGGACAAAGAACGGGAACGACGAAGAGTTCATCCCAAGACTCAATTAGCTCAGCAGCAAGGAGCACAGGGAGAACAACGTAAAAAAGAACGTTCAGACGAGCCCATACCCGAGCCAACGAAAGTTTCAAAGATTGCAACTGTTGGAAGTGTGGAGCCAGAGGCCATATCTCACCCGACTGCCCTCAGAATTGTGAGATACGAATGCACGAAGCCACAGAGGAAAGCTGGTACCAGTCTATCAGTTTGAAGACATCCCCTCGGATGAAAGCATCTACGAGGAAGAACTAAGAAGTGATTCAGACTCATCTTCAGATGGATATTCAATCGAGTCTGACTTAAGAGGACAGGATTCAGACCACTGAAAACCTGTCTGGATTCTTTTCAAGGATGACGATCTCGAATCGAACATGGAAAGAATTATGTGACAAGATTCCAACCTCAGCCCATATGATGGATTCAGAATTGGCGGGATTGGACGAGTTCTTAATCAGATGGGACTCAACCAGAGAAGACATAACATCATCTACAAGGTAAGTGCAGGTGAGTTTGCAATTCCTATGGAACTTACTTGTAATGTTACAGATATGTAATTAATTCCTAAAGAATAAATTTTTGAGGAATTAAGAAGAATGAAGGAGGAAATTGCCATTACTATGAAATGGATCCACATAGGAGCCATCGAAGTAGTAATTAAGGCAACCTTCAAAGAAGACATTGATTCTGAACTACATCTATCAGTCACTGATAGAAGAATCAATAACCTTAGAGATGGTCTTCTTGGGAATATGGTAGGAAATTTATATGCAGGGAAGTTAATGTTTGACATTCATCCCAGAATTTCCTACAACTTAGCCGACCAAGATTTTAGCAGAGTGCTAACCCTACCCAGATTCCAAGGTTAAGAGGAGTAGACATACAAATAAGAGATCATCCAATTCTAGACAGATCAACAAGTGCTAGAATTGAGTATGCAAGCCGTATGTCTTTTTCGGAAGACAGAATTATGGTATATAAAGAAAAGGAGTTTATCAAAGATCTAACTCCTCAATCCATTGGGGTAGACAACACAAAAATAAAATGCCCCGAAGGATGGAAAGAGATATGAATTATATTTGACATCACTGAAAAGATTAATCGTTTTCCATGTGATGACCTATATTACTTACAACAGCCATCAATTGGAACCTACGAAGGAACAATTGAAATTGCAGAACACGAGATCAGAGTCTTAGGCACTGTCGGAAAGGAGAATGGAGTTACTATTTTGGAATTAAGTTTTCTCGAAAATCATAAACCATGGGTAAGAAAGGATAATGGAATAGAATTTAATCTGAAGGGTCATACCATCAGAATTAAATGACAAGTCCATTTTCCATTTATATCTCAGTAGGTATAATATATGAACAATATAAGTCAGAATATTTTGCAGCTTATATTGATTCAGGATCTGGTATTTGCACAGCAAAACAAGGAGTTTTCCCTAACGAAGATATGGAATCATTACCAATTATTGCAGAAAGGAATTTTTCCCAGAAAATCTTAGTACTCAATAAAGGTATTCGACAGGCTAATAAGCATTTGGTACACCTTGGTATAAGGTAAAAACGCCTCCTATTTACTTTCATGATATAGGAGCAGATATTTTGTTAGGTAATAATTTCATACAAACCTTTACAAAATATGTTCAAGATAACAAAAGAAATTTGTTAATTTACCACAATTTGTGGGAATGAGATACAGATGTTGCGCAGAGAAAGGCATTCAATCGGATAATGCCTATAATATTTCGCAGCAAACGTGGTGATAATGATGCCAAACTAACTCATCCAAAAATGCAGGATAAAAGAAAGTTTGGTAAGACTTTGTTGTCTTTTCGACAACAAGGATTTGATGATGCATCTATTGAGGAAATTATTAACCTCAAAGAAGCAATGAAGGAAATAAAGTTATTAAATATAACTTCATTAGACATTGATAGGAAAACTAAATTGTCCCTCGAAAATGTCAAAAGGCTTATCCAGAGAAACTTTAACGAGGATCCTCGGGCATGGTGGGATAAAAACAAGATCGAAGCAACTCTACAGGTAAAAGAACAATATAAATATGAGTATGTTCGATACAAACCCATCCTAATGAATATGCAGGATAAGAAAGATATGCAACAAATTATCAAGGAGCATATCGATCTTAAACTCATAGAGCCTGGAGTCTCAGCTTATAGCAGCCCTGGATTCTTGGTAAGAAATCATGGTGAAATAAAAAGAGGTAAACCCAAGTTGGTAATAAATTATCAAGGTATTAATAAAATAATCAATTTGATGGTTATTACATTCCGAGTAGAGAACACTTAATTGATTGCATCAAAGGTGCTAAAGTGTTTTCTAAATTTGATTGCAAATCTGGTTTCTATCAAATTCAGATGGAGAGTGAGTCGATGAAATTCACAACATTCTCTACCCCACAGAGGCAATATATTTGGAATGTTATGCCAATGTGGCTTTCTAATGCTCCTCAGATAACAATAAAGAAGCAATGCCGCTTGAGGCTACATTGATTACAATATTACCATTTCTTCGTAATGCAGCAGATAAACCTTTCCAAACAAAAGTTTTTCCTGTTCCTCCATATCCATAAACAAAGAACATGCCTCCACGTTCAGATTCAACGGCTGACAGAACTGTATCATGCACAGTTTTTTGCTCTGGTGTACATTTCTCCAAAAAAACTTGATACTCTGCTTTACGTGCCAAAGAATCATAATTCAACTCTTCTAATATGAGTCCGTTTTCAACATCCTCTTCGAGGAATTCATCACTTGGGAATGGCATAGTTTCAAAATCATGCAAATCCAAACCGCCAAGTTTGCACAACAATTTGTTTATTTCAACCAGAGTATAATTCTGAAGTTGAACATTTGTTAAATCCAACTCTGCAAAAAAAAAAAATACTGACAAAATTAAAATCCCTTTTTTACTATATACTTACAACTTTTATGTTTTATAAATGAATTTCATAAATATTATCTGGTTGCCGCATTTTTTTTCTTCTTTGATATAAAATATCTTCTGAAAGGTAAATCCATGTATGTTCCCATACATATTTTGGTCTTGACATTGAGTTTGATTGCAATAAAGTGGCAAATAAATTTCTCAAACTTACAACACTTGCCCACTGACTTGCCTCAGTTATCCCATCAATGTATTCTTATCATCATGTAATAGCCCAAGACTGTAGCAAGCATCACGATACGAACTGTGTTGAATGCCATTGACGAATTTAATGTCATTAAAGCATTTAGCTCCATGAACAATGTTTAACAAACACCTCATATAGTACAAATCTCCTGAGCCCGGTGGAATTGAGAATAACCGTCCTATGCAGAACCCCCTCTGCCTCGGTCTTCATTCTCTTGTTGCACTATCCCAAACAAATTTGTTAGGAAACTGAGCATATGTTAGTTCTCTCGCTTCTTCATACTTTTTATTCGCTTCCATCCATGAAAGGAACTGGCTATTTCTGACTGATGGTTTTGACACAATCACATCCAGGGATTCATTTTTTGAAAATATGACACTCTGTTCTTCTTCAAGATGAAAGCTCAAGCGCTCAACGGATGGATCCCTCAATTGTATGTCAAACATAAATATTCGCCAAGAAGCTTCAATTGGTGAAATATATCTACAATCATAGTACATTCTCACTTCATTTTTTGAATCCGTGTTCTGATTATTTGTGGAGAAAGATGCAGTGACACGATCATTGCCTTTGTTTATATACTTAAACAAATACTTGATTGCTCGTGATTGATTGCACCACTCGACATTTATATGGGCTCAATACTTCATAAGCAAATACTGATTATGAGCAAGTACACAGCCATTGTTCAATACAATTCCACCTTTATCAACAAATCTGCCATCATTTGGGCGTCGATAAATAGGGTACCCATGTTTATCTAGAGTGCTATGTTCTGTGAATTTCTTCCGATAGTGTTTTGTGCAACGATCATTTACCATGCAACTTGATTTTTTTATTAGCTGACCCACATGGTCCATGCATCATGATATCTTTCACAGCTTCATAGTACTCAGGATCATTTACCTTGTCAGGTATGGTTGCTGAAATGACTTTGTCAACATGTGATGGAGTCGGATATTTGTCTTCTTTGTTTAGAAAGAGCAAAATATGAGCATGGGGCAATCCTCGCTTTTGGAACTCAATCGTGTATACAACTGCAAAACGTAATTACTTTAATTAATTTGAAATAAGAAATAGTTATATAAGGAATTTATATTTAAATTTTGAAGTGGAATTTTTGTTAACTGAATACCTGCTGCAATGCTGCCAAATATTTTGTTTTGCCGGAAATCTCTGATCATATGATCTAACTTGATCTTAAAGATTCTTGCAACAATATCAGGCTGATCATCTACTTTCAACCCACACTTTTCAACGTATCTAATAATCTCTGGCCATTTTGGGTTGCAAGTGAATGTAATGAATAAATCTGGAAATCCTGCCCATCTACATATCGCCATTGCATCTTGATAATTTTGAACCATATATCTTGGTCCGCCTGTGAATGATGATGGCAAAATGACACGTTGACCACATTTACTTGGATCCCTCTCACCACGAAAAACGGCATCTGACAACCCCTTATAAATTTCTGCTCGAAGTTGTTTCTGGTGGTTGCGTATATATGTTAATCTAAATGACTCACTCATTGTATACGCATCCACCACAAAAAATTGATGGAATAATCTCTTTGCATATAGAATTAGTGGTACTTCATTTTCTCGCTCATGGAGTCGGTAAGAAAAATACTCTGAAAGGTGACATTCTTCCTTTTTCTACCGTTAAGCATGTCATTCTCACGAAATGGAATACTATCACTAAATCCATCTTCTCCATATGGAAACAACAACGGGTACTATAGTGGCAAATAAGATGCATGCAATTCATTTATCCGCTGCATGTTTCCATTTTTTATTGTCACAATTATATCTCTTTCTTTTAAAGCTTCATCAAAATCACCAACAATTAATGCTGCAACTTCATTCACAGTCGGTACGTTATAAGTCCTTGCATCTTTTGCTCTTTTTCCAATGAGGCGTAATTTGATATTTGAAGATGGTGATTCTTCAAGCTTATCTTTCACCATTCGGAATGACTGGACCAAAACATTATGTTCATCAAGCATTTCTTTTAGATCTGAAACAATCTCAGCATGCAAGTCATTCTTTGTTCCATCAGGCCTGTGCAAAAGAATGGATTGTTAGTGATTTAAACATTGTATATAAATTTAACATTACACCCCATGATCTTTAATATTCTAAATTTAATTCTCATTCACCTCAATGCACGCATTCTATTCTGTATTTCATTCTGCGTGTCATATATATAAAGTTGAGCAAATTTTGGTTGACGTCCTTCTTTTGGGATTAGGGTGCCAATGCAATGATAGTTTTCACCATGCAATCTAAATGTAGGAGGACTTTTTCCAGTATTTAGGCTGGAGTCAACTTTTGCTCCTAATGATGTGAAACTGAACATACCGTTATAAGAACGAATATTATCTTGGAATTCAATGCTTATAACATCTCTCCCAATAACAAATTATCCAATACTGGAGGTGGCTTTTTTATCTTCGGAAGTTGAATTTTGCCACTCAAACAACACATTGTATACATAGGATTGGTAGTCTTCCTGTTTTTTTCTTTTATCTCTTCATACCAAAATAAAGCCTTGCACACTTGACATGCATATGTTGCATCACCAATGTCAAAATAACCTGTTTAGCCAATGAAAATAATCTAATTCATGAACAATGTATAGGTCAAATGATGTATATATGTAACGAATATTTCAAGGAAAATCCAAAAACAAAACTTACAGATGTCAGAACTCGGATTTAATGCTTGCAGGATTGTATGATTGCTTTTCACTTTAGAGTTAAGATTTTCTTCGTCATTTTGGTGTTGAATTGCACTTGGAACCATGGGTAGGCACACTATAAGGAAGAAATAGCACAAAATATAAGTATTCAAAATTAAATTGGATTGTATTACATTTAATTGCATTATAACAATTTATATAATCATAACAAAGTATGCAAAGGAACAACGTACCATTCTCTGAATTTTCTTTAAATTGTTCTAACATTATACGATTTCTTTTAGACGTACGACCTTTACAATAAGCCAAATATTAGTACAATATTGTTTGTTTTTTTTTGGGTAAACAGAGTACAATATTGTTTTGAAAAACCATAGAAAATATATATATATATACTAGAAATCTCTTGTGGCGCGCGCATACGCCGCGCGCGCCAGTAATGAAAAATGTAAAATGTGTAATGTGTATGATGCGTTGATAAATAACGGTTGGTATATTATATGATACATATTACAACTTTAATAATACATCCCGTTGCTCTTCTTCACTGTAGTGTGATCAATGCATCATGGACATATTGATCCAAAAAATGCAATGAATCAACAAAGAAGCCTGCAGACAAAGACAAATATGACAAACACAATCACATAATTCTCTTCAAAATTCACCCCAAATTTCATCAATCCTAAGGCAACATATCACACATATTGTATGTTTTATTAAACACCAGACTAAAAGACTCAAAAGAAACAATTATTCGTAAATAGTTAGCACGACAAATTTAAAACTCTGCTCAAATAATTAATATTTGAACTATTGTCCTAATGCTTTTCTCTCAGCTATGATCTTAGAATAGCCAAAGATTGTATGAAGTTTAGTACCTCAGTATAGTCACAAGCTCGTCCAACATTCCAGGATGACCTGAAAGCCCTGCGTAGTTCACCTTTTTGACTTGTGGATGCAATGCAAGGAATTCAGAATTTTGTGCATTCACTTGCCATGAGTCGTGCGTAATAAACACTACAAGAATTGGATGACAAAAATCGTTTATGTTATTGTACAATTTCAATATTGTTGAAATAAATCATAACGCAACATAAATATTAGAAGTAGGAATATTAAATGGAAAATAAAAACATGCACCAGCTATTACTCTTAACATTAATTAATGTATTTTGCTAAAAGGATTGTCGGTAATGGGGATAACATGATATAAAATAGAGAAAAAGAAACAATTGTTCAGGAAAAGGTTGTCAGGCGAGAAACGATGGAAACAGTGATAAACTAACAAAACACCTTTCACTTATTGTATTGCTCCATTTAATATCAAGCAAGGTTAGGCCGGTTAGCACTGGTGTCATCTTTTCTTATTAAGCACACAATTTATTTATTGTCCTAATTATTCACCATACAAGTATTTCCTCCCTACTGTAGTCATTAAAGGATTGTAACCGGACTGACACTGTTGAGCATAATTAAAAAGTCTGATTTTTTTTCACTATTCTACTGAAAAAGGTGATGAGGATAAATAGTGAGATTTACTCATTCTAAACTCAATTGGGACGACCAAGAATAAATAGTGATCCAAAAAATGCAACGAATCAAATATGGCACCTGTATTAGTACACTGAGCAGTCAGGCAAAATTTGAGCGTTTTCATTCAGGGTATAGAATGCAAGATATGTCTAATGGCTAACGCACCCATGATGCCCAGGCCAAACCATACTACAGTCCCTGCACAAGTGACAAGACAAACAACAAATTTTCACATCATTTTCATAAGGAACAAAAAATGTAAATGAACATATATGCTACAAATGAGTTTGGCTCAGCAACTTAAATATGCTACTGATGCAAGCAAGGCAGCAGAGAGAATCTGTTTCTCTTTGAGGAACAGGTAGAGTGCAGGAAGCAACAAAATCTTGCAATGACAAGATGAATGAGTGCGTCAAGATTACAGACATAAATTGGATTTTGAACAAGACAACCAATAAATGATGCCATAAGGACCAGTCAATTACTATGCATGTAAATGTATGTCTGGACTCTAGCAACAAGAATAACTGCAAGTCTGGCGGTGTTTCATCAGTAAGGGAGAAAAAATCTAGCCTACACCCACCAGCTTCAGGATTTCTGACAGCTGGTTTTTATTGAAGCCTAAAACTGACTCCAGATAGTACTGCAAGGATATTGAGAAAAATTACAAATGACTGGTAAACATAAACTCAAAACCTAATTAACAAAACAATCTAGTATCTAGCTTGGAGAAATTAAAGATGGAAACTTAACAACCTACTATAATTACTTTCCAAATAAACAATTAAAGATGAAGAGCCCATGAAAAATTAACTTTGAAAAGTAAATATGGATAAATACAGATTAGTGCATATGAAGGGCTAAAGCAGAAAAGGACATTGGGATGAGAAATCTCAAGTGCCTCATCATCTGCACACACACAACATAATACTGGAGGGGAGATGGAACAGATATAAGTCATTAAAGTAATTATTATTTTTCTTCATAAGACTGATATTCATCCGAGGCAAATGTGAAATGTAAACGTAGAGATCTAAGACAGACAGAGGAACAGCCATATGAAAGAAGAAAAGAAAACAAAGGATGAAGACATAGTGGAAAAAGAAAACAAATCATAAGCTAACCTCTGTGGCCGCAAACAACAGAGACTTGAGTTATCAAACTATTGCTCCAGAAGAAAATCTTCCCATCAGTTGGTTTTGAAGATCTGAAATGAGCACAAGAAGCAGCCATCAATGGCCTTCTCACACCAGCATTATCAAATTTGCCCAAGAGTTTGAACAGCTTTACAAATTGCAGTTCAGTTCAAAATTTACAGATTGTAATCGATGAAAGATTTTCCCTAATCATGTTAAAGTCATGAGATATGTTAATCCAGTTTTGACAAGAATATTACTATATTCCAAAAGAACATGAAGGGGAGATTAACAAAGTTTACAAACCTGAGCAGAAAAAAGAGAGAAAAAGAGTTCAAATGTGACAAAAGTAACCATAGAGCATATATAAATATCCATGCAGTGAGGAATTCAAAGGCATTTAATGATTCAGGGAGAAACATAGCACAAGTAATCCGACAACAAAGCAACTTTTGACAGGAGTATAACAACGATAATTCACTAGTGAGAGAGCAGGAGCACTAGAGATCCACTCCCACAACCAATGTTGTCGCACATTACTTTATATGTAATGTGTGTAACCTCACAAAGCCTATATATATTAGGCTACAATAAAAGACCTGACACAATTCTTGTTGTAAGTATCTGAAGAGCAACAAGAATGAGCTAGGCATTCCACAAATACAAGGAATGCATCGTTTAGAACATTTGATGCCACTAGTCCACTACACATTATGAAAACGAAGACAACACTTATACTCATTGAATATAAGTATCGGGGTATTAAACTAATTGGCCATCTGAAGAATTATGGAAAAGAGTGATAGAAGGGAGATTAAAACACCAAAATATGTAAAATCAATTTGATTTTCCACAGTGACACAACAGGAGGCACAAATTAGTCAATGCTTATCTGAACAATGTGAAGAAGAATATACTCCATATTTAGAATTAAAATATACTAATATTTAATGACCTTTCGGCAGAACCTTAGAAGCGACAAAACCCAAAAAAATTCAAACCAAAAACGAAAGAGCACACAATCAAAATCTTAAAGACAGTGAAACACAAAATTGCTATTAAAACCCAAAACCTCATGAAAACTGAAACACAAAAGCTTCAAATGAACATCCGAAAACAAACTAAGCTGTTAAAAATAATACGTTGTCTAATCCCTACGAAATTGAAGAAATGAGAAAGGGCTTACAACAAATGGGGTCTGACACAAAAATGTAATGGATAATCGGAGCAGGCAACACAAAGGCAAGGATTTTGCGTACCGATTTCCTGGCAGGAGAAAGCTGCACAGCGATTCGAAGGGTCTTGGGCAGATGAGGTATCACGAGACGACGAACAAAGGTCACGATTGCGAAGAACACATAATTCGGATCTGGATTTCAAAACGGGAATGTGTGTAAAAAAAAAACAAATAAAATAAAAGAATTAGGGTTGAATGAATTACCGAACTTTTCCAACCTCACGATACCGCAACTGAAGCTTGGCTCCGTTTGAGAGGGGCCGTACGGACGGGGCAATAACGCCCTGGATCGAGGCAGGGGCGGCCGCGAGAGATGGAGCTGGCGTCGGCGCCAGCGCCGGCCGCCACGCGAAGGCGTGGAGGAGGCACAGGAATGCAGAGGCAAAGCAGGAAGGAGCGGCGCGCAGGCAGGGGCGGTGGATCGCCGACAGCACAAGACGCGCAACGCTGGTGGATCGACGGGCAACGCCGACGGATCCAATACCGGAGGCAGGACAGAATCGGAGCGCACAACAACAAAAAATCACCAACGCACAGAAGAAGAAGAAGAAGAAGACGGGCGACGGCGGTGGATCGACGACCACAGGCAGGACAGAATCGGAGCAATTGTTAGAGGGAAAGGAATTGATTTAGGGCAGCCCTCGAGATCAAACTTGGGATAGATATGAAGCACGAGCGGTTACTGTTCCTAAGGAAACAACTGTTGAAGTATACATACAACTGTTGAAATATACTGCTTGGTATTTATATATAATAGATATATATACCTTTTGAAACTGAATATGTGTATTTCTGCAGACCGTTGCAATCTAATTAAACAAATTGTGAGCTTCATAAGTAATAAATAAATAAGAAATATGAATAAAGGTTGGGAGATATAATTGTACCAATTGGAAAATTAAAACTTCCTTCACCACCATGAAATGAATTTTGAATTGAACTGTGGGGTGCCGACGCTATAAACAAACATGTTAGCATAAAATTTATTTATTTAAAAAAGAAAACTAAAATATAATAAATAGTAACATATATTTATCTTGTGATGACAAAAAAATCATAAGCAAAAAAACTTACAGTTGAATGAACACTGTTTCAATTGTTTCGACATTCTACGACATTTCGTTTCTGAATGGTGAGTTTAAAAAAAATAATGAATATTAGTAAACCATTTTTTAAGAAAAAAAAAACTAATGTATGCAATATAAAATATACATACCTTTTGTAAGAGGTGATTTTAAGTTGCGCCTTTCCACAGATATTGATTCAAATAATTGCATCAACGATATAAATTACATAAAATAATTAAATTATGTCTACAATTAATTCATGTCATATTTCTTTAAGTATTTTACCATTTTCGATGCTCCAATTTTCTGGGTCACCTGCACTTCTTTCTTGATTTAGAGAGTTAGTTGTGAACACTATAAAAAGAATACGGAGAAACAATTGTGAAATTTGAATATAATAAATATATTTTATAATATGATTTGGACCAATTTTTACAATCGTAAACAAGATATATAAATGATACTGATAAACAATAACTTACCATTCAACTGAGTCAACATTGCGCGGTTTCTTTGAGAGGTGCGACCTTAAAAGTAGGATACTTTATTAGAATACTTAAGCTAACAAATATAGACAGCCTCGAATGCGTACCTTTTCCAACAATGATTTGTACTCTTGCATTTCGACCGGATCTAATTTAAAATATTATAACATGAATTAATGTTATATCAATACTCATTGCACATTAAAATTTATGACCCATGTCTATTGAGATATAATATAGTACCATTTTGGAACGTAAGATTGTCATCATGACCATCATATGATATTTCATTTTCAATTGTGGGAGTCACACCTATAGAGAAAGATTAAAAAAAAAAATATATGAATACAACTTAGTTTATGTATTAACTAAATTTTTATATGAAAAACAAATATAATGGAAAACTCACATGTATTAGAATCTTGTTCCAATAGTCCTAAAATTGTACGCATTCTTTTTGATATTCGACCTTCATTAAAACACATCAATCTATTAAAATAATGATATAAAATTGAGATTTATTTATTTAATTATTTTTTTAAGAAAAGAACCATTTTAGGTGTTAAAATATATACTTTTGTCACAGAAGAAAAACCAATACAACTTTTCCCTGCATCCAGTGAAGGTGACTGCATAGAAGTAAAACCTATATCTCCTAAATCTAGTGAAATACGTTTATGGTTAATCATAAATCTTGGAAAACTAAATAATTAAAAGGAGAAAGCAATACTTAAAATTGAGTTACTTTGTTGGTTGTCGTTGCATATAACAGATAATGGTGAACGGTCTACTATGTTCCATGGATGCTTTTTCCTGACATCTGTAAATGTGCATTATACTATATTCATCAAATTAAGTTCGTAGATATTATATACCAACCATCCACAATATATTATATTCAACATTATTTAAATAAAAACCCAGTAAATTACCCACTACAAGAAAAGTTAGGATTACCGACCCCAAAATGGGGTTGGTAACAGGGTTTTACAGGTCGTTTAGGCCCTTACCGAGCCCAAACCCGGGTCAGTAAAATACTGGTAGGTAATCCAAAACCGACCACGGAAGGTTGTGGTCGGTGGCTTTACCGACCCCAAGTGGGTCGGTAGAATTACCGACCCCATTACCGACCAAAAATGGGGTTGGTAATTTAGGGACAGGGACCTTGTGGACCAGAAATTACCGACCCCAATTTGGGGTCGGTAAATCTCTTATATGAAAAAAATGTGCTCAAGAGAGCTCGAACCCACCACCCCAGCCTCACTTAGCCACAACCTTAACCAGCTGGGCTACCCCTTTGTACCGCCAATGAGAAGCTGCCACGTGTCATATATATATATTAATTCATCCCCAATGCTGAAGAGGGGATTCGAACCCAGGTGAAGAAGATTTCACACCCGCGCTCGTGCCATCCGGATACACAACTTTTCATGTTATCATATGCAATTTGCTAAATATATATAGTTTTTTTATATATAAATGTGAAAATTAATAACACAAAGATTAATATAAAAATTGATATTAATTAAATAAATAAATATAATAATTCATTAATTAAATAAATATAAAATGAAATTAAATGGGTAAAATTAATTAAAACAATAAATAAATTTAATAAAACAGAAATTAATATGATTAAATATTAATTAAATTAAAAATTTTATAAAAAATATTAAATTCCATAATAAAAATTAAAAATAACATATGCAAAATAAAATTCAATAATTAATATGAATAATCCGGTCGCTAATCTATCGGTAATAGCGATCCAATATGTTCGATTGCAAATTTTGATCGCTAAATTGACTTTTTCTTTTATCTCATTAAATTAAAATATAAAATATAAATTAAAATTATATTAATTAAATAATAAAAAATTGATTAATTAAATGAAACAAAAAAAATTAATTAAATCAAGAAAAATTGAAATCAATGAATTAACTAAAATAATAAAATTATTCTAAATTAAAACAAATATAAATAATAACACAAATTTATTTTTAATAAAAAATACTATGAGTCAAAAATTAAAAATAAAATTGATTAAATAAATTATAGAATTTAATTAATAAATAAATACATAAATTATAAAATAAATAATTAATTAATTTGCTCAAATAAATAAATAATTAAATTATATAAATAATCAAATAAATGTTGAATAAAATATAAAATAAATAATAAAATAATGGAAAAAAATAAGAAAATTTAAAAAAAAGTTTGAAAACAACTACAGACCCCAAATTGGGGTCGGTAATGGGGTCGTTAACAGTTACCGACCCAAGATGGGGTCGGTAATGGGGTCGGTAATTCCGACCACATTAATTTTGGTCGGTGTTCTGGTTGTCGAATGCCTCGGGTCCCAATAACGGCTACATATTACCGACCCCATTTTGGGGTTGGTAATGGGTCGGTAAATCCGATCCGTACTATGGTGGTCGGGAATTGGGGGTCGGTAATTGGGTTTTTTCTTGTAGTGACCTTTGAAAGAAGATGTACTTGGCATGCTATGTTATGTTTAATAGAGATTGGAGTAGCATCAAGTGAGCTAACATTCGCCTGTGGTAATGTAGATGGAACTATATTTTCCACATCTGGGAAAAAAAAAAAAAAAGCAGAGAAGGAATAATGCAATTTGAATATGATAAAAGAAATTTTCTTACAGTTTTTTTTTTTTTTTGAGTATAAATTTTCTTACAGTTAATGTAATAGTAACAACTAACAACAAATACAAATAGCAAGAGCCGATTTGTTGTCAAATTGATTGATCAGATTTTTTGGTATGAAAAAAAGAAATCTGGTCCCCTGTATTTGAAAGGATTTTTAGTTTTCAAATATTTTTATATGAAAAACTACAAATTTATGCATATGAAATTTTCATAAAACTATGTACCTCTTCATCATGAAATATTGCTTCAACAGTGTTGATATCATTTGGGTTGTACTGAGAATTTGTTTTGTAGAACCTTATGCATCTTCCCTTTGTGGCAAATGTAACATCATTACGGTGAAGCTCTCTGAAATTCTTCCAAGGAACCATTGTTTTTGAAGATTCTACAATTTGTATAAATGGGTTGTAACATATGTAGCATGTAATAAAACTATTAGAAAGAGACAAATGAAGCAGAAAAAATGTATACCTCCAAGCATAGTAGTGGATGTGATTTTTCTTGCAGGATAAAAGAAGATTTTTCAAGCCAGCCGTGATTTGTGAAGATTTAAGAAGGAGACCAGGTTTATTTATAGTTGAGAATGACAGCCCATGGATTTGTCTTTTATGATGAAGTGGTTTTAGATTTGAAAATTTTGTATTGATGGCAGCAAAATTGTGCCCTTCATTTTTAGTGGTAATGGGCCAAAATGAGTAATTGATAGTGTATATATTGATGGGCTTTGATTGTGTACTGTTCATAGCGGCGCAATACTATTCATAGGGAAATGGGAATATACTGTTCATAGGGTTTTGCAATAACAACTACTTTTTTATAATAAATGGATGTGTGTTGCTGTTGCATCATGTATGATCCGATCCAATTGGTACACACACATTATGATGATTATATAATGCCCCCTCAATTAAATAATAGTAATTCACTTTGGACTTAGGATAGGTGTAGATGATAGTGGAATATAGTGGAATTATAAAAGGGACGATTGATCCAAGTATTATCTCAATCCGGTTACGGTACAATCCATTCAAGAGTCTTTCATCTCTGAACATCACATTTTTGGCATCACACAACACATCTCTCCCAACACAAAAAATACACCATTTCATACATCACACAACACAACTCTCACATCACACACATGGTGGTTGCATGTGCAGCCACCTGCTCACTAACCCCTTTCATTTTATATCTTATTGTTGTACAAAAAAACAACTTCTTACTTATTAATTAGATTTCTTATACGGAGAGTGGTATTTTTTATTTACAGTATTATTTTTATAGAGACAAAAGAGTTAGTTATTTAAACAAGGAGGTATCATCTTCCAAAGACTATATTACATTAGTTAACAAATTACTATTAGATTATAGCAATTGGTTATATATAGTACTGTATATATTAACAAATTGTTAATGAAGAATTCAAATATCAGACTACAAGTTTGAAAGGTTGAAGATTTAGCTTTAAATAAAGTTAATCCTATCAATTACGTATTCAGCTCCCGATTTGATGAGTTTTGTTTAATTAAATGTTTTTGACATTTGCTTAAAAATACTTCCTCTATTTTTTATTTTTTTTTACATGAAGTTATTTTTAAAAATACAAAACTCATGTACATGAGTTAAAACTTGATTTTCTTAAATCCTAAACTGCTATATACTACTGTTTAAATAGAGTTAAAATTATTGTTAAAAATATGCTTATTATTCAAACACAAAAGTGAATTTTAAGAGTAGCTAGCTAGGTTATCCAAACCAAACAAGCTAAGGACTATGTATAAATCTTCTTCCGGTGAAAATAAATTCAAAGTTGTTTAGTCTGGAATCTACCAAATTAGACCGAATTAAGATCGGGAGACGATGGCCTAAATGATCTCAATTACTATATGAAAGCCAAGAATTACTAAATAGTACTACTGTATGTAGTAGTACAACACATCGTTGGGCCTTTTGACACTAGAAAATTCTATCTACCGATCATCTCAGTGATTGAGACATCCTTGGGGGATGACACATTTACAATTTCAATTTCAGCAGACATGTCATCCCCGTCGGCATGTCTCAAGGACGTAAACGTTGGGCGTCTGGGCATAGGCAATGTGGCAATCTGGCACTCCATCATCAGCACCACAGCCTGCATATTGGGCCTCTCACCGGCCATGTCTTGCACGCATAGCAGCCCCAATTGTACACATCTCATCACTTGCTCTTCCTCTGCTCCTCCCGATATTGAAGGATCAAGCAGCTCGATTGCTCTTTCCCTCTCCCAAAGATCCCATGCCTACCATAACCAATATAACAAACAAAACATTTAGACGACGACATGAGTTAAGTATTCTATTCAAGGTTCTTGCAAATTACACAAACTGAAACACAATAATGAGGATTCAATTCTCACATATCCAATGATGCTCGAGTGCTCCTCGGACCGAAAACTGGTATTCCTTTGCCCGGTTATGATCTCCAGCAGCAGTACTCCAAAGCTGTAGACGTCGGATTTCAGGGAGAACAACCCTTCCATAGCATATTCAGGCGCCATATAGCCACTATGGAACATACATTTTAGTTTTTTCAATTTCATTAGATTACAACAGTACAAGAGTACTAATATTTTTGGTAATTATTAATAACAATGGAGTGTGTTTTGTAGACTTACTATGTTCCTACGACCCTCATCGTATTATCCTCGTCTTGGTTCCCTCGGAAAATTCTAGCCATGCCAAAGTCGGAGATTTTTGGGTTCCTCTCTTCATCCAACAATATGTTGCTGGCTTTTAGATCCCTGTGTATTATCCTTAGCCTTGAGTCGCGGTGCAGATATAAAAGCCCTCTTGCAATCCCTTCGATTATATTAAATCGCGTCCCCCACTCCAGCTGGGATCGTCTTTCTACATCTATGATGAATGTGACAATAAGATTCATTATTCATCTCCCGATGTGCAAAATGGATTTACAAAACAAAGAAAAGCAGAAGAACTAACCGAAAATGTAGAAATCAAGGCTCTTGTTGGGCATATACTCGTAAAGTAGCATTCTTTCCTCCCTATGAATGCAACAGCCAAAAAGTTTAACAAGATTCATGTGCTGTAGTTTAGCAATTAGTGTGATTTCATTCTTGAACTCCTCTGAGCCCTGGCTCGACCTTCTTGACAGCCTCTTCACCGCGATTTGTTGTCCCTCTGGTAGTGTACCCTGAACGATGAAGTATGTGATATCAACAAATAAGTCGGGTGTTCTGGAATAAAGAAATTAAAACTGGTCCGCATTCATAACATTAATCTTGAAAACTTTAACCTTGTAAACTTGGCCAAATCCTCCTCGCCCCAGTTTATTCTCTTCCGAGAAATTGTCAGTGGCTTCAGACGCATCATTCAAGTCGAAAACTGTCAGGTCGGTTCCAGTTTCTGGCTGTTCTTCGAAGCCAAGCATGTCACCAAGTCGTCTTCCACCTCTACCTGGAGCGAATACCAGCAGAATTTGATCATATTCATATCTGCACGAATCCTCTGCAGTATTATAACACAATTAAATTTCATAATTTTACTAGTTAAAACTCCACCTTGGCGATTTCTTCTACGCTTCACAAGCAACCAAATCGAAACGAAAGCCAAGAGAGTTGCAAACGCCGCTACTGTTAAGGAAACAATCTTTGATTCATTATTCCTTGCAGAATCTAGAGCAAATCAAGTTCAGGGACATGTTAGCAACATATAAGATTCAATGTGGGATAATAAAACCAAACCAAATCGATTTTTCATACTGAATTCTGAGTGTGCTAGACGAATGTAGATAGTCTTCCCACCGTCCCCAAATTTCTGAAGATCAACCAATTCCCTTGTCCAAATCATACAGTTGAGACATTCACACCTCGTCGCGTTCATCTGATTGCATATCCCAAAAGGCCCACAGTAACCATACATATCGCATTCGTCAACAGGGTGCGCTATTGCAACGCTCCACGCTTTGTATTCCTCAACCCACTGTTGGTCCAGCAGCCCGACTCCCTCCGGACTCAGCCTGAACTTAACCAAAACTGAACGATCATATGGAACGTACACGAAGAACACCCTCGTGTAATTCTCACTAATGAACCTAAACCCGTTTTGATACCTCGCCTTCACGTCTGGAATCCCCGTAAAACGTGATTCCATTCCAATACCCACTTCTCCACCGCCGATTCGGCCCCTCCCAAATCACGACCTGCGGCGATCCTCGCGGATCAATCCCCATTGTATAGTTCCCCGGTGAAGGATCGGTATTCGTTCTCCAGGAAGTGAAAAGTCGCCGCTCCCCGCCGTGCAAATCAAAGCGGACGTGCATTTGGGGCAGACACGAATCCCTAGGATAATCGAAGCTCTGCCACAGCACAATCCCCCCGTCTTGTAGGACCAGATTCCCTGTGTCCATTAAAACTGCTACGGAATTCTTCGACAGAGTCGTCACATTGCTCGACCAAGCCGTCTTCCCATCGGCATTCTTGAGAACTAAACCGCCGTTTCTGGCGACGGACGGTTAGAATCCCGTCTGTCCCGTAAATTGGAGTATCTCTGTTTGCTACCCATACGACGGATTCGTTTGCAGGATTGAAGTCGTTGTAGTACCAAATGCCGACGTATCGTAAGTTGGAATTCTGAGGGCTGAAGAATCCCAGAGCAAACTTGTGCCCTGCGGAAATGATTAGAGCTCCGTCTATGATCGAATGGCCGATTTTGATTGTGTCGCTGGTAGAAGTAAAATTGGAGAAGCAACACCCGACTGTGAAGAAATTGATCCAGAGGAAATAGTTTGCGTAAAACCTATGGAGAAAGCCCATTTCAGAAATCAGAATTAGTAAGTACTTTTGTTACAGGCGACAGCTGTGATGAATTAATTACATTTTCCCTATCTTCTTGCATATATACTTACTGTACACTACTATAATAGTAGTAGTATATGCCTGTAAAGGAAATAGCTTTAAGGATTGAATGCAGAGATGAGGAAATATGGGTTGAACTGCTGGCGACCCCACATTACCAATTCGTATAGGAGTCATCAGTCAAGTCAAGGCATAATGCTCATGAATGAGAATAAAAATTGATACTCCATCGGTGGTTAACTGTGACTACTTTCTTTCTTTTGGGCATAAGAATTTGAGTACTAATGTTTAGTAGTTAAAGTGGTGTGATTAAATTTGGTAAATTCCTCCGTGCCTTTTACTAATGGTTACATTTGACTTTTAACACTATTTATTTCTTAACTTTGACTCAACATTATCATAATAATGTAAAAAAAGAAAAATAATCAAGTATGGTCTTTTTATAATCTTCAAATCATTTAGTTTTAAGATATGTATTTTATATAATTTTTACTTATAACCATTTTGAGATATTAACGGTTAAATATGTGTATTGGACTTTGTGCAGAAATTAAAAAATAATTATTTTTAATAAGATTTGGAGAGCAATTAATATTTTAATAATGTTTATATTGATTTATATGCTTAAAATAGAAAGTAGACAATCCAAAAAGAAAAGGTAGACAAAATTAATGATACGGAGTGAGTATAATATTCTTAAAATATGGGCACTAAAGAACTATCAATAGTTCAATACGGTTCACAGATTTATTGTGTATCAAAATCAAACACATTTACCGTTATAGGGCTGAGTATTATCGGGTTTTGACAGTTTAAGTAAAGATTTTGAATTTAAATATGGGGTTTTCTAGTTATCATGAAAGTTGTTTTCTTAAAACAAAATTCTGTATACACAAAGTCTCGAACCCAAATCTTTGGGTAAGATTCTGGAATTTTAATTTGATATAGTACATGTCGATTAATGGGAAATTATCCCAATTGGATTTTAGGGATTTGGCTTTTTATTTAATGTTGCAAATAACATTAAGTGCACATGGTATTGGATTTGGTTTGACGAGCCATTAGTATCAGAATTTAAAAGTAAGCCAAGGTTGTGAAATTGAGGTATAAATGTCACCCAACGGCCATGCTGTATGAATTTTGTTTAAATTTCTGTTCAGAAATGGCTAATTTTGCTCACTGGACAAAGGTGAAACCAAGGTACAAGCACATTAATAAAATTTACATTTTATAATTTCTCTTTTGAATTAATTCATTGACCAAGCCTTATATTTCCTACATCTAAAATTTATCAGCATGCCTTATGTGTACAATGTTATAATAGATATATTAAATTCATATTAGAAATTACTCAATCCTAAAACATTGTGTGTACAAAGTTAATTTAAGGTCAGTCAATCATTTTCATTTATTGAATAAAAGTGGTGATTAGTCTTAGGCTAGGAAAAAATATCGGAAATATTTGTGTATTATGTTACTGTATTGAAAAGATACCGATAATATTATATATTTTGATATACGTAATTTACAGTATGATATGATACCGTACCGTGAAATTTTAGTAAGATAATCGTACGAATTTTTGATACTACGGTATCGAACTTCTGTATCAAAGCATGCCGAAATATTAAAAATATTTCTATACGAAAATAATTCGGTGAGTTATTATCAATATAAAATATTTTTGATAATCGTACGAATTTTTGATACTACTGTATCGAACTTCTGTATCAAAGCATGCCGAAATATTAAAAATATTTCTATACGAAAATAATTGGGTGAGTTATTATCAATATAAAATAATTTCATACGGAATTTTTTGGTATATCAATGTTCAATAAGGTATCCGTACGAATTTCTACGTATTGTAAACTAGCTGATCAAGCTGTGCGATGCACAGCATATTTATTGTCTAACAAATGCCCATGGACAAACACAAACCTCGTAGTTTTTCTTTGTTACTCTCTCGAGGAATGGAGATTTCTCCAACTGCTCCTTGCTTGTACCCGTAATATAGAATATATCCTTCTGCCCAGGTTTCATTCTAGAGATGTACTGGTCCAATGATGTTAACTTCCCATCTGATTTAGTGCTGTAGACAAAAAAAAAACACAAAGTTAAATCTTTTTCAAGCTTATGGTTCTTTCTTGATTAATTGCATGGGATTATATCGTATTAAAAGACTTTGCTTACGTTTCAACCCGGAGAAGCTTTGCCAGGCAGTTCTTGTTTGTTGCATCCTCTATAACCAAGCTTAATTGACTTGCCGAATTCATTCCAGAATTTGGCGTATTGACCCTTCTCATTGCGGTCACTGGATTCTTCATTATCTGTAGCAGCATTTAGTAAAAAGTTATTCGCCTTGTAGCAACAATTGGTCAGATCAATGCAAGAAAAGCAATATGTAATATGAGTCCCAACTTTATCAAGAATAGTTAAATAAATGCCATATAGAGATAACCCAGCAATTTAAACTTACTTTGTTGATTGTCAGATTAAGGCAAAAGCACATTAAAACATTTATTGTCCATACCTTTCTTGTCTTTGTCATTAGATTCATCTGGATCCTCTTCAGCAAGTTTACGGATCGTATCAAGTGCTTAGCGGATGAGTTTCTTCTTAATGGTATTCAAGCTGCTATGTTGCTGTAGCATTTCTCTTGAAACATTAAGGGGCAAAGGTGTCGGAATCAACAAGACCCTGATTGCATATTCAAATAGTAAGGACCACGCACCAAGCCACAATACCAAAACACTAATTGCAGGATATCACAATGTTGAGAAGACAATTATTACCATTAAGAAGTTCAAATACTTGGGCAGAAGCTCATCAAATTCATCCGAGATAAAGACCCTACTAACATACAGTTTCAAGTTGGATTTCTTAGAATTGTAGTAGCTCTCCTACAAATCATGAGGAGCTTTGTGTGGCACAAACAACACAGCCTTGAATTCAACATCACCTTCAGCAGTAAACTGGCTCCATGATAGAGGTTTCTCATCACTGAAATCCTGAATAGTTTTAAGAAATTGCAGAAAGTTGGAACTTGTTAATAGCAAAAAGATAGGCTCCTGAAACAACTTGGAAACATTAAGTGATATCCACCTTGGACAGAGAGTGGTAGAATTTTGTGTATTCTTCTTCTATCACCTCCTTGGGACTCCGTAGCCATATAGCTTTTACGTTGTTCAAGAGTTCCCACTCACATGTAGTTTTCTTAACTGTTGTTGTCTTGGGTTTATCCTCCTCTTCTTTCTCAGCATATTCTTCATCAGAAGACTTATCATATGTTTACATATATAAAATCTCACAATGATTGGTTAGTGTCATAGGCTCACAGCACACAGATAAAATTTTAAAAATTCAGGACACAAAATATATTTAAATGCAGGAGCATATGTGCAGTATGCAAGTACTAATTTGATTGCAAAAAGGAATAATGATAAAATAAAATTGTAGCAACCAATAACAATTGACTTGAGCGGTTATGTGACTCAAGCCGCTTTAGCAATGTTTCGGGATTGAGCTCTTGTAAATTTAGAGAACTGCTTTGGGAAAAACCTACCTTCGCAAAAAGGAAACCTTCAAGCTCAATGGTCCAGTTTGTTTAAGGCTCATCAGCGTCGATATGCACCATGCATCCTTCGTTCCTGCAGCCTCACTTTCCAAGGGAAATTACCATATCAAAAGATAGTTACTGCAAAAAGTTTCAATTGAAGTTCAAAAAAACAAATGAAATGAATTTATGATCTATCCCAGAACATTGTTCAAATCGCATATTTATAACATAAGTTTCGAGTGGTAGATACTCTCCTAAAACCTATACTCATAGATAAATAATACTCCCTCCATTCTCTAATAAATGGAACGTTTGGAAAATCAACACTATTTACAGACGTACTTTGATTTAAAGTTTTATTATAGTTGTACAAGTTAAAATATAGCGAAGCGGGATCTTGTTAGATTCGTCTCATCGAGTAGTTTTTAAATATCGAACTTTTAGAATTTATACTTATACCGAAATTGAGTTATTAATCATTTAAAATATGCATTGGACTGCGTGCACAGGGGGTCCGTTTCAATTTTTTGAAAACGGAGGAAGTACATGAATAGTTGCATACCAAAGAATCGATAATTTCTTCGACACTGTCATGGCGGAAGCATTTGTCAACTATTCTAATCCTGTTCAAGGAGTGTGTGGAGAGGATCAATACATCAGCCAAGACCACACCAAAGTGCAACAAGGGAAAGACCTAACTCAAAGATGGAACTTGATAACATTGAAGCTTCGAAATATGTACCTGTGAATTACGCTAGTTGGGTCTGGCTCAACAACTACTCGATGCTTTCCTAGGAAAAAAAGCAGCAGCAGGAAAACCATGATCGAAGAAAAATGTGTAGCAAGCCCACAGGAAAGCATTTCCGCACCATTTAGTCTCTCGCCTGTAAGACCCTGGTACTCCCCTGGAAAGAGATAAGACGTCTTATAACTACTCAACCAGTATGAAAATCCCGTCTTCACAAAAGGCCGATATGAAAACTAAATTATTAAGTATAAACATAAAGGAAGCTAGATTCTATCTTTAAGCTCAGCTACAAGTCTCTGAAGATTGCATATGGGAAATGGATTAATGGAATGTGTAAGAAGCTAGTACAAGATAAAACTGTCACACACCTAAATAACCAGGGAGATGGGAGAGATAAAAGGACGACCCTGCATCTGGATGAAATCCAATTAATGCCTTGGGTGTGGCAAAAAGGTACAGGCATTGGCAACATTTAGTTCAAGTTGCCAGAACTGGAGAAGAATCCAACCTGCCAGTATATATAATAACTTTCTTCAAGAATGGATTTTTGCAATAAAATAGACCATACTAACCCCAACTATGCCAGTACACATACAATACATAATTAATGAGAGGGGATCACCGTCCGAATTTTGACAATATGTCAGAATGTGAAAAGGGATCTCCTTGAATTTAAGACAGCACATGAATCCATTTTGCCAACACAAGTATGGAATCCCTAGGATAACAAACGCAACAATGATTCTTTTTAAAATTAAAGCAATTGAGAAAGATAATCAAAGGCAGAATACTTCTACCTAAAGTAAGCAACGAATAATGAACATTTTATCAGCTAGCGTCATTATTAACAACCAGAAAGGCAAGAATGTAATTATCCACTAAAAAAAAATATATGGATATCCCTGAACCAGTGAACCCAAGTTGGAACTAAAGAAATATCGGAAATAAGCTCACTGGTAGGTGCCGGTTTCTTATCCAAAGGGAATAAGTAAGCCTTTGTCAATGCGGGACGCTCATAAGGTGCATATGCCTGTATATAAGGACGAAATAATCAATCTTATATCATAACTTCATAAGTGTACATAGTAATATATCAGATCTGTAAGAGAAGATAATGTGATAAACCAAGGAATGGCCATTTCATCAAAGGGATGCTATAATAGCCAGTTAGCCAACAATCAGATTACTCACACTCTGTAGGCTGGATTTAGAGAATAAACCTTTATGTTGGATGAGAGTAAATGAGAATAAAAAAAGAATAAAAATAATTAATTATCACTAATTTGTAAAGAAAAGGTTATTTCACTAACTAAACACCTATCACACCAAAATTTGAAGTAAACACCTCAATGTCATAAGTGTTAGTATTAAAACAAAGCACAGGACATTCTTGTTTTTACATCTTTGCAGGGTATGCCGAGCCTCTTGAGCTTAATGGTTCTAGTTCTTTTGGAAGTCACCAATACCAGATACCAGCTTCTCCACATGATTCTCCAATCCTTTCCCCACTCCATTCAAGAACTCTAGTATTCTGACCTTCTCTGTCACCATAAAAAACACTCAAAATTTTATCAGCAATTTAGAATTAGGAAATCATATGGAATTAACAGACTAAATTATTTTCCAAAATTCCTTACCCAACTCAAGATACAACTGGATGAGTGTTTAATTTCAGCTCAAGATGGGAGGGTGCGCGCAGGGCTAAGGCGGCGGCTAGGGCTTCGATCTGCCTCATCAAGGACTAAATAGGTCGCTCTCACCATTGTCAGTGCCTTCATCTTAATCATGTCTATCAATCTCCCTGGAGTAGCAACAACTATTTCACATCCCGCCTTAAGTTCCTTGAATTGATCAAGCTTGGACAGTCCACCATACACTGCAGAAACACGGATGGCATGAGTTTTAGCAAACTTTTTTGCTTCTTGGTATATTTGATGTACCAATTCCTTAGTAGATGCACATATCACACCAATGGGAGCTTCTCCCTTTCCAAGTTCAGGTTGATCCATGATATGGGCAACCATAGGAAGTACAAATGAAGCCGTCTTTTCAGAACCAGTTTTCGCAATCCCAATTATGTCTCTTCCAGAAAGCACAACAGGTAAAGCTTGGCATTGTATTGGAGTGGGTTTTTCATATGCCTGTTTTGCTATGGCTTTCATTAGCTCAACAGAAAATCCACAATCGTCAAAAGTCTTAACAGGCCTTGGAACATCGAAACCTGAAACGCGGATTGCCAAATTTGCTCTGTAATCAGCAACATCCTGGTTGCTCATACCTGCAAATATCACAATTTAGATACTTCTCACACTAATGCAGAGTGAAAAGACCATTAATCAAGCAAAAAAGTCTTTCCGGATACATGTAATAATAGCGAATCATCATCACTCTTGTTCAGTGACATCATACACATGTCATGGCATCAATTCGAAACTAAAATGAAACAATATTCATCTAGATATCTAAGCAAGACTGCAACCTTTCATAAACAGTAAGATAGTATTGAGTCCTAATAGCCCTGAGTCTCAACTATAGCCCATGAATATACTGATTATTAACTATTAGTTCCATGCTTGTAAGTAATATACTGATCTAGAAGATAAATAATCAATAGCTTTTTTATTAAAATATAACTAAAGAGATCAAAGTGAAAGCATATATCAAACAAACTCAAAAAATATCTTTCTCCATCTCGCAACACAAATATATTGACAAAATTAATAGAAAAATAAAATTTCCTTTCAATGATTTTGATTATGCCAAATCACATGTTTAAGATGAGGATCCAATTGATGTAAACATTTAGAAACTTGGACGAAATTAAGTGCAAAACTGAAGCTGCATTTCAAGCAAAAAGTTATGGCGTGTAGCATTAATCCAAGAGAAAGCCAAAGGTCCAAGAGAGAGAATAGTCAAGGAATATAGTACAAGTTAATGCTTTCTATTAGCCTGAGAGTTGAACAAAACTACAATCATCCTAAAGCAAGACCGAAGGGTCAATTTCTAGCGACAAGGAGCTGCCAAAACTCTGTCTTGGATTTTAATAAACAAAGAATGGTCATTTTAATTAAGTTGATGCTTTCTGTTAGCTTGAAGTTGAACAAAACAATCATCATCCTAAAGAAAGGTTGAAGGGTCAATGTTTAGGGATAGGGAACTGCCAAAGCTGCTCCTTGGATTTTAAGAAATAAAGAATGGTCATTTACCCTCAGAAGAGAACGGAAGTTGCTTATACATTGGGGTTCTTTCTTTCCAGGGATTAGTTGAAAATGCCCCAACTCGATTGTAATAAATAAATGTAGATAAGAACTTTCACAATCTAATTCAAAAGGTCTGCTGATAGCCCCCACTCCTAAATCTATCACGCAAGGTATAAAGTGTTAGTCCCGGGCACTCGGGATACTTATGATATGATCATATGAATAAGATTATAAAACTGCCAAGAGATTAACATTTCATACAAAATAATAAATCAACATTATAGCTATTCCAACCAGCTGAAGTATGTCATACCCATAACCCAATAGCATTGAAGACAGTCTTAAGCACCAGTTTCAAAATCTCAGACTTGCTTTATTAATAGAAAAACCAGGCAGACCTTTTTCCGTCAAATATCATTCTGCCAGCTATCATTGTTAAGGTCTAAGAAGCTCTTAGATACTCTCATCCTAACCCACACACTCTTTGAGATTGAATGGTTGCAGTGATTGTGATTCAATCATATTAACAACAACGAAAAATTGTATGAGTTAGTTTGACAAGTAAAACTTAATCATGAACGAGTGCAATAGAAAGTCTTGTCAACTGGAAAACCGCATCAAGTCAGGAAAAAAAAAAAAAAAGAGTAAAAACTCACCCTTGACGTTGAATGTAGGAGGCGGCGGCAGACTTCCTTCGTCACTTCCTGAAATTAATCCAACAAAATTAGCAAACACATTTTTACCCGAGCAATGGCAGGAACTTGGAACATCTGAGAAAGAAATTGAAGCAGAAACCAGAAATCACGCAAATCGAACAATGAATAAGAAATCGAGCACAACTGCAAACAATCGAGAAAAAAATTGCAACGAGATTCTCAGCAAACTAATCATATACACAACGGCAGGAATGTAGAAGCGGAATTGTGCAAAACAAAAAAACCAGTAAAAATTCACCCTTTGAACTTGAATGCTGGAGGCGGCGGCATACTACCTTCGTGGCTTCCTGAAATTAATCGGACAAAATTAGCAAACACATTTTTAACCGAGCAATAGCAGAAACCTGGAACAACCGAGCAAGAAATTGAAGCAGAAATCAGAAATCGAGCAAACTGAACAATGAGGAAGAAATCGAGCACAACTTTAAACAATCGAGACAAAAATTGCAACGAGATTCTAAGGAAAATATTCATACACAACTGGTAGGAATGTCGAATCGGAATTGTGCAAAAACAAAAACAAAAAAAAAAAAAAAAAAAAAAAAAAAAAAAAGAAAAGGAAAAAGTAAAAACGCACGGTTGAATACAGGAGGTGGCGGTAGACTTCCTCCGTGCCTTCCTGTGACCGGCCGACGGTGAGGGACAGTGGGGCCGAAAGCAGCGACGAAACCTAAGGGAGAAGCAGGAGGGCGAGGGCAGCCGGTGCATCCTAGGGTTTAAGAAATCTAGAATCACAAATTAACTCTTCAGAGAAATCTAGCATGAGTTATCTACCTGCAATCACAAATTAACCCTTTAGGGTTTAAAAAATTCAGATGAAACTTACCTAATCGAAGGAGACAGTGGAATGGATTAGACCTTGGAAATCAAAACTCTAGGAAATGGATTACGAAGAAGGAGAGCCACTTCAAAGACGACGGGACTGCGAGCGGCCACCGGCGTAGGAGTGGACGATGGTGACTGGAGGACGCGGCAGAGCAACCCAACGGCGGCGGCGGAGGATCAGCGGACGGAGGCGGGGGTGGGATGACGGCAGCGGCGGAACAATTTGTGAAAGGGGAATTTCGAAAAGCCAACCAACTACACCTCCGGTGAACGATTCGAGACTCCAACCAGTGGTACGGTACGCAGAGACGGGGAACCTCGGGACCAAGACCGGCTCAGAGAAAAGGGTTAGGGCGCAAGAAAGGGGAAACAGGGGCAATCCCAGGGAGAGGAGGGAACGGCGGTAGCGGTTCGCTATCGCAGAGCGACGACGGCACGGGGAAATCTGAGGCCAAAGAAATTGAAACAGAGATGAACCGATGCAAGAGCTGATGCGTAGGGCTTGAGGGAAGAAATAAAAATGGCGATCGGACGGTCCAGCTTCAATTGAGAAAAGATGGACGGTCACTCACACTCCAGGGCATCCAACGGGTAAAAATAAAATTAGATTGGGATGGACGGTCAGGATTCAGATTGGGGAGGGCACGCAAACCTAGGGTATTCCTTTTATATAGTAAAAACAAGATTATGAGGCAAAAAGTTTCGATATACCTTTTGGATCCACACCTATTACTATGAATATAGATTAATGTAATAATGTACTCCCTCCGTCCAATATTTATCTTCTTACTTTCCGTTTTTGGACGTCCCACATTTATCTTCCTACCTCAAAAAGGAAATTTTTTTTTACTAAAATATCCCTACATGTCCATATATTTACAGAAAAACCAATCCTTAATTTTACTAGCAATTGCACTACAAGACAAAAAGAGATAAATTTACCCCTCAAAAAGTACACATGAAAATAATAAAATACAACTTTCTTAAACTCCGTATCTACAGTGTCGAAGAAGATAAATATGGGACGGTGGGAGTATCTATTGGGCCAATTATTGGCGGGAAATCAAACTTCAATTTTACTATTGAAAATTTAAAAGTGCAGTTAATGCGGTTAAACTCTCATTCTCACTTTTTTAGATATCAACCTAAGCTCATACCTAAGCTCTATAGTTATTTTTGGACCTCTTAGATGGTTTAGGATTTTGGTTTCCCACGAATTTCATGAACCCTAGAAGCTCAAAAATTCCTTAGTTATTAAAAAAAAAAAAACATAATAAAAAATACTTAATTAAGAAAAATAATTCCCACTGATTTCCTCCGCAAGCAAACATTTTTTTTTAAAAAAAAAGAATCTCCTAAGCGTATAATGGGCTGACATTTGGGCCTCCACCTGTGCGAGAAATAAGGGCAGAAAATTTTGAATTAATTTTTGTTTCTCTTTACCTAAAGCCCAAAGCCTAGGTTGTAGTTAAATTACTTAGGGGGCCTGTGCAAAGACCCAGCTTGGATTGGGCCTTTCACTCGGCCCTGCGGGAACAAATCTACTCAATCTCTCATACGCCTTAAAGGTGTGTGTTTTTGTTTTGAATTTATTTATTTATTTATTTATTTTTTATTATTATTATTATTATTATTATTATTATTATTATTATTATTATTATAATATTTTAATAATCCATTTAAGACGTTCATTGATTGAATTTTTTACACATTTTTTTTTTATATATATATTTTTATCGGGAGAAGAATCAAATAGATATATAAACATTACTGTACGTCTTTAATTTATACCAAAATAATTTTTTCTTTTTACTCATTTATCAACTCACAATCAAATTATTAATACACTTGTCCGGATTCGGCTTGGCAAAAAAAAAAAAATATTAATACACAGATGTTCACCAAAAAAAAATTATTAATACACAGATCACACACCCCTGAAATGTATGTACATACTTCCTCCGTTCTTGTATGTTTTTGACGTTTGATAATATGTTACTATTTACACACAGACTTTCATTTAAAGTTTTATCATACTTATACAAGTTAAAATATAGCCAAGTGGGATCTTGTTAGAGTCGTCTCATCGTGTAGTTTTCAAATATCAAACTTTTAAAATATTTTTTACTTGTACCGAACTTGAGTTATTAATGATTTAAAATGTGCATTGGACTGCATAAAAATGGGTCTGTAAAAAAGATATGAAAACATAGCAAGTATGTGCAATTTAATTTGGATTCCCTCTACATAATTATTTCTCATGAAAAATCAAGCAAGTACATAAAAGGAAGATGGGTTATAATTCCAATAATTTTTCTATAAAAATTTTGGGGGACAAGGTCGAAATAGTTTCAAATAAAAAGAAAAAAAGAAAGAAACATATGGTAATTAAGAAACCCAAATGATGAGAGCACGAGAAAACCACCAAAGTTGTTTCATCGTTTCTTGTTCCTTCATCATACTCATCAGCTTCTCTAGCTTTCCCTCTGTCACCTGTGCTGACGATAAGATGTTAAGAGGCCAGAAAATAAGCGATGGAAAGGTTCTCATTTCAGCAGGACATAAATTCACAATGGGATTCCTCAGTCCTCTGTGGACAGACCTCCGATACCTCGGAATATGGTACACTAACGCCCCAACCCATTGGCCCATTTGGGTCGCCAACAGAGAATCAAGGGACCGGAGGATCTTTATCCTTTATAACCACCGACGGCCTCTTGGTCCTTAAGAATTGGAAAGACGAGATTATCTGGTCCAGCAACGTAACCCGACCATCGAACAATTCAACCGCGGTTCTTTTGGATGCAGGAGATTTCGTATTACAAACGAGAAGTATCAGTTCGGTCATGAAGTTATGGAGCGCCCTTTCCAATCCAACAAACAGTTGTATACTTCCATCCACTCGATAAGGAAAAGCATATTCTAACTTCTTGGAAGAATGAAACCGATCCTTCACCAGGGAACTTCTCGTGGGGCATTGATCCCCACGGCGCACCCCAGATGGTGATTTGGAATGGGGTGAAACGGCACTGGAGAAGTGGGTACTGGAATGGAGTTAAGTTTATAGGGAATAATCCTACGGTGTCGTCGTATGGTATATATGAGGGCAGCTTTAAAGTGGCGGCCGACAGAAATGGCAACATGTACTTGCTAGCAACATTTCCGAGGACTAGTCCTTGGAAGCTGTAAGGTTCCGAGGACAAGTCCTTGCTTTTTAGTCCACGGCTTAGACTTCCTCGTTTCTATTTTTCGAGGACCAAACCGAGGAGAAAATTAGCGAGGAATATTTCCGAGGACTAGTCCATGAAAAGTAATCAGGTCCGGGTCGACCCATATCTGAGATTTTCCGAGGACTAGTCCTCGGTTATAGTCCTCCTTTTTATGTGACCTGTAACTAGGGTTGCAAAAGTAACCAACAAATTCCATTTCATGGTTCTCCCATATGCATTACCTGCTACAAACATTCAGATTTCAACAATAATCTACTATATCAAAAGTGCACAACAATATTCAGTGATATCCAACAATATTCAGTAAAATTATTCAACAATATTACACAAAAGTATTCAACAATAACCAAAATATTCAACAACATTCGATATCAAAACAAAATAATAAGTGGCTATCAAAACAACTCCTTGTAGTTTGCATACACTGAAGAACTGCCTCACGGTTTAATTTTCGGCCTCGTTGTCAATATTGTAATTTCCTGCCATCATGCCAAATAGAACTATATCAAATAAACCATAAGTTTTAAGAATTGAAATCATTCACCCAAAAAATGCACAATTTAAAGGCACACAACAAGACCAAAAACCTGCCCAGTAAATAGTCAAATCCCTTTCCTTTAAAACAATAATAATATGCACAAAACTGCATGATTATTTGAAGTGATGTTTTTGATATTGAAGATTTAAGAACCTTGTGAAACTTGTACATAGTATTGATGCAACACTACAATTGTTGGGAGAAATCCATTTTATACATTATTGACATAAATCCAGGCTTCAAAAGCATGACTTGTACTTAATAAGGCACAAAACAGACAAATTATAGGCACCATAGTTCCATGGATCTAAAACAAAAATGAAGAAAAATGAAATTTAGAAAGATAATAACTAAATAACAATAATAAAGTAACTGGAATCAATTGGACATCCTCAATATCACACAGAATAGTTCAATCTGAACTCCAATATACCTCAACTAAATCTGCATTACAATAGTGAAATTAATTAAACAACACATAACTAAATTTCCTCCAAAATTATTGTTAGTGGAGATTATCTAAATTAAGAAGAAAGCATACCAGGCAAAAAATCTTGAAAACGGTAGAAACCTCCGACAAAATAAGCTCTGCATTGGCAAGCTACCGAGTACTGCGAAACTTCATGGTTGATAACACTGACAAAGTAAGAGTTGATTAGATGCTTCTTTTCTAGAAAATGATACTATGCTGAATACCCATTGGGTTTATAATTTTTCTAACATTTTCCCAAGTAATCTTCTCTTAGTATACAGAATCGTGAAACAAAAATTATCTTTTGTTAAGAGAATAGTAAATCTGGAATTGCATGAAAGTATAATATCGAGTCTCTCACCTGACAATCCATCAATGTTACTCCTGAGTCCTGGCTCATGACTCAAATAGAGCATCCCTTATCACAACATGACTCAACAAGACCTTCCCTGACTCAGTCATCAATATATGTTTATTACCCTTCCAATTCACGCGTGGCATTTGTTTCAACTTTCTACCTGTACGGAAAAGGAAAAGGAAATGAACCACCCTCAAAATCCAAGCCCTGAATTTCGAGGAATAAATACAGTAGAATGAAATTTCACCGAGTGCATCCACAAGTGAAGATAACATAGCAAATGTTAAGCCAACAAATCATAATGAGAAATAGAGAATAACCATATGAAAATCTAGAATCAAATCAAAAATAATTCGTCACCAATATCCAAGCTAAAAATATTCCAGTGCAAATATAAATCTAGTATGTCATTAAACTAATCAAAACACTAGATTTATTCAAATTAAATATCTATCGATTGTATCCCATAGCAGAGGATGAAGGATTTTTTATGAACCGCAAAAACAATACCTTTTCAAGATTAAGTTTCATATTTGCAAGATAAAGGATATAAAGCTCAGCAATAAAAGATATACGGAGTACAAATCAATCCAAAAGAGCCAAGAATTAGGTCCATCCCAGTTTCTATAAACAATTAGGCCATCATTGTATCATGTTTCTACACCATTGGATAGGCTGAACAGTAGCTGCATTACACTATAGATGTATGAAAATTTCATGTTCAATTAAAACTTCAGTAATGGATAAATTCAATAAATGATTTAAAACTGTCAAAATCTAAACTTTGCCATAGGCAATCTGTTCACTAAATCATCCAGAAAAATCCAAATATCCAAGCACCCAACCATTGAGAGAGAATTCTATACATTTTCATGAGATATCACAGTACCTGTTTGGCGGAACCATAAATCCAAACCCTTTTCTCAATGGGAACGAGATCAAACACATTATTAATTCTTGAAGCTAATCAAATGCAATTGAACTCTAATTTCAACATTCCCAAACGGTTTCAAAACGTTGCAGGTATAAAATTGACCTACAACTCTCAAATGAACACATTGTCGTATGTATATATGCGCAAATATCAACTGAAAAATATATTCAATCGCCCTTAGCATTTCAGGAATAAATTACCTTTTGTCGCCGGCTAAGATGGTGAATTTCAAATGGATACAACTTCGAAACAAGCTTGGCCACCGTTTCTGTGATGTCGCCGGAGAAGCTCGACAAATACCGGTAGAGGGGAAGGAGGAGAATACCCTACCTTTTCGCGGCAAGGGAGAGTCGACGAATTGGGTGCGGTGAAAAAGGGGGCGTAAATGGAAGCCCTAGGTTACAGAGCAGCAGCGTGGATGGTGAATGCAAGATAGGGGCGTGAAGAAAACGGGCAAAAAGTGACCCGGTTTATCGATTACAAGAATAATACCCAACCTTTTCGAGGACTTTTCCACGGGTAATTACTCGTTAACTTTCCCGAGGATATGTACATGGTTAAGTCCTCGAAAATATCCGCCGAGTATTTTCTCGGTCCTCGCTATTGGTCCTCGGAAATAGATATTTTTCTTGTAGTATATAATACGTCGGTTAATTGGTATATAATACGTCGGTTAATCATCCGGGTCTGGTTAGTTTCAGGTTGAGTTGGCAAGGAATTGGGCTACAGGAGGAGTGGAGCGATAGTCAGCTTAAATGGGTTGCTGAACAATCTTACCCGGTTGATGCCTGCGAGGTTTATAACGCTTGTGGAGCTTTTGCGATATGTAATCTTATGGGAACGCCGAAGTGCAGTTGTGTAGATGGATTTGTGCCCAAGAAACCGATCTTCAGGGTGCGCTCGGATGATAAAGTTGTTGCAATGTGGGACAAAGAGTGATGGCTTTTTACAAGTGGATAACGTGAAGTTGCCCGACCTTGTGGACTACATTCGATCCGATGATGTTGACGAGTGTAGACGACGGAGATGCCGGAATAACTGTTCCTGCAGCACTGCATATGCTAATGTGAGTGGCATTGGCTGTATGATTTGGACAGGGGACTTGTTTCATCTTCAGCAAGTTAAAGATGGTGGATCCTCTTTGTTCGTTCGTGTAATGCGCTCAGAGCATCCTAGCTAGCTAGTGGAGTCTTTTCTTATCTCTTGGAATAATTAACATCCTTTGTTGTTGTGTGGTTTCTTGTTCTTGTGTTTCAAAATTTCCCATCATACTCGCCGTAATCAGTTTTAAGTGGTGTGGGAGACAAGTCTCTGACATGGTGGAAGCCACTGATAATTTCTCCGAGCACAATAAGCTCGGACAAGGAGGATTCGGAGATGTGTACAAGGTACGCATAATTGAACAAGTTCCTAACATAATGCAGAAAAAGTTGGGCGTTGTGGTTGAATATGTATTTTTTACATGATTATATCAAGGGCACATTGCCAACAGGACCAACAATAGCCATAAAGAGGCTCACAGGAATAATGGACCAAGGCTTAAAGGAGTTCAAGAATGAAATTGGTGTAATTGCTAACCTGCAACATAGGAATCTCGTAAGACTGTTGGGCTGTTGCATTGAAGGAGATGAAAGATTGTTGCTTTATGAGTATATGCCCAACAAAAATCTGGATTCCTATCTCATTGGTATGTTATGTTACTTAGAATCAATATTAGTTTCATTTACCATGTTTAATTTATTAGCTTTATTTTCTTATTATTATTATTATTATTATTATTATTATTATTATTATTATTATTAAGTTTTCTGTTATTGTTGTTGATAGACGAAAGATGCTCGATTGGAGCAAGCGGTTTAATATTATAGAAGGGATTGCAAGAGGGCTTTTGTATTTGCATCAGGACTCGAGGCTGAAGATAATACACAGGGATCTAAAAGCTGCTAATATATTGTTGGATGAAGATTTGAATCCAAAAATTTCTGACTTTGGCATGGCTAGATGGCTAGGGAAAACAGACCAAAACGTCATTTATCTTTTTCCTTTGGACCAAATTCATCCTTTTAGATATTTTGTCCTCTTTTAGTCCTTTATCTTTATTAATTTTAGCCAATTTAGTCCTATTTGTCTTTAAGTGGGCTATTGACAAGATTAACACATTTAATGATGCTAAGTTGGCAAATTGGACTTACTTGGCATTACACGTATTCAGAAAAAAAAAAAAAAAAAAATCACTCGCGATTGATACATGCCCAATACAAGCCTCCAAAATTGAATACGCAATCTCCAGTCTCTCACACTCTCTGGCGATTCACTCCAGTGTTCATCTTTTCTGTAGTTTCATTCTTTATCTCTCTCACCAACACAAAACCTAGGGTAAAATCAAGAAAGAACCCCTGAAAAACCCGAATAGGGAGAGAAAAATCAAGAAACTCCAAAAATCCGAATAGATGGAAAAAAGCAAGAAACCCCCAAAAGCTAGGACAAGAAGAAAGAGCAGGCCGATTAGCCGACTACAGCGAGACCGAAGAGAGGAAAATCAAGAAACCCCCAAAAATTGGAACGAGAAGAAAGAGCAAGCAAGCAGAGTACAGAGTTAACATTATACTTCTACTCTCCAACAAAAACATTATACTTCTTGGGTCGCCGGAACCGAAAATGCGAATGCACCCACTTCTGCCAACAGCAACGGCGGACTCAGAACCGGCGACTATTCCTTCCTTATTCAACTCCAGCGGCTCGATGTCAACTGTTGGCCGTCGCTTCCTCGCCTGACCTAGCGCACCAGGGGTCGCTCGCGAATGTAGGTTCGATCGAAGCCCCAAGCGGCGCGATGTATCCGAAGGAGTCGCAGGAAGCCAATTTTGGGGCTGTTATTTGGGCATATTTGAACCGCATCATTCGGGTGGTAGGGTTTTTTTTTTTGTAGTATATATGTAATGCCAAGTAAGCCCAATTTGCCAACTGTGCACACCATAAGTCTGTTTAATCTTGTCATTAGCCAAGTTAAATATAAATAGGACTAAATTGACTAAAATTAATAAAGATAAAAGGACTAAAAGAGGCCAAAATATCTAAAAGGATGAATTTGGTCGAAAGGAACAAGATAAAGGACGTTTTGGTCTGTTTTCCCTGGCTGGAATCTTTGAAAGGAATCAAATTGAGCAGACGACAATCAGGGTTGTTGGAACTTAGTAAGCATCAATACTATACATTGTCCAGTTTTACATGACAATTACAAGAACACAACTAGCTAGAAGTAATTATAAGACAATAATATAGTACTTGAATGTATTCTGCAGCGGCTATATGGCACCAGAATACGCAATGGAAGGCACAATTCTCCATCAAATCCGATGTCTATAGCTTCGGAGTGCTTCTCTTGGAGATCATATCCGGCAAATACAACACTAGCTTTCGCACAACAAATTACTTAAACATCATAGGATATGTAAGCACTATCATCCATCTCTGCATTTCACAAAACCTCTTTAAATCTTAATGATCATAATCAATGGCATATGTGTATGTAGGTTAATTTTGAAATTCATATTAATTGTGGCCGCAGGCGTGGAAGCTATGGGAGCAAGGTAAGGCATTGGAATTGATCGATCCTCTACTTTCGGACTCAAGCCGTCAGGACTATCTGCAGGTAGACCAAGCCGTTCGTTGCATACACATTGGAATGTTGTGCGTGCAGGAAATGCGCGCCAAGCGACAGGCCGAGCATGGAGACAGTGGTATGGATGTTAGAGAGTGAGGAGGATATTGAAATGGGGCATGCCAACGCAACCAACTTTTATTCCCATTGGATATGACGATATGGGAAGGATACCAGCAGCTGCCTGCTGGAATGGAAACTAATTAATTTCCACATCTTCAAATTATGTATTGGGCGATGTGCATCTCCACAAATGATGTTCCTTTTGTGTTTATGGCAATGGTTAAAAGTGAATATATTAATGTTGGAGATTTTTTAAGAAATTTGAATACTTTTTTTTTTTTTTTTTGCAGTAATTAGAAATTTGAATGCTTTGAAGATACTGTGTTTTATAAATATATAGTTTTGATATTAATTATTGAGTTGATTCCTTTTCTTTTCTTTTGTCAGTTTTGTGCATATTTTTTTCTTATGATATACTCCCTCTGTCCCATTTGAATTGTCTCATTTGATTTTTTGATATTGTTCATTATTTAACTTTGACTTAATGTATTGTAGTTATATATTTTTAAAAAATAGTCGAGTTTGGTCTTGTTAGATTCGTCTAATAGTACAGTTTTAGAATATATACTTTATATAATTTTTAGTTTATATATTTTGAGATATTAACGATGAAAAAAATGAATTGGATTGTGTACAGTAATGAAATGAGAGATTTCAAGTGGAATAGAGGGAGTACTATAATTACTTTTTCAAAGTTGAAGACAAGAAAAATTGCTCTAGTTTTTCTTAAATCATTTTTTTGTTTTTTTGTTTGTTTTGTTTTTATAAATTGGATATAATTTCTAAGTTCAATTGTGCTTTTAAGCAGGCTTGTTTACGTACAAAAAAGAAGTGTTAGTAAAGACTCGTCCAGATAATATTATGATCACGGACTACAACAATTTTTTGTTTATCGAATTTGTGATCGAATTAAATACATTAATGATCGAGATTTTAAGAATCGAATTTCAAAATTTTCTAATAGTTAATAATAGTATTTACTACTACAATTTTGAGAGTAGTTTTTTTTTTTTTTTTTTTTGAATTGGATTTGGCCAAATTTAAAAATGAATATTTTTTTTCTTAACTGAGAAGTTTATATACTACCTCCGCTAGGTTTCATTATAATTTTTATGGACCCACCTGACACCTATACCGATACATATTTTTAACGGTTAATAACTTAAATTGTGTAAAAAATTATAAAAATTTGATATTCTCAAACTATAACATTAGATGAATCTAACAAGATCTCACTCGATTATGTGTTTTCTTACATAACTATGATAAAAATTCGAATCAAACTTAAACAGTGAGACGGAGGAAGTAATTAATTTAAGAATTAATATGCTCTTGATTGACACATTATTATTATTAGATCACTATGTTTATCATGTGACGACGTAGAACAAGCACTTTGATGCATACACATCGGCCGGGATGCTATGTGTGTGCAGGAAATGCCAAGCAACAGACCGGGCATGAATGGAGATACAGTGGTGTGGATGTTAGAGAGTGAGGGTATTGAAATGAAATGGGCATGCCGAGACGACCATCTTTTATATATAGCCATGGGACATGACGATGAGATGGATAATAAATGGAACGAAAACCCTAATTTCTACTAAATCTCAAATCATGTCTTTTAGAGCATGTGCCTCAACGTTTACGATTATCCTTTCATTTTCTTGTGCACAATGTCAATATATGGCTACAGTAAAAGTGAATATTTTAACGAAAATAACAGGAAATCCAGATATTTATATAAGACAACAAAACGTGCATCAATTGACTGGGAATTAAAATATTTCATTTTGTGTGATGCATTTCTACAATCGTTATAAGATTATTATGCTTTTTAAAAACAGTGTTGCAAAGCCTAATTAATGCCCTAATTAATTATATTGAAGTACTGCTAAATCTAAACCGAATTTAGATTCTGCTAGCTCTCTTTCTTCTTCACCATCCATTTAAAATGGGAATCGATTTTTTCAAGCATATAGCAGCATGCCATACAAAATTTACTATCAGAGCAACATGTTCTCTTTTAAATTTTTGATATCTTATCCTATCATACGTAGAAAATAAAATAAAAATCCTTCAAAAAAAAGAAATTGAACTACGCGGGATACAAAACTTAAATTGAATGAATGACATTTGAGCATTGGCCGGGGTGGAAATAGGATAAGCCGCGCTAGGCCTGACCCTGGCCTATTACCTTCGATATGCCTATGTTATAGGCCTAAGCCTGTCCTATTTATTAAATATACCAGCTTTTAAGCCTTTTAAAAGCCTATTTCAGAAATAAGTTCAACCTTTTTCTATAAATATCCGGATGTAATCATAGTGTTGGAAGACATAATTTGTTCACTTGGGCCAAAATTATTTATATACGGGATTGAACTATTTATAAAAGAGAAAAAATTCATAAATATTTTAAAAATCTATGTAAGATCAAACTAATAATTACTACATACTCCTATGTAATAAATATAAATAGACTAATAATATGATAAATAGGCCGGCATGGTAGGCCTAAAAAGCTTGTAATTAAGGCTGGTCCGAGCCTATTTAGCCTAAGCCTAAGTCTAGCCTGTTTATAAAAAAGCCTGGTCTGGCCTGGCCTGACCTAAGCCTAGCCTGTTTATAAAAAAGACTCCCTGGCCCGACCTTCGATAGGCTAGGTTATAGGCCTCTGTCGGGTAGTTGACCTATTCCCACCCCTATTGGCCATTGAGGCATTCATTTGCTCATCGGCACACATCATATATTTTAAGCGATAATGTCTAAAAAGGGAAATTATTGAATTTGAGATGTAATTAAAGCAAGTCACCATATATTGTATCCCTCTTTTTAAGGCTATGGGGTGATTAACATTATAATTTAAAGAAAATACTAAATATATTAAATATAATTATACATGTCAACAACTTACCAACCTTAGCTTCCAACCATTTTTGAGTGGAGGCTTGAATCGTCTCTATAATCTATCCAATATATATTCTTTCATTTTTTTTACTTTTTTTTAGAATATATACTTCCTCTCTTCCATTATAAATATTACATTATTTGACTTTTTGGTATTAAAAAGCCTATAGTTCTTACATTTTTTTTTAGGAGTCAAAACCAAAGGAAGGATAGTGACAATACATACCATATAAGTTATAAAATCATAAAGGGGAAGGATAGGGGGCTCCTGGAGAGAATTGAATCCTCGACCCTAAGATTGAAAGACATGGACTCTATCATTTGGATAAATTCTCATCCCTACCATCTATATTAATTTTTTTTAGCGCGGCTCCCATCTATATTATTGATAATGTCCTAATGCGTCTTTTTAAATTTCCGGGCGTATTTTTGGAGGGTATTTGTCATAAAAAATAATCTAGATATATGGCAGTAGGAATTAATACTCCCAGTTATGTGAGGGAAAAAAGGATAAATAGGTCATTTTTCTTTTCAAAAAATTCAAATCAGTCCTTTTTCTATTTTATTACCAAAACAGTCCTCTACAAATGCTAATTATGTTCAAATCAGTCATTTTTTCACTAATTATATTCTAATTGCTGACGTGGCAAGGGTTTTAATTTAAACCTAACATGTGTGCATAATATTAGTCCTTTTTCTTTTATCTTTTGTCAATTCAGTCCTAAACTTTTATTTTGTTCTATTTAGTCCTCTACCCCAATCACTCATTTTTATATTAATTGGCCTCAAACCTTTCAAATTATTTCATTTTAGGCCCAGAACCTTAAATTTTTTATTATTACTAATCCATTTATCAAATAAATGCACAACATACTTCCATAAATAAAATTAAACACCAAACCTCATATATTGGGTTCGACTGCTTTGTTATCGGGTCTTTCAAGTACCGGAATTTTACGGACTCTCTCTAATAACCACTCGACCGCAACCGATTGTTCATTGGTTTTGGTTTCCTTCAGTAACAATCAACAGAATCTTACTTTGCGTACTACCTTAGGATGTAGCAATATTTGAGTAAATGATTTAACTTGAATTTTTGGAAGGTTATGGATACAGGAAGCCTTGGTTTTATTGAAAAATATTAATATTATTAAAAATATTAAAAAAATAGCTTGAATTTTATTGTCCACAAAGTATGATTGTGCTGATTGTTGCTGAAGGAAACCAGAACCAATGAACCATCGTTACGGTCGGGTGGTTAGGAGAGTCCGTAAAATTCGGAACTTCGAAGACCCGGTAACAAGGCGGTCAAACCCAATGTATGAGGTTTGATATTTAATTTTATTTACGGAAGTATGTTGGGCATTTATTTGATAAATGTATTAGTAATAATAAAAAATTTAAGGTTCTGGGCCTAAAATGAAATAATTTGAAAGGTTTGAGGCCAATTAATATAAAAATGAGTGATTGCGTAGAGGACTAAATAGAACAAAATAAAAGTTTAGGACTGAATTGGCAAAAGATAAAAGAAAAAGGACTAATATTATGCACACGTGTCAGGTTTAAATTAAAACCTTTGCCACGTCAGCAATTAGAATATAATTAGTGAAAAAAATGACTGATTTGGACATAATTAGCATTTGTAGAGGACTGTTTTGGTAATAAAATAGAAAAAGGACTGATTTGAATTTTTTGAAAAGAAAAAGGACCTATTTATCATTTTTTCCGTGATGTGAGAATTTGCATGTACACATCTTGGACGGTGGGATCCACATTAATATGATATAGAAATTAAAATAATAATAATAAAAAAATCTCTTTTATTATTCCATAGCCTTTTTACTTGCTCTTGACCCCTTTCTCATGCACTATTATTTGTATCTTTATCTGTTTTCACAACTCATTTAGTTACTTATCTCTAGCTTTTAACAATTCAAATAATTAGGTTTTAGATTCATACCAAAATACAATACTAATATACAAGTAATTTAAAAATGATACTCCATCTATCATTATATTTTTAGTAATTTAAGCTGTGCTCATCTATCGAACACATCTTTCCCTCTTTTTTTTTTTTTTCTTTTCTTTTTAAACAGCATATCAATTTCATTAGTGGCTGCTATCTTGTTATTCTTGTAGTTATTCTTCATACTTTTTTATTTTCTTCTTAATTAATTTTCTAATTCAAAAAATTCCAACAAAGTACATGGTAATTCGCCAATCGCCACCTTAAAAGGGAATTTCCCATTAATTATAGTTCCTGAAAAATACCATTATGGAATATTGTCCGTCTTATTTTCCACATTTTGTCTCAAAATTATACAGTTTATGGTTTGAATACGTTCCCCAAATACACAGAAGTAGTCCTCGACCAGCTGTTTAATCTGGATTCCGGTAAAGGGCAATAAATCATAGTACACTTTGAATGGCTTTCAACCGTCATTCCGACAATGCTTTTCGTTTCAGGTGTTGCAGATATACGTTGGTTTGGTATGTCCTAATAATCGGCTTCTTCTTTTCCGCGTCTACCCTCGCCGCAGATCGACTGTTACGAAACCAGTCCCTGACAGACGGGCAGGTCATCATTTCAGCAAAGAGAACATTCGCTCTGGGATGCTTAAACCCTCTGGAATCACTAAACCTCAGGTACCTCGGAATAAGGTCGACTTTTTGGGTATCTTTTAGCACCAAAACTAGGCTAAACTCCAGGTTGAGAATTAAAGTTTTAACGTGGGATTTTGTAAGCAACCATGTTTAATAAGCCTTCAAATTTTTAATTAACGTGGGAAAATATTATGGTTCATTACTCCTATAAACTTTTAACACTTGATTTTATTTTGAATCTCATTTTAGTCGGTGTTGCAGAGAATCGATCTCAAAAAAGCCAAACTGTTACTATAGTATTAGCAGTGGTCGCTGCATTAGCCACAATCCTTATTTTGAGTTCGATTTTGTTGATGTACATGTTGAGAAGAAGGCGGTGCAAAAGTAATGGTACATTTATTGATTGATTTATAAATCGATCATTTGTGGTTCATCATTTCTGGCTTGGGGCACAATTACAATCTTTATTTGCTGGCTGCGCTGTAGAGAGGAGTAAAAGGCATCTTCTGAGTGCTAGTTGTAGTAGAATCGGTGTCCCACGAGATCCATACACCATTTAAGTGTTGTGGAGGAAGAAACTGAATCTGCAGGCCTGGAAATGTACTCCTTGCTAACTTTGGTTGTTGCCACGGAAAATTTTGATGACACAAATAAACTCGGGCATGGAGGATTTGGAGATGTTTACAAGGTAAAAATTAAAGTGTTTAAACTAGATGGTGGAATAACAGATACTCTAACAGATGGTAAAAGTGAAGTTCTTAAACCAGCCGATGGTGGTAAAAGTAAAGGGATGACAGAATCTTTTAGCCCTTTTTCGTAGGGACGACATTCAGCTATTGAACTTCAAATAATTGCCGTATAAACATTAATTAATCAATCATTGTCATGTCCCTAATCCCAATCTCCCATCATTTAGGGAACGCTGCCAACCGGGCAAGAAATAGCCATAAAGAGGCTCGCACGAATATCAGGCCGAGGCTTGGATGAGTTTAAGAATGAAGTTATTCTAATCGCTAAACTACAACACCGGAATCTTGTCCGATTATTGGACTGTTGCATCGATGGAGAAGAAAGAACGCTACTTTACGAGTATATGCCAAACAAGAGTCTCGATTACTATCTTTTTGGTTAGTTTACCTTGCATTCTTTGACTGTTTGAGCTATTATTGAATAAGTTTTACTGCTTTGGACACCAAGCGGTAATCTTTGATTTCATCTTTGATCATAGATCCTGAACGAAAAATTCTCTTGGATTGGAAGAAACATTTTAATATAATCGAAGGTGTTGCAAGGGGGCTTTTGTATCTGCATAGAGACTCGAGGCTCAGAATAATACACAGGGATCTAAAAGCCGGAAACATATTGTTAGACGAAGATATGAACCCAAAAATTTCGGATTTTGGAATGGCTAGAATATTTGGAGGGAACCAAAATGAGGCAGTTGCCACAATTAATGTTGTGGGAACATAGTAAGTAGCTAGTATGAATGTATGATTACACTTGAAAACCATTTTTTCCATTGTTGCAAAGTGAATTTCAATTTTTTCATGTACAGGTACATGGAGTCTTAATGTCAAAGTTCAATAGAAATGACAAGAGTCAAACACAAAATGATCTAAAACAACAATGTAGATCAACATTCAATCAATCAAAATGGGAGTCAAACCTAAAATGATCTAAAACAAGAATGTAGCTATCAAGATCAATCATCAGTCAATGAAAATGGTCTAAAACACAAATGGTCTATCTGTCATCAATCAATGAAAATGGTGTGAAACACAAATGGTCTATCTGCACTTGATGATGGATATCACAGAAGCCATTATCATTATTTGCATAAAAGGAATTCTCAGAGTTTACCGGCATTCATTGGCATTCATTAAGCAGATTCCTTGAAAATCCTCGGTTGAACATGGACTCGGCGCCCCTACATATAACATATTTCAAATATGTTAATTTACATAGAATTGTTAATTTACAATTAAGCAGTTCATTAAGCAGTTCTCAGAGTTCTATTTCAAATATATTTCAAATATATGCACATACATATACATAGAATTGTTAATTTACATAGAATTGTTCATTAAGCAGTTTTCAGAGTTCTATTTCAAAGATATTTCAAATATACATACATACACATACATATACATAGAATTGTTAATTTACAAGTAGCCACTCACTTTTACGTAGTGTGTAGTTGTTCTTAAGGCTTCGACGGCAGACCTTGCATCTTCGAAGACTACATAGCCGTAGCGATAGAGCCGCCGGAATGAACGAAAGAGCCGGAATGAGCAATGGCGTGACTTCCGAAACTTTCGGCGTACCCTGGTACGCTGGATTTCACCGTAGGCTCTAAAAGCCTGCAGTGCCAATACAGTCACATAGAAGTTAATCAAGTATCCACCTAACCATGCAATACAGCCTATCTCGCTAGATTCCTCTCTCTCTTTAACCTTCTGAAGTGATTAATTAAATAAAGAGCAAATTTCATTTTATATACCTAAACTATTTAAAAATGGTCAAGTTAGTACCTTAACTTTTATTTTGGCAAAAAATAGACCTGAACTTACTCATTCTTGAGAAAAATAAATTCTGTTAAGTTTGGACTGTTAAATACGTTTTCAACGTTAAAATCCCCAAACACATTACATACAACCGACCTGGATCCAGATAACCCATACCCATTATCCCTTGTAGCCAAATTTCTCCAAACCAGTCCAAACCCCAAACCCCGCTTCTTTAATTTCATCCCTCCGTCCCCACTAAGCCACTACCCTTCCCTCTACCCAGTCACCTCCATCGGCTACCTCTCCGCGACCTCTCCACCGTCTCTCTGTCTATAATGAAACTCATCTCAATAAAGTTTTAAAATTTAAAAAGAAAGGGGTGGGGAATAGAGAAAATTTAAATCAAGCAGTACAATTACAATTCGGGATTTAATCACTTGATTTTCGGATAAAGCTTCCGAATAAATTAAATTGTATGGAAGAATTTAATTTCCCTTCTCCTGCAATCACCCATTCCGTTTCATTTATCAATTCTGTAACCATAAACAATTTGCGAAAAAGTTGAAAGAAAAGGAAAACAACAGAGTGCATAAATTCGGGAATCAACCTTGATTAATCCTAAGAATCTGGATTTGGAATTGGTTTCAAAGAAATAACGATGGGATGAATCCTAAATATCCTAAAAAGAAATAAGAGAAAAAAAGAAAGTGAAGAAAAAAGATTCCAACAAAACAAACAAGAATCCCATTGTACCAGAAAGGGCCATGGCAAAGGATCAATAACTAACGAAAGGGGGAAGTTCAGTAATTGCAACAGCAAATGAAACAGGACTTTAATGTAAAACCAAATGCCACTAAACATAGAACTGTGTGGGGGAGAGGTCGACGAGACAACGATGATCGGTGGAGATGGTATGCGAATGTAAAACCAAATGCCACTGAACATAGAACATATACTAACTTGACTATTTTTAAATAATTAAGGGGTATAGAATGGGATTTGCTCTTAAATAAATCATAATTACTAAAACTTGTTGGTATAGTCACTCACCGCAGCCAATTCGTGTTCAGTGGTTCTTTTCGGTAAATTTCCGATGAACAGGCTACGGCCTCGGGCTTCCAGATCATCGTTGATATTATCCACTATATATCCGATCATTTCCTGATCTTTCTCAGTCCTATGCCAAAAAAAAAAAAAATGTAAAACAATAGAATTAATCTAGTGATGATCGTAACTGAGAAATGAGTAAAAATTGTAAAACAATCAAACATTGAAAGATGATTGTAACTGAGAAATGAGTGAATATACGCACGCGTATTCAATCAGATTGACGAGCCGTTCCCTGTTGTAGGCTGCGAGGAGAATTTGGCTTAACTCCGACCAAGATACCCGAGCAGCATCACCGCCGTTTCCCCTGTTCTCAGCAGTAGTAGGCATTTTTCCGGCGGTTGATCCGTAGACGCAAAATGAAGGCGGTGGAATGAAATGGTTTTGTTTCTCTGGACGGAAAATGAAGACGGTGGAACCGTCAATCTCAAGTCTCCACTGAAAAGTGAAAACTCGTTCACTGATTTATAGGTTGTATTTGGGAAAAAATACAGTTTAGCTTTTAAAACACATATTAAAAATAATGTAAACTTTGAATAATATTAGTTTGTTATTAAGGGAGTGTACCAAAAACAATTAGAGTTTTGAATTCTGGTAAAAAAAAAAAAAAAGAATTTAAAAAAAAGTAATAATAATAATAATATTGGTTTGAGATATTTCTAGATTTTGTTTAATAGTAGTAGTATTAGACGTTAGTGTTAGAGTCATGAGCCGTATATCAAATTAACTTTTACTACTAGAATTTAGCAAACTAGAGCTTAGAATTTAAGAGTTAGAGAATTTTTAGTATTTCAAAAACTTAAAAGTTACTAACTACTTATTAATTTCCGAAATACTTCCTCCGGTTTTTTTTTTTTTTTTTTTTTTTTTTTTTTTTTTTTTTTTTTTTTTTTACGTTTGACACAAATGTGTATTGTTCACATACATACTTTGACTTTAAGTTTTGTCATAGTTATAGAAGTTAAAATATAGCCAAGTGAGATCTTATTAGATTTGTCTCGTCTTATAGTTTTTAAATATCCAACTTTTAGAATTTTTAAATGTACTGAATTTGAGTTATTAATAGTTTAAAATATATATTGGACTGCGTGCTAGAAGGGTCCGTAGCAATCTTTAAAAAATAGAGGAAGTACAACCTAACTCATACTACCTCCGTTCTTTTTTAAATACCACGGACCCATATTTCATGCAATCTAATACACGTTTTTAATCTTTAATAATTGAAATTGCATACAAGTAAAAATTATGAAAATTTGATATTCTTAATCTATGAGATTAGACGAATCTAACAAGATCCCACTTGACTATATTTTATCTTATATAGTTGTATTAAAAACTCGAATCAAAGTTACTTAATGAACATTGACAAAACCTCAAATATGTCACTTATAAAAGAACGGAGGAAGTATTTTAAAGTATATATAAGTTCGTTTATGGTGCAATCATTGAATTCACAGCACATCAAGGCAATAATCACACCCGTTCATTTAAATCCAAGAGTTGTAAATGGAAAATGATAAAATTGTCCAAAAAATATATATAATGGTCTAGTCGCTGAAATATATATATATATATACTAGAAACTCGTGGTGGCGCACGCTATGCTGCGCGCGCCGGTAAAGAAATATCGTGGTGGCGCGCTACGGGTGAGGAAATATCATGGTGTATGAAAATATACATTTTGTATAGTAAAACCAACGGGGAACTAAATAATATAAAACGAACAAGAGAATTAAGGGAAAGCAGTTGTTAAAAATCTCAAGCACGCCTTGCATATCAAATTTTAAATGGCAGTAGAATAAAAGAAACATCTATATTCTCTAATCAGCATATCAAATCAGCAAAAAAAAAAAAAAAAAATGAAAATGGTAGTAGAATAAAAGGAGCGGATCAATTTTCTAATCAGCAAACAACCAGAATCAAAGATAAACATTTTTTGACAACCCTCAAGAATCATACAAAGAACATAGCACGAAAATGAAAGATAAACACTTTTTGACAAATCGCCCTGGCACACCTCTGGCAGTAATACGTGAAAGGTGTCTCTTTATCCTTAAATTCACTGAAACTTCCTTGAGCAGCAAGTGCTACCACATTTGCTAGGGCTCCGAATCACAAAATATATTCACTAGATCTGTTCTAATGACAAGAAACTGTGCAAAAAGTAATAATTTGAATCATAGGGAGAACAGGCATTGAAATTGCACATTTGCACACATTCTATATGAAATAGTAAAACCTTGACATGAGAATTTGCATCAAACTGTAATACTAGCAAGTACATTGGTGGAATCATTAGTAGAACAACCCAAGACTAAGCCACACTATACGGTACATCCACCATTCACCATATCAACTTGCAATCAGGACTGTGACACAATTGACTACCATTGCCATCTACTATCACTACAAAACATAGCTACCTTTCCTAATAATGCCAACAAGACATTCCATTTTTTTAATATGAACAATAAATTACCCAAACAAACAAAAATTATAAGAGAACAAAGAATGTATTCTGCTTTGTTCAATTTCTTGAAACAATTACACTGCCAGTCCTTTCTTCAAAGAAGACAATGCTATAGCATGCAATTTTAAATGCATTCTATTTCTACATGTATGCCAATTCTAAGCTTTGAATTTATTAATTTGGGGAATTGTGAAACGCTAATTCATAAGCAATAAATGAACAATCAATTATTTTTACAAATGATCAGGTATTCAGGCGGAGATTCAAACCAAGTAATCAGTTTATATATTCTTTATTAAGCATTGGCAAAATGAAGATTGGAGGCCCCAAATGAAGTCATCAAATGGAGCATTTCTCAAGTGTGTTTTCAAGACTCAAGGAATGAAAAGAAGAAGAAAATAATACAGTACATAATAGACGGTTCATCTATCAAAGTTACAAAATTTAATTAATGCTCCTTCCTTTTTAGATAATTTGGCAAAGCTAACATAATGATCTAAATAATACAGTACATATTCAGTCCCTAGTTCTCCTTAAACATGACATATTGAAAAGTTGAACTTCAAAACAACACACACAAGAACAGAGAAGACATACAAGCCAATAGTATAACTGGGAGGAAGCTTACATCAGGCCACGTATCTGAAATTAACTCCACTATGTCATATGCAATATCTCCTTGAACATCATTTTGCTCTTTCTTAAGGGGTCCTGCCACAAAATATGGCAAGGAGAAGTATGAATGAAATTATAAGTTTTTGATACTGAACCTGATGTGTTTTCACATGATATCTAACCTACCTTAACAACAGAACCTCAGGTACTTTTTGCCAAGCATCTTAGATGAATCATTCAGTTTGACCCCTGCACATTGACATAATGAAAAAGTATTTTGCTGAAACTTTGGAAGACAAAATATGATAGAAGCATGATGTAACACAAACAGATAACGTGCATGCTCACCAAAAAGCTCTAGGCCTTTCACGGTAGTTATAGTTATGCATTTCCTCTTGTTGCGAATCAGCTTTTCAATAATAACTTCCCGTTTCTCCTGCACAACAATTCAAAAGTCTTGGTAGGTATATGTTACTAATAGGATGCTTGGAAACTACCTTACAGAATACAGACATATTGAGAACAGGTAATAACTAAACAATATCCTTTTCTCTTGGTCAACAGAAATAAAGTAGTGCTTCAAACTCAAATGGCAAATCATGGCATAGAACTGCCAGTGCAATATAGTCGAAGATCCGTCGATAAGCCTATATTGGATTGACTTGTCTTTCTATGAGTGCTTCCACAACAAACTACATGTGAATTTTTAGGTGAAATTGATTTGAAGTGCAAGTGTTCAACCTAATCAACTGGCAAACTTTTCTAGCATGATAGTCAGCGGCGCATGTCAAGAAGACCATCAAGAGCCATTGCAAATAAAAAACTGCACACCCTATAAAAATATAGTATCTTAAAAATTATATAACTATGACATATAAACAAACATAACAATAAAATAAAATACATAAACACAGGCAAAGCAAATAAAGTCTTGAATCTAACCCAATGTTTACCAGAAACTTCAATCAAACTAAGTCGGGAGGCGGATTTAAACTATATGAAACTATTTTTAACACCCCATTATATAGCATCCCCCAAAACGACACAACACCCCAAAATCCCCCAATTGAAATCCACACAAGCAAAAGACCAAAATTCAAACAATCTGTAGCCCCCAAAAATCGGAATTGAAATTAAATCAAAGAAGCGGCGAAGGGAGTTCAATAAGCAACATTTGCTTTTCTCAGGAAAGATGCGACAAATAGCCCATCGGGCCCGGTCTTTGGCGGAGCTGGAAAGGCGCAGGTGTGGCGGCAATGGCAGAGGTTGACAGCGGCGGTGTCGGAAGGGAAAACTAAATGAACCTGAAGTGAAAAACTTAAATGAAGATGAAGCTGAATTCAAACCTAAATGAACCCGAAGTGAAAAAGCTAAATGAAGATGAAGCTAAATTTCATACCTAAACGAACCCGAAGTGAAAAACTTACGGGGGGTTCCAGCCGAGACAAGAGCGGCGCACGGCGGCACTGGAAGATAGAGTGGCAACTGAAAGGTAGCAACTTGAAGGCCAGCGTCTAAATCGTGTGAAAGGATGCCTCGCACGCGCAGGCGAGGCCAATTAGCTGTAGCAAGGGCGGCAAGGGCTGGAAAATGGCACCACAGGCTTCAACAGGCAATGCGGATGGTGGGGCTGGAAAATGGCACCACAGGCCCGATCAGCAAATTAGGGCACCCAATTTCGTGTTTTACGGTGAGCTGAGGCGAGAGTTACAAGGAGAAGAGGAAACCGGAAGGAAGAACAGAAAGGCGAAGGACGAAGGGCTTAATGGAAGAACAGGCGGAGGAATGGACGAAAGGTCGAAGGAACAGAAAAAAGAACGAAGGGCTTTCGCCGGGTAATGAAACGCGGGTCAGGCAACACTCCAGACCCGATTACTGTTCATAAGCTACAACTGTAGCTAGATTCCACAACTGTAGCTGGATTCCATTTCACATATATATATTACTAGAACTCGTCCTGCCCGCGCTACGCTGCGCGGGCCGACGAATGAATTTGTAATTTGACTGGAAATAGTTTGAAATGAAGACCACTTTTGACAGTAGAAATGTGTTCTTCTGCAGTTGGTGTCATGGGCGGGCGATGCCCCGCATTTGTCATACTATTTATACATGTTTAGCATACACAAATGTACAAGGAAGCCAAATACAGTTGGCATTACCATTTGGACAACATCTGATCAACATGGAGGATCCAGTGTGGAATAATTCTCTATAATCATAACTTTTTCCAACGCTGGCTTGGCTGCTCATGCATTCCCACATTCCCACAGACAACAGACCATCGCAGGCTACGATCAAAATTTATCTTTCTAGTATTTCATTGTGGCCTAGCTTCACCATTTTTCTGCAACCAAGAAGAATTTAACTCCAAGAATCACACCCAAGATCGTATTTGTCTGCTACTAACATAGTGAGGAAAAACAAGTACCTGAGCAAAAGTTTAAGATTTCAAGAATATCAGCATTTCTGGCTCCTGGGCGGACCCTCACACACACACCTGTCAAGTTGTCAATATATTCAATCAATCAACAAACCACACGACATGCAACAATGGTCACTGAAATCAGTACACACTGTCTCAAATGAATTTGCACCAAAGAAAAATTAAAAAGAGTGGCAAGATATACAAAAGATACTTCCAAGTAACAAATTATAAAGTGTGTATTATCATTTTAGAAAAAATATATAAAAATTTGAATTTGGATACATAAGGAACAATTTATTGAATTCTATACCAGGATTTAGATTATAAAAATAAAACACACACCCAACAAATTCAAACATGCAACATGTGTGAATTTAGATCCTTTCCTTGGTTTTCAATTTTAAATTAAAGTAAATACTTTATGTCCTTCAATCAGAAAATAATACGTTTTCATTCTGGAGAGTAAATGGGTACTTAAATATCCATTGCACAGAATCGGTTGCAACAACCAACACATTGACTACAGAAGTTACCTTTTCATAATAAGTCGTGCAGAAGAACTGCAAGGATGGATGCAGAAACAATGTACGACAAACACACAGATGATTACACTCTTTTTATGTGACACCTGCAAATGAATAAACATTACACATTGACTTGTTTAAATTATTTATCAATGACATTAGCTTGATCGAGCACTTCAACTAAATTTAATTTAAAATAGAAGGGTAGGTTAGTAAGCACTAATGGGGAAATAAAACAAGCAGGGAAAAGAAAGGGGAAAGAAATTGGCTGGAAGAACTACCTCATTTCCAGAAGCAAAAAATTCAACAGATAAAAAAGAATATTGACGAAAAATATAATGAAATGAATGCCGAGTGAAATTTGACAAACCAAAAAGCTTAGATTTAGCATAAACCCCAGGAATGAACGAACAGATGAATTCAAAGAAAACATAAAAATAGCACTGATTTTGAATCTCCTAAAAGATTGTGTGAAAATAGAGTCCAAAATTGTAAGTGACAATTTAATCTAATCACTTTTATATTTCAACAATAAACAGGCCTAAAATATTTTGGTCTTTAATGCCTGTCTTGTGTTGGCTTAATTAATTCATATTTAACATTTGCATCTCTTTCATTGGAGACACATAAAATTCAAATTCAAAGCCAATATTCTATAAAGAAGCAGCATATATAAAAGGAGGTAACTAACCATAAGCAGGAGGGTTTGCAATAATCGCCCGAGCCCTGAAAGATTCACCAGTTATGGGATTTGGTTATGTTGTTCAGAAATTTCTCCAGGTGTTGATGGAATAAGACCTTTATTTCTAGCCATATCTACAATTAGAGTGGCCAAAATTTGAGTCCATAAATAAGCAAACACTTCATCGCCTGGTGGTTTGTTCAACGTGCCAAAAGACAGGAAAGGTAGTTGTGAATGTTTGATGAGAAATATTTATGATAACAAACAACACAAATACGAAGCGCAGCTTGGAAAGGAAAAAGGACGGTGTATCCAAGTGGTAAAACTCTACCGCAGCTGACAACACAAATCCATGGAAGTTTGAATGAGCAGCCAACCTTACATGATGATAGTATTGATGAAAGAAAATTAAAGATTTCAGTTAGATATTAACAATTTTGCTTAATGACCAAAACGACATAAATACAAGATCCCTCAGAAACATAGTTGTCATAATAGCCAATAGCTGTAAATGCATTTTAAGAATATAATTTGATTTTTAATTTGATCTTAATTTGAACTTCTAGTTTGATAATGGAGCCATTCTCTGTTGCAAATTAGTGAGTAAAAGATTCAGATAAGTTTACTACCATAGAAGAAGCAAGCAATTTGAATTCACAAAAAAAGAGGACGACGGTGCAAGAAATAATGTGCATATTTCAGAAATATAGAATTCAGAAATAATGTGCATATCGAGTTTTAGTTCCAGACAATGTGAACATCATATCCGCACAGCCTAGACTAAGCATAATAACAAAGGTAGCACCTAATAAAAGAAAACATGGCCATGCAAAATTGCTGAGCGAGACAGTGGCATTATTTAAACAAGATTTTGAGAAAACGGAATTTTGAAATTCTCTGAACTTCATAAAATCTCTTTTTGAGGGTTGTCCCCATCAAAAGCCAGCAATACGGATCTGAAATTACTTTACAACCTTAGTTGTCATTTCAATGTGCAAGAAAGCTGTAAACAAAATGAACCATTCACAGAGGGTTAAGGGATTAGGCAACTCAAATCTAATTTGTTGGCATTCTTTGATGGAGCACTGAACATTCTATATGAAATTTCATAAAGACAATAATATGAACGAACATGATACAATGAAGTGCCTCAGCAAATAACGAAACAATGAACCAGCTGAAGAACAAAACTTCATAGACTATGTCAAGTTGAAACATACCCACTCTTCACTAAAGATATTAACTACTGAAATTTATAGAAAAATCTACAATTAAACTAAGAAGAAGAGGGAATGGAGAGGAACAATATGAACGTTAGAATCCTCACCTTCTGCTTGCTGCAGCCCACGGCCAGACGGGTAAAGGTGCAACAGTGAGTATACGCAAAGGAAGACAAAGCAGCAAACAGCAAGCTGCATTGGAATAGAACAACTCACCAATTCTACCTTCATAAAACAATTTACTAATTTACAAAACAGCAAGCTGCAATGGAATAAAACAATTTACTATTACTCCAACCACCACAGTAAACTTCATAAAATAGCATCCAAAGAACTCATGAATCATTTCACCATTTAATGCACTTTCTCTTCCCGTATTGAAATTCTAGCAGGGAATTCAAAGTCAAAATCCTTGCAAATGCAAGTTTCTTTGGAATTCTTTATTCAATCTGAACAAACAAAGCATAAAAATGATATGCATAGCCTATTATATGTTACAAAAGTATGATGATTAACCTAATGACCACAATGCTTGTAAAAGCTTCCAATTATATCACCATTAAAGTAATAACTACCCGAAAATCACTCATTCAGGCAAACTATTTCAAATCAAATAGGAAGAAACCACTATGCATAAAAATCATATCAGTGTTTAATATCCGATCAATTCTATTAAGTAACAAAATCGTCAATTGAAACATTGAATCATATACAAAATTTAAGCCACAAACTTCTAGATAGCGGGTAGCCAAGTTTCAAAGTGTACAAATTCATGGCCAATTACTTTTCTTATAAAAATATTTTTAAAAAAAACCAAAAAAAAAGGATCAGTACACATCCAAGTGTCAAAAAAATAGACAAACATTCACAAGTCGCGTTTTGCTTGAAAGAGTTAAAAAAACCAAATAAAAAGAAAAAATTCAACGCGAAATCGAATAATCAACCTATCAAAACTGACTTCCAGAATAATCAAAACATCCCACATCTCAATCATGGCAAGAGCAAAATCGCACACATGCCTTAAGGAGAACCAGGCAGCCACTCCAAACTTCCAGGATCCAACCTACAACCTCCAATTCATGCTCAAACACTTAGCAGGGCTAAAAAAAACAGTCAAATTTATTGAACTTGGCTTTGTGGTCGACTTGGAAAGCGAAAAAGTGAGTATTAACTTGACTATATTAATTACATATCTTACAAGGCATCAACTTATTCAAAAAATAAATATTTGTTTGTATTATGTTGTACGGCTGTCAATAAAGATGAACCACTGCAAATGGTGAGGTTTGGAGCAGAAACGGGTTTTCAGACTCCAAAACTCCAATGATCAATAGGCCTACAACTCTAGTTCCCAAACATACAATTTCAGACTCCTAAGATATCAGTTAGCTCATTCCTACATCATGCATTCACAAAACCAATATTCACAGTCCGAATCTTGCACAAAACCAGATTTTTAAACCACATCAATTGTCACATGGTTCCTCCTCACTGCATATTCTAAAAAACAAAAATAAATAAATAAATAGACATAGGCAGGTTAACACAAGTTGTTACCTATTTCCGGAAATTCTAGCTTCGGTGAAACACACTAAACAAGAAAAGGCGATCAAACAGGCATAAACGCTATTTTCAAACATCCACTTTCAGATTTTTATTATGCCAATCCAAATCAGATTTTTAACAGAACATAGTCATCACACATCTCACCCAATTGCAGTTTATAAACTTAACAAATTTGGCAAGATTTTAATCCCTATGTTCAACAAACTCAATTTAGTCTGGCAAGAAAAGACAGAGGGGTGGTTCAAGTAGTTGCAAGTCAAGTTCCCAAATCATGCCTATCAAACTACTGCTCCCCTGTCATACAATTTCATTCCCAGAGAATTCACCAACGGAGTCCCCAGAACCACAGTACTGCAGATTCAAACAATAGTCCAATATGCACCTCATATTTTCATTTAAAGACAAATTGACTCTAATTAACTAACCCAATTTCGACATGATCACTAGATACTTCAATATCAGTTACTCCCAATTTCAGAAAGCATAAAATTCGTCCCAGAAGTCCATAAGCCCTAATTAGAATACCCATTCGAATCTAACCTTTTGCTGGAAAGAGTTCAAACAACAAATAAAAAGAAAAAAATCACAGCAAAGTCGACTGAAATGGAATCCCATTACCTGGATGTGGAATGCCGCTACTCCAATTGCCGTTATGTGGTGGCGTGTCCGCCAGCTGCGCTGACCGCCACAGTTCAACGGAGGAGGGGGAATGACGAGGACTCGATGGCTCGCTCTGTGGGGGCAGGGGGACTCAAACATGGTGCGGGTGGCTCGCAGGGGCCGGGGGTCACTCGCGGATGGGGTATTGAGGACTCCATGTGGCTCGATGGTCGGTGAGAGGACGCGGGCCGCAACGAGCGGGGAGCGAGCAGGGGCAGAGGCGGAGCAGGGCGAGGACGAGCGTGGAGCGAGCAGAGGGAGCGGCGGCGGGTTTGCGAGCGCTCGGCCTCTCATACTGCTCGCGATTCCGTCTTCTCGAAATCCCAAATTTCTTCTCCATCAATCGCGAGATGGGAAAGGCAGCTGCTGCGGCAACGGAAATGCGACTAATCTGTGTGCTTTCTAGGGCAAGGTCAGGGCGGGGGGATGCGTGTCGTCGGATGGCGGGCGACGAGTGTCGGCGGACGGCGGATGGCGGGCGACGAGCGGGGAGTCGGAGGAAACGAAAGGAGGCTGGATTTAGGTCGCTGGGAATGGGAGAAAGAACGCAGAGTGACGCAAGCACCAAACGACGTCGTTTAAAGATACTGTTCCTAAGGAACAACTGTTCCTGGATTCCACAACTGTAGCAGATTCCCGTCCCGCGTATATATATATATACTAGAAATCGGCCGGGGCGCGCGCTACGCTGCGCGCACCCGGTGAGGTGAGGAGATATCGTAATGTGTGAAAATATACTGGTAAAAAGCAATTGGAGTACTAAATATTATACTACTAAAATGAACATCAGCGCAATGTTAATTGCCATCTTTTCATCTTTTACTATATAGGCAGATAATCTTTCAACCTTTGCCTGCCAGTGTAATGAGCAGAAGGGAACCACTACTTCATGCACAGTGCAACAGAATTGATAAGGGAAAAACAAAGAGATAACCTCTTCTTTAAGCCTTGAATAATAGCCACACAAGCTTTAAAGTATGGCATCCCTTCAAAATCTGAACGATCAACTAAAAAATTGATAACTGCAAAATATAGTCACAAGTCATTAGTATGCAGGAAAGGTTTTGTGATTAAAAGGTGAAATGAAAGGTTGTCTTCTTAACCAATGCAATGGGCTTCACATTTACCATTAATAGAATTCCAAAGGAAGAACAATAGTATATGAAAATGAATAACATCATTAGCAAAAATCTAAGTTATTTAAAAATAATATAAACCCTTTTGCATCAACACCATATTAAATTTCAAAGGAAACAATTACATTTTCATTGAAATGGAACCCATACTCCTAATCAGCAAGTCGTGCATCAAAACTTAAACATGGCAATATTGAGATTTCACAATGACAAAATTTAATGCGGTATGGTGCTTGTCTGCTTGACCATTTGTACCTGAAGTATGATCATAGAATCTCTCACTGAGGGATAACACCATGCTCTTTCCAGAGTTGCTGCTTCCAACCAAGGCAATAGTCATCCTGGTAGGAACGTTGAGAGAAAAATTGTTAAGCATTTCAGTCTTACCTTGAAGGGTACAAGAGGTCCACACTTTTAAGCTCTAATTGCCCTGTTATTGCTTGTAATTCGAATCCGAGATCGCTGGCTTTGTCTATGATTGGTTTGTGCTCTATAACGCCCTAGAGCCCTATCAGTCACAAAAATGAATTCAATAGTCTGGGTGATCTAATAATGACCCACCAAGAAATAAGATAATGAATCACTAACTCATAAGCAAGAATGCAGGGAAATATAATCAATCTGCAACTCGAACTCGAAGGTAGGAAACAAACAATTTGCACCAAAAAAAAGTTGAAATTAAAGATCGGGTAATGCATATTTGGACAACAACATAAGAACAGAAAACCAAAATCGAAAGGTTATAACAAAATGGAGAACCAACGCAGGAAAGAGGTACCGCCTCTCAACTTTCTGGCGAAAGAAAAAAGAGGTAAAATCAAGACCTGCATTATAAAGCCAAAATCAAGAAAACCTGATTAACCCGGAATCACGCATCTTAAACACACAAAACCATGTGATAATAAAAACCAAAGAATAAAAATATGTAAACAATTGAACAACCTAAAAGTGACAGAAGATAAATATCATGTAACCCTAGGAATGAAATATTCAAAATGAAAATGAAAATTATGCCCTTTCATATCTCAACGAAAGCGGCAGCGGAGGGTGGATGACGATTCAAGCCTAACAGCACAACAGCTATTAGTGCCAGGTATTGTAGTCACCACACTTGTGACTACAAGTATACAATCTATTTTTTCAAAGAGAACAAAGCCAAATAATAAAATCAACACCACACGTTCAATCTTCTTTGTGGCATATGATCAGAAGCAAATACTGTCATAGGGGGCTTTATTCAAGTCATGCGAGGGCAAGATATACCAGCAATCAAAGATTTAACCAATATGATTATATGAAAAAGTAAAAAAGTATCAGCACGTTTTAAAAAATTTACAATAGACTTGAAATCATCAATAGCAATAAACCAATAGTGTCTTGAATGCTCAATATGACAAAAACATGTGCTATTTTTAAAATGGAACTTAAAAAGTACATTGCTTAAAACCATAATCATACCAGTACAAATAAGATTCATGCATGCAACCTTTCGGAAGTCTTGAAACACTCTGTTACAATGACCTGGCAACATCTTTGCATGAATATAGAAGCAAGAATACCCCAGTTCTGTGATTTTCTTGGCCAGAAATTCCACTCGATTCACAGAATTGCAAAAGATTATTGTCTGGATAATTTACAGCTGTAAAAGAAAAAATTGATTTAAGTCTTTCCAAGGAAAAAAAAAATGAACAAAGAAGGTTACAAGATACTGTGAGTGAGAAGTAAACGTGAAACCTTTGAGAAGATTGTGTTCAGGCAGTGAACTTTTTGTCTTTCTACCACAAAAGCATAATACTGAGTGATACCCTTTAGGGTAAGCTCAACCATGAGATTGATGAGGTAGGATCTCCTCATATGCATAACTATGAAATATTTTACAGTTATAGGAAATGTAGCTGAATACATCAACATTCACCGATTGAGAGGAAGAAAGGCAATCAGCTGCTACAGTGAAGGTTGAAACTCGGAAAATAATAGCTTGTCAGCCTGAATATAGAGTCAAAGCAAGATCATAAGATCTTAAGTAATATAATAACTTGAAAAAACCTATACAAATGGCCGAGAAAAATTTAGGGAAAAGTGGCAGCTGACAAGCCATAATGCCATATACCTCATCTAGGACAATCATTGAAGCACCCCTCAAATTGCAAACTCCTTTTCTTGTGAGATCAAGTATTCTTCCATGATATACCACCAGTAGATGAACAGGATGATACAACCTCATTATATCATATCCTTGACACTGGTTCCTCCGGTAGCCACCACTACCTGAGTTTTCAAGTACTTTCGTAATTCTTTCCACACTTATGATGTCTTAAGTGCTAATTCTCGTGTTGGGACTACTGTAACCACTGCAAAAAGATTAGAATTCCAAAATTAGAAATATGTAAGAGAATGCCATTGCAAATAAAGAGGTGCATCAACCCAACCCAACCATATTTTATCCCCAGGGGATCATATCCATACCCCATAATACAAATTCAATTTAATTGACATCTTATCTTTCTGTAACAATATATCCATCTTTGTCAAACCAATAAAATAAAATAAAATTCTTACTACTATATTGCTTCTGTGGTCCCCGTTTTTTATATCAAACAGATCACCAGATTATGACTATCATATACTATTGGTGAAATATAACTTGCATACATTTTTTAAGGCATCACATGTATTAATAATGCCGAAAGGAAATAGAAAGGATGGGCCAAAGTCCCCATTGCAAGAATGATATTAAAGAAACAACAAGATGGTGCCAGACCAAAAACTATAGTACCTAAACAATTCATGGAATTAAATAAGAGAGTTGAGTTTCAATACATGCATGATAGTGATTAAACAATCGGCACTGTCAGAAATAGAATTGTAATAGCAATAGCAGGTGCATGAGAGGCTAAATCAAAATGTCAAATAGTCCTCACCTTAATCAGTTTCCATAGCTCTGTGATGAAAACATCTCCAACACCAATGTTCCTGCATTTGCCACACCTCCCATACCCTTCACAACAGAATTATTATTTTCAATAGCTGGGAATCGAAAAATAACAACAAAGAGAGAACAGTGTGTACTGCTAAAGATGGGTCAATATAAAAAAAACGATGCAGTGCAAATAAGTAGTTCAGTTCATTCGAGGAAAACATCATCGTCATCATTCATGTATGTATACAGAGTTGGCTATAATCAAAAGATGTAACTAATAAATTTAAATCAAATGTGCACAAATCTTCTTATTCTTTTTTCCTGCATCATTCATGTAAACAAATCGATGAGGTGAATAATTTCATTTCATATGCCCCCTAGAGTTTATAAAGATAGCCCAACTACTACAAGAAAGTAAGTCGTACAAAACTTAAGTTCAAAAACAAAGTTGATAGCCAACAAGAAAGGAAGTCCATAAAATAGCAGTCCAGTACATGAAACAGTCCACTTTCTTAATTACAGAACAAGAAATAGAATTCACCATAGAATTAGTCAGTTACATATCAAACCTAATTGTTAAAGGTTTTCAATATATAGCCACTAAACTAAACCTCTATGTGAAGATGATAGCGGATTGACACTGCACGAGAGGGATGGGGGATCTTTTGGTGAATATATTAAAATATTTTGCAGAAGACATTCAAATGATTTGTAAAATTTGAAATCTGTGTCAGGCTTCTTGACATTGGATCTGTAACCCTTCTCGAAATCTTCGGGGAGTATAACATAACGGTTCTTTCTTACTGCATGCATCCCTGCTTCTTGGCAAATAGCTGCTATCTGCAACGGTGAAAAATTGGATTTGTTTTATTTATGAAAGATAGACTGGACTAAATGAGGGGGCAATAAAGAATACATAAGAATCACTGACCTAAGCTGCACTGATTTTATCTGGCCCAGATACATAGTCTTCTAAATACACCTCATCACTTAAATTCATTTTAGCAGTTGAGTCAAAAATATTTCAAATTTGGATAAGGTTCCAAACAATTGACACGAACATTAAAGAGTTGCATCAACCAAACTCAATGTCTCGAATTTGGCAATGAAGATGCAATTAAATCAACAACTGCACAAGCCTTTCGTTATCTGTACAGGGTCAGGGTCAGAGTTCAAACACTGACTACTTGAATGGTCGAAAAGACATAAATTAAATGAAAATAAAGAAAGGATAGGCAAAAACTGAACAGGGTTATCACTTATCACAAAATTTCTGCAAATTTCTTGATTATAGAAATTTAAGCCATTGAAGCAAAAATTATGGTTGCAGAAACTTCTGTTGCACCATTTTCTCTACCTGCAAAGATTTAAGCCATAGCTTTTCATATGCAGAAAACAAATTCAGTGTAAGAACTAAGAAATGGAATCTCACATCTGGTTGATAATCCCTGGCCACAAAGATCGAACATTTAATCCAAACCAAACCGAAATACATAATCCTGCAAAACTTCTCAGCAAATAAGTGAAGTACAACAAACAATATTGTTCCATTCTTGAGCGAAAAGCTCAAATTTCAACACTGCAAAAATCACCCAAGAGAACAAGGGCACGAAGCTTCACGGTGCAGTAGCTGGGGCCGTCAACCATGAGCGGCCAATGTCATGGTGGCCCTGGTGTGTCCGGCGGTGGTGATTTCGTTCGGCCGGCGGGGTGAAGGCCACGAAAGTGCAGCGAGTTGCACTGTCTTGCCGTGCGCAGGAGGCGCAAGCCGCACCCGCGAGGCCAGCCTGCCTGCCCTCCGTCCCGTCATCTCCAGACTAAGGGAGATTGCTGCGACATCAAACAGGAAAAATGGAATTGAAGGAGAAGAAAGGGATTGCAAAACAGGCATGGATATTTAAAAAAAAAAAAAACCCAAGAAAAGAATCAGGGTTCAATTAATTAGTGAACTTCCAACCTGACGACACCGTTCTTGAAGTTTGCTCCGAGGAGATGATGGGTTGCGGCGGCTGCGAGATCAGCGAGGGCGACGCAAGGGGAAATAGAAGAAGGCGGCGGCGGCACGGAAAACCAAGGGCTGGTGGGCGATGGCGCCACTGCAAAAACAGTGGCGCGATGGCCAGGGCGTGACCGGAGAGGACCAGCGGAGCAGAGAGAGAGAGACACCGGAGAGAACAACGGAGGGATCCGCACAGGAAGGCAAGCGAGGGATTCGCACAGGAAGGCAAGCGACTAAGTGAGGGCTCCGCAACAGTGACAAGTAGCTTAAGGCGGCTTCCGCGGCGGCAAAATCATAAGGGCGAAAATAGGGAGCAGATCTGGGAGTGAGACCGGAGATGGGAATTTTGTGCAGCAACCAGAGGTCGATCGACCAAGAGCCAAGTGAGAGGAATTGGGGATTTTTCGCATAGAATTGAAAACGGGTAGGATCCCACCTAGAGAAGAAGGCACTGTTCCTAAGGGAACAACTGTAGCAATATACGACACAACTGTTTAAAAATACTGTTAGGCATTTATATATATTAGATATTAGAGATATAAGTTTGTAAATGGTATATCGCTGAAATACCTACAATTCATCGCTGAAATACACAGAAGTCGTCGCTGAAAACACTTTGCAAGTCGCTGAAGCTTGTCGCTATTGATCAACAAATCATTGAAATACACCTAAGTTGTCGCTAAAATATACTAAATTATATTTGGGAGAAAATATATCAAATTTATTCTTTTACCCTTAAATTTAATCTCAACCATTAATTTACATAGGAGGCAAAAATTTATTTACTTCTGTACATAAGATATTATTACAAAATAACAAACCATTAATGATGAAATATTTGATATATGCGAGCGTGCCCCTGTATGAAAATATGTGCTAACACTTGCTTAGTTTCTTAGGAAACATATTTAGTATTCTAAACAATTCAATCAATCAAAAACTATCTAAAATATTGTTTCCCAGTTATGTTTTACTTCAGCTATTCAGACAGTTACAGAATATCAATCGATTTGAATTTGTAGCCATTAGAAGGAATTAGTGTTGACCCCTTGGGTAAGAGATAACGGGTGAAATAATGTAGTAGTATTACTTAGAAAGTAGTAACACATTTTCACCAGAAAATAAAATTGGTAGCCCAAGAATCAGATTGAACAAAATTACAGAGACAAGAATTTAAGTATACAAATGAAATAAATCCATAAAAGGAGGAGGGGTTGGAGTTGAACACCACTTTATTAAGAAGTAAGAATTACATAAACGGGGTTGGAACTTGGAACAGAAACATAAAATTCTCTTCAATGTTCCAAAATTTGAAATTTTCAACTCAAAGCATGCCCAGTAAAGCTTCGTAAGCTACGGCTGAAGGTTCAAGAACCTGCAGCTGTTTTGTAATTTCTAAACCATATAATCTTAAGGCAACCAACACACAGTACACCGTATTCATCCAACTTACCTGTTCGGGCCTCATCAAAATATCAAATCCATTCCCCGAGACAGACTGACAGAAGAACACAGCAGCACGCAAAGACTGTTGAGAACCATGGTTATCAGATAAAATTTAGCAAAGCAGGTCTTCGAATAAGTTGGGGTTCTGACCAGATGGAGTCACACCCATCTGTCTCACGAGGGAATCTTTCTCCAGAGCTTCTTTCAAATTTGGTCCCTTGTTTAAATGCTGCATCAAATTATCTGCTGTACTTGCTCCAAGGCCATTGGTGTCGAACAAATTTGATGCTTGATTGGTAGTATAGTCACTTGGGACGTTCAAAGACATGTCTGCAAAAATAGATGTAAAATCAGAAGAATCTGCTGCTGCTGGACCTGAATTTGCTGGAGGCATGTCTTGTGTGACGTCCAGGAGGCCTTCCAATTGCTTGAAATATTGAAGGTGCAGCGGCAATACTGTATAGATGGAGCCACTGGGGCTTTCGGTAGCTCGTAGGCTTCAAACCTAAGGGCATGTGTAGATGGCTGGGGATCTTCGTGATGCTTGAAATTGCAGGCATTTGATATCCCAGACCGCTCACTCTCAGAGATATATGGCTCAGCTCCATTCTCCAATGCTTGTTGGACAAAACCATTAAGAAATGGAAGGTCTTTGTCAATCTGAAGAATACAGGAAATTGTCAAATGGCTGCTGTAAAGTTAAGCAAGCAACCGATGCAAAGCAGGCCTGAATAAATAAATCAAGCTCACTACTGCTGTGCAAAAACTGATATATGATGAATGCAAGAATGACCCCATAAACAATAAAATAAATTTTAGATATTCGAAGATGAACCAGTAAGAAAGGGGAAGCAAAGATCATGAATTAATATACCAATGCTTCAATCTCAATCCGAGTGTACTGGTAATTTGGCAGATAAGCAGCCAATAAAATCTCATACAGCTTGCCCAGAGAGAGAGTCACAAAATATATGCAATCAAATTCCCAATAAAAGGGGGAAAATAGTAGAGAGGAAATGTGAGACTAGTGCACATGTCAAGGATTGTCAAATTTATCCTACTGTATTTGAAGCCAACAATGAGAGAAAAATTGTGGTCCGCGGCAACAGTTTATGAAATACTGGTAATATTGTTACAAAACAAATTATTACCTCAATGTCCTCACAAGTAGCATTCATTGGCATTACCTGTTTGGCAGCTTGAGCATCTAAATTGAGGATCGCTTGAAGCTCATACGCAAGTTGCTGCAGGTCTGTAGAGTGAGATGCTAATAGTTCATCGATCAACGATTGTCACTGTAGCAAAAAAGATGTTAACAGCACGGAAAAAGGTGTCTTGCTAATTCGAAGACTTTGTCATCTTATACAGCAGTTCAAAAGTTTTGCGCTTTAAAGTATCATCTGGATCTTGAATCAGAAACAAGCCAGATATAAACAACAAACTCAATCATAACAAGTCATTACATTACCAAATGCACTTTTTGATGTTTAACACTATTCAATGAATAAGTCTTACCTCCAGACAATCAATAACAGCAAGTTGGTGTTGTTCGGCAATTTCTGGGCTTATCTTTATCAACCGACTAAGAGTATCAATACCAAGATATTTCAGATTGTGGCTATCACTCTGTCCAATGGAGTAAATTAATTTTAGAATAAAGCAGTATAAAACTAATGACTAAAGAGTAACAAAAGTTGAATATACAGACTTTTAGAAACTTTGATACACCATCAGCAGCAGCCTCTAGCAACTTTAGGTTGTGTAATGAGGAAACACAGCAGATGCATTCATAAAGAACAGCGTTCCCAATGTTGTTTGTTGAATCACCTCTTCTCATGATGTCGCTCAAAATTGTGTACATTTGCTCTATCGCCTTTTTGTCACCAGTACCCATCAGTGCAAAAATTTTCAGCAATTTGATCTATTGACAGAAAACAAACAAACAATGTAAATATATGAATATTGAATAAGATATGAGTAGAAGGAACACAATAGTAGGCATTCTTCCATGTGGAAGTCAAAATCCAGGTGCCAAGGCACATCTTCCACCCAACAGAGCACACTATCCAGCACAAATCATAATTCCTTTATATCATTGAGACAAAATGCAACATTCAGAAAGTACATAGAGGCCCCCATTTGAAAGAGTTTGTAGGTAGCCAACAAACAATTATCTAGACAAGAAAAGCCCAGTTTGCATATGCAAAGAAGCAATTATGTCTAGTAAGCATATTCTAAACATTAATACTAATGATCTTGCGTGAAAGAGTCATTATCAAATAGACACTTAAATAATACAATGAGCAGGAAAAGGCTAGGGCATGCCTGAATGAATGGAGCAGGCAGCTGATGGTAGTCATAACTCTTTGGTAATCGGCGTTCTGCCACTTGCTAAAGAATGTTTACAAAACTAACTACCAGATCCTTATATGCATCAGGATCAGCCATAATAAGGTCATAAAGAGGGCAAAGCGCTGCACCCATAACACCAGGATCATTATCACAGAGCCTCTGAAAGAAAATTCAATTATTGTAAGCAGAAAACCCATTACCTCTGGAAACCAGTAACTTTATTTCCTTAAAACATATAAGTAGATGGGCAATAAAGTTAATAGCTCTCCAGCATGTTTGTAACATCTACAATGAGTACATCGTCTCCAAAAACCTCTCTTTCATTAACATGGTAAGTGGTAAACAATAACAAGGGCATGTTGTTGCATTAGCTGTACTGTATTATCAATCATTTATATCAGCATCTCAACTCTACAATTAGACAACAACATAAATTTAAAGAAACAAAAATATCCTCCTGTGTCAATCATAACCACCTTTAAGTAATCAAAGGAGCATTACAAATCATTTTCCATTAAAATGCTGAAGTCATTAAGCATTTTCAATTGGTGTTTGATTTCAGCGATGTGAATAATGTCAAACCTGTATGCTTCAACACAATCAAATCTAACTCGGAATGCTAAACCAAACCAACAAATCCATTCCCTCTGTGCAAGACACAAACCAAATACTCAATTGCTTCCATCATTAAATTAATAATACATCATTTTCACACCTACAAATCAAATGTCCCGAAGGGAACAAGAAATTTAAGAATTGCATCAGTGTGCAGTCTTCGGTTTCAAAAATAAAAGAAGTGCAGTAATCGAAAGTGTGCACCTTGCGGAAATTGGAAATGAGATGGGAAACCGAGCCCGGCGCCTTCTGAAAAAATCGGTGAAGTGCCATCACGGCTTTCTTTCTCACTGCCTCCTTCTGATGCCCCAATAAAAATTATGTACTCAATCCGAATAGGGGAAAACTCACATTTTTTTTTTGGAAAAGCCGCAGCCAGAAAACAATAGGAAAAATCAAAAGTAAAAAAGCAACTAACAATAAGAAGAACTAGATCCTGGGAAACCACACATTAGCCGCATCAGCCGCCAGGTTCCCCGTGACAAAATCGGGAGGAAAAGCCCACGTAGTAAAGAATTCCTCGATCGACGCTCCATGTTTGGCGAATGAGTCCGCAACCTGGTTCCCTTCTCTCAACACATGGAAAATACCACAATCTTCGAATGCATTCATCTGATCCTTAATGTCAAGAATAACAGGAGTAGAAGGGTGGAATTTGTCGTGTCTGTTAATAAGATCCATAGCAGTCAAAGAATCAGTGTAGCAGCAAATTCTTCTAATCCCCATCCTGCGAACAAATGCCAGCCCTCTCGCAAGGGCGGACAACTCAGCAAAAATATTAGGAGCAAACCCAAGGTAGCCACAGCCCCCACCAAGCCAGTGACCGCTCACATCAAGAACCACAAATCCAAACCCCGCTCGGCCAGGATTCCCAATGGAACTACCATCCACATGAAGAATAATATGATTGCCACCTCTCATGTTCCAATGCACCATCTGAGTCGGCCTGACCACAGAACTGGGAAGATGTTGGGCCTTCTCAATATCACCAACAATGTGGAAAATATTTCTGGAAATATACCATCTAGAACACACCTTGCCAGAAAAGATCCTGGAATTTCTTTCTAGCCATATGGACCAGCAGGCCACAACAAAGATAGTACCATGCTTCTTGATCATTCCCTGCAAGAAAGCACCAATATCTGATTTGGGGATGAGATGGCAGTCCACTGGGATATTAATCCGAATAGCTGCCCAAAGATGACGCACCCAGGGGCAATAGAAAATGCAATGATACCACGACTCTTCTTCCGTTCCACAGATTGTGCATAGCGGAGAGGAAGCCATCCGCCTATAGTACCGAAGACCATTAACCGGGAGAGCACCATGAGTAAGTAGCCACAGGAAAAGACATATTTTTTCCGGGTATTCAGGCTTCCATATCCATTGCCACTTCGAACCGTCACCATCAGACTTATTTAAATAATTGCACGCGGACTTGACAGAATAAGTACCTGAAGAGTGAGCATTCCACAGCCACATATCTTTAGCATTCTCGTGAATAGGAGGGGGAGGAGAGGCACAAATTTCATTCAAAATAGTAGGGGGGATTATGGTGTAAATCATCTCCCAATGCCAATTGCCATTCCGGATAACATCCTTTAATTTAAGGGCAAGGTCTTGTGTAGCCACGAAAGGCATGTGAGGGCCCAATTGATCACCTTTCCACCATTTCGAGAACCATAAAGAATTATCACCACTGCCCACGCGAAGAAAAAAGCCATCCTTCAGAAGAGGGATGATTTTATTTAGGATCTTTAGTAGGGCAGACCGCCCAGCAGTAGGGGAGGGAAGGAGTAACCTTGCTTTATCCATGTTACCCTCCATAAGTTGAACCCACGGTTTTGAGGGGGAATGGAGTGCTGCCCATAGGAGTTTGCCCAATAAAGCTACATTCATCAAGCGCGCCCGACGAAGACCCAAACCACCTACCCGGCGCGAGGAAGCAACTCTGTCCCAGCTCACAAGGTGGATCCCTTTTCCACTTCTATCCTTCCAGAGGAATCGGTTAATCCTTCTATCTATAGCTTCACAAATCGATTCAGGGATCCAGTGTAGCTGCATAAAATACGTAGGGATGGCCGCTAGGACCGATCTACATAAGGTGAGCCTGCCCGCTTTATTCAGTAACTTGCTCGCCCAACCCTCTAGATAGGTGTCAATTTTATCAAGAATAAAGGTGAAGGACGACGCTCGACACGGCCCTGAGATCATAGGAAATCCCAGATAGACTCCAAGCTGATCCACTACTGAAATCGTGAGAATAGATTGCACCCAATTTCTGTCCTCCACAGACACCGCTGTAGGAATGAATAGCGATGATTTCTGGTAGTTGAGCTTCAGTCCTGACTGCTGCCCAAACACATCTAGAGCCAACCGAATAGATTGAACACTTTGACGGTCAAACATTGAACACATAATCAGATCATCCGCAAAAAGGAGATGAGAGATGCCATTACCATTAGGACTAAGTTAAGTTTCAGAGGGCGCCATGTACCTTGATTCACCATGTTATTCACCATGACGGAGAGTTTTTCCATAACGATGAGGAATAAGTAAGGCGATATAGGATCTCCTTGTCTTATACCTTTGCCAGGAACAAATTCATCTAGCGGTTGCCCATTCCATAGAACCGAATAGGAGGCTGAAGAGACACATAGCATAACCAATTCCACAACGACGTAGGCAGATCAAGTTCTTTGAGGCAATTATTCAAAAACTTCCAATCGACATTGTCATATGCTTTGGCAATATCAATTTTGAGGACCACTGCCTTGGTACGATTCTGGGAACCAGACAGAAAGTGAATGATTTCTTGGAGAGTCACTGCGTTGTCCACCGGACCTCGGCCAGGCAGGAATGCACTTTGGGAAGGCGAGATACAATTCTGCAGAATAGGCCGCACCCTATTAACCAAAACTTTAGTGAGAATCTTGTAAATAACATTACAAAGAGTAATAGGGCGGAAGTCTTTGTAATTGATCGGCCGCGAAATTTTCGGAATAAGGCAAATAAATGCCTTAGTAAAGGATGAGGGGAACGAGCGCTGCTCCATAATTTGTTGTAGCGAGTTCACCACCAAAGGACCAACAGTATTCCAAAAGGTTTTATAAAAATACGCCGGAAAGCCATCAGGTCCCGGAGAAGAGAAACAAGCGCAACTTCACTGTCTGTGCAAGCATCCATCAAAGAGTTGGTAGAATGGGCAGGAACAGGCTGTAATCTAGGCAGAAGGTCTGAAGAAGGTGCAGAATTCTCCTCGTCATCCACGGTTTGAGGAGGCTTGGAAAATACCTCTCTAAAATACTCTCTGGCATGAAGGCGCATTTCCAATTCCTCTTCACTCCATCTGCCATCAGGCAGAAAAATCCCATGAACCCGAATGCGATTCCTACGGATCTTGGCTTTAGCATGGAAATACGAAGTGTTGCGATCTCCATGGCGAACCCAATTATCTTTTGCTCGCTGAAACCAATGCAACTCTTCTTGAGCAAGAATGGCCTCATATTCTGCCTTTAATTCCTTCTCCAATAAAATAAGTCTAAGAGAATCCACCCGTTCTAGAGCCCGAGCGATCCCTTCAAGTCTCTTCAGAATTTTAAGTTTTCGCCATTTAAGATTCCCCCCGCTATCATTTCTAAATTTTAGTGATGCCTCTTTGACGTTCTGCAACCTCTGGCAAATAGTCTCAGTTGGCCTCTCCCAAGCAGAGTCTAATACCTGACCATACTGAGGTTGCAATGCCCATGATGCTTCCCACCGAAAAGGTGTTTTGATGGACATCGTGACCTGCCCACAGTGAAGTTGTATCGGACAATGATCCGATCCAATTTGGTTAAGTACATGGACAGCCCCATCTGGAAATAAGTTCATCCAGTCCACATTAGCTACAGCTTTATCCAACCTCTTCCACAGACGGCCAGAGTGCCCTGTCGGACGGGACCAAGTAAAAGCCCCTCCCACAGTGTTAATATCACTAAGATCGCAGTCTTGAAGCAAGGTCCCAAACTCTTCAGCTCTATGCATATTGAAGTTCCCACCCCGGACTTCAGTTGAAGCAACAATTTCATTCCAATCCCCTAACACAATCCACGCTCCAGTGACCAGCGTCGAAAGGATTTTGAGACTATCCCAGACTTTCTTCCGATCCTCATATCTTGGCGAGGCATATAAACCCGTAGCTAACCAAGTACATTGTCCCAACTGAAACTCAATCGTGATCAATCTCTCCCTATTATCAAAGACTTTCATCTGACAATTCAAACCAATGCGGTGTAAAGCCCATAAACCCCCAGCCTTCCCAACCGCATCTTGAATACAGATCGGAGTATAACCTTCTTTGAACAGGAACAACTCTGAGCGAGCAAAAAGGGACTGAGGTTCTTGAATTAGAATCACATCCGGCCTATGCCGACGAACAAGTCAATTAAAACTCTCCTGGAGGCCCTCCCAATAATTCCTCCAATATTCCACGAGATAATTTTGAATGAACGAAAATCCATAAAATTAAATGGGGAAGGAATCGGTACCAGGAGGAAGTCCTCAACTCTGCATAGCCTCCACCGGATCAGGTGGCTTTCCGGCCGGAATAGAGGCTGTGGCATGTAATTCGACCAAACTTGGATTCGGCCCACCATTATCCTTCCTCTCGTCAACTTCCTCTTCTGGTGAAGCACGAGATCGCTTCGTCTGAGATTCGCCAGGGATTTTGGATTGAAGGGAGTTCGCTTTGACCTTATTCCCATTTAGTTCATGCCTCTTGTTGAGAGTAGCTGGACTGTTTCTACGTAGTAGAGTCCTTGACCCAATAGATAAAGGTTTGGGCCCCATGTTGAAACTGTCACCCAACCCAATAGATTTGTCATCCCCACTGGCCTGTTTCTTGCCTTGTTTCTGTCGATTGGGCCCTCCAATATTTTTCCCATTTCTTTGAGGCTCCCCATTCGCAAGGCCCTTTCCTTTCTTTGGCCCAGCAGGCCTACGTTTTTCCACCTTGATCCACTCCGAGCCAGCCGGTTGCATGGGGATCACCGCGATTTTCGCATCCTCAGTAATGGTAGGAAAAAATTTCCCACTTTCCTGCGTATCAGATTGATTGGAAACTTCCTCATCATCCGGGATATCTTTCCCATTATCACGTACACCCGAGTCAGTTTCCATAGCTTCACTCGTGACTTTCGCTTGATTGACCGAGGTCCTAGGGTTTTCCAATTCCAACGTAGCCACCGCCGCCGGCGTAGAATTCTGTTCAATTTCCGATGGTTCAGCCCGCTTGTCACACGCCTGACGCCCATGTCCGTAACAACCACAATTGGAACATAAGAGATGTAATCCCTCATACGATACCTTCTGCCATTCTCCACCAATGTAAACACTTGAGACCAAGGGCAAATCCAAATCAACCTCTACACAGACGCGAGCATATTTTGCACGTTTAAACCCCTTTGTCATGTTATCAACTTTAACCGGGGTGCCCAAGCCTGCTGCCATTTGAGTTAAAATGAACTCATCATAGTATTCCATGCCCAAGCCCGGAAATCTAGCCCATACGACAGTTTTGGGAGATGTCTTATCAGTGGCCTTGAAGTTCGGCTTCCACGGGATGATGGTCAAGTAACTGTCAAACACCATCCATGGTCCTTCGTTTAACACTCTCGTTCGGTCTGCTGCATTGTGGAACTTAACTATGAAAAACCCCGCGTCTAACTCTAGCATAGAGAATAAGCCACGGGCCTTCCACACCCTAGCGAGCCTTTCTTCCAGCGCTAAAAAACCAATTTTTTTCCCCAAAACGGAGACAATGAGTGCATATTCCCACGGTTGCCGAAGCCTCGACTCCACTTTAGGATCAATAGAGATTCTCGGTTTAAGCCTATCCCCATCAATAAAGTCCAAAACCACCAACTTTTCTTTTTCCGGATCCGATTCCAAGGGGGCAGGCGGGGCACTCTTCCCTCCCAGCACCATGTCCCTAAAAGAGATTGAAGCACCACTCTTGAAAGCAAAAGAAGCCGTAGCCGCCGCTACAGGCGGCGAAGGGTCGGGTTCGAGAGGAGGCGCAGTCATAGTTTTTCTTTTTGCGATAATATTTTATATTTTACAATAGTTCGGGAAAACTCACATTTCATCAAATATATTAATTCCAAACAATTATTATATACTGAATATAAAAATAATATGAAAACAACTACTTCGTATTAATGCGGACTTTAAATGCACAGTAACAGTATACTAATAACACACAAACTATATCAATTTTTAAATTCAAGAATTATTTTAACAACGGTTTCCTAATTTTACACAATTAATGAGCAAAGGCACATTTGGACGGGCTAGTCTGCGTTATTTTGTCCATAATGAGGTTGTAGCGTTTGAGCTGGTAAGAAGTCCAATAACGTCCACAACGGCCCCAATAATAATCCTTGCCCGGCCCAATCAAGCCCAATAATTTCTAAACTCCCGTCTCCCGCCTGCCTTCACCTCTCTCTCTCAATTCTCAAACAGTCGGATTTGATTTGCCTCTCGAATATTTTCTCACTCCTCCTCGTTTCGAATCCAATCCAAAGAAGAAAACCAGTCGGAAAAATGGAGGGTGCACCATCAATTCCGGGTTCTAGGCAACTCAATTTGAAGAAATCATTCAAACGCGGCTTGCGTTCGTTATTGACTGCATGCTCCGATGAGGTAGGGCTATTCTACTGAACGAATTCTGGTTTCCTACTCATCGCCGGTGCTTTAGTTGTTTCACCTTTCTCCGTTTCTCTATGTCTGTATATGGTTTTGGCTGGAATAGGATTTCCGTAAAGCTTTCCCCAGTTTCTCTGCTGCTGAGCAGGAGGGCCTCCACCGACTCTTTCTTCAGGTGTATTTTTCTCTCTTCAGTTTTTCGGTTGACATTCTCTGCTGTATATTTTGTTATGTAATTTCCAATATCTTTTTTTTTTTAAAAAAAAATATATTTTGTTTTTTCTATCACTCGTATGTCCAGACGACCACAAGACTAATGCTGGCTTGCTTCACGCCTTCACCCATCTGTTTCTTACAGTATTACACAATTTTCTTTAGCCAAAACGTAGGGCAAAGGTTTTGTAATATAAAAATATGAAGTGAAATTTTGATTTGGGAATTGTAACAGCGGTGGTATATAGAGCTCAGAGATGCAGACACTAACTTCAATTTGTTTATTACTTTGTCAGTGCATCAGTTTTGGGCTTCTAACAACTTAACAAAAGGAACGAGTTACAGGATCCGTTTTTTTTTTTTTTTTTTTTTTTTTTTTTTTGGTTTTGTTTTGTTTTGTTTTGTTTGGTTGGTTCGTTCAATGTTGAATATGTGTTAAAGATCAGCAATGACATTTAATATGTCAATGCGTAAGGGCTGTAATCCCTTCCTTCAAAACAAATGTTTTTATTTAATTAAACACATGACTGCGGAGCCATTTTTTTTACCAGAGTAACTAATGTAGTATGAAACAAGAGAGAAAGTAAATGCCTTGCTCAATAAAGGGATTCATAACCTATTGCAAATGTTTGCAGTTTTATTTGTTACTGAAGACACGACATGGCTTTTGTGCATTTTAAACTTTTCTCCTTATGGGATATGAAGCAAAGTACCTACATTTTTTTTCATTGTTCTGCAACACACATTAGTTTCAGAGGTGCACACCACACTATATTTCCTCATTCGTGAACTTTTTAGTTGTCTTACTCAGCATTTTGGTCTTATAACTTTCAGGTTATTACTTCCTTGCATGGAGATATTGAGGTTTGTAACTGTACTCTTTTTTGATTTCCCTTCACGAAGAAAACTGAATATTTGACTACATTTTCAAATTTTAGCGTAGCAGTTAGGATTGCTTTATAAGTTATTACCTTATCTTAACATGGTGTGGTTATTTATTTATTTATTTTGTAATTCATGAGTTTATTGTCAAGGAAAATCTGATGTTTAATAGTACCTTTGAACTTTTATGATTATAGCTTTTCCGGTCATTTTTACGATTGACATAGTAATGAATTGCTGTGGGTATTTCAAAATTTTATAGTTTAGACTTTAGGCTTCTGTGCAACATCTTCTTTTTTTTGTAATCAATTTCCTATTTAATTAGAAATTTATGCGTCCTGAATTTTGTGCAATTGATAACAGCAATAGCACTTTCAATTTTTTTGCAGGAAGAGTTTGAATCAATATTTCTTGAGACAAAGGTATAGATTTTTTTTAACCCTCTCAAAATTTGAGCATAAGATGCAAGATCCTAGTCCCCATTGGCAATGTTGAACCTTTTTCCTTAATATCATCTGCTATTACTTTTTTGCTGTTCTCCATGTTGACAAAAGATATCCTGAATGATGGATTATTTCTTTGCTGTTTTCATCTTTATTTACAGAAATGCAAATTTATATGCCATAACTTGGCATTCATTATTAATCATAAATCATAACTAGTTTTTGCTTTTTTGCAGGCAGGGACAATTCTTGACAAAGTAGAGGAACTAGTGGAAGAATATAATCTGGATCCGCTGCATTCCATGAAGTATGCCTGGTTACACCCAAAGATGATCTGTGTTTAACATTTTTCTTCGATAGGGCTAATTTAAATTTGTGTACCATACATTGCACTTATATATGCCACTACCTCTGTTTTCTTTAAATGCAACACTGGCTTTTGGGAGGTTTTCAAAGAAGAGAGACAAATAAGGTATTCGATTAGTGGGAGGAGAAATAATAGCATTTCTTTTTTAAGTTGAGTGAGAAATAAACCAAAAAAGTTGATGTTTCACTTGGAACCATTTGGATGTGCTTCTATTAAGAATACAAGCCAAAAGCATCTCCTGGAAGTGCTTTTCATAGAAGCAGCAGACAAAAATAATTTTTTAAAGCAACTGAAAAAGGAGTGTGTTGCATTTATTAAGAGATAAAGGAAGTATTATACTGTATATGTCTAACTGGAGTTTTTCTGTCTTATATTTGTTTTAATTTTGATTATTTATTTATGTTTTGCTATGACAAGATGGGAAAATCCAATTAGATGTACATATTGCTGCTGGACTTTCAGATTCTCAACTTTTCACACATACCTGGTGCTAAAGATGCAAAAATTTCTTGCAGAGGAAATGTACGAGAAACAGCTCAAAATTTGGCTGAAGCAAAGAAAAATGAGCTGAAACATTTGATGGGGCTCCTGGAAAACGTAAGCATACTGTGATAAATTTATGAGTCTCCCTAGAACTGGATTCATTTGATTGGTCCAAGGTTATTATGCATATGGTTCTAGCTCATAACATATTTGGCTGTGGCCTCATTTTCTGTATGCCTGCAGTAGTTTGCAATTGATGGCAAGATGTAGATCATACTTCATACCATCATGGAACTGCTAATATATATGAGGCATGTGCAGGAAGTGCTGGTTGTCTGATATGTTGGAGTGCTCTTACTTTCACTAGAATTAATCAACATATTGGTTTTTCTTTCATTTGCAATGAAGTTGGTTATACCGAGAACAGTTTCTTGTTCTAATTCTTGACAAATCTTTCCCACCTTTGAACTACTGTGAATGGGTGCTCTACTTCCCTAATCTTCCCTAATTCTTGACAATTTCACATCCATACTACAGGGGAAAACTTTATTCCCTCCCTCCTCTCCGTCTACTATTATTTTTTCTTTTCTACGTTGTGAGTTAAAGTACCTTTCAAATTGTTCGTGTTGTTTTCTTAATGTTTAATTAAATTATCTATCAGGCCGAGGAACATAAGCGTAAAATGAAGGCACAGCTTGAACTCCTCAAGAAACAAAATCAAGACTTCTCTGGAACTGCAAATATTGTCCAAGAGGTTGGGATTATTGTTCATTTCTTATTGCTAACTCTTATAAGCTTCTCTATAAAGCCTTGTAAATGGTTTTGCCTATTGAATTCCCAAACAGTTAAAGACCAGAGTATCCAGCTATGAAACTGAGAACCAATCGTGATGTCACCATTGCCCTGAAGACTGTCTAATTCTTCTTCAACTGAAGCTTCCTACAAAGCTTTATAGAATTAGAGCTTCACTTGGTGCGGCTTGGTATTGAATATAATTGGGCATGTATTTTTCGTATTGTTCTTTGGAGCGTTGAGATTACTTGGAATGAAAAAGATACTATTTCTATGTGTGTTCGTTAAAGCTTTCCCATTAACTCTGGATGTTTCATATTTTTTAGTACGAGCTTTTCATTTTCATCCTAATCTACAACTCTTCATCAGTACTGTTCTGTGCTGGTCCAGTAAATCCCCACCTTTTAGAAACAGATCAAAAAAGTTTTATAAGATTTTGATGTATTGGGTGTCTTTTGTCTCTTTCACTGCATTTCAGCAATGTTTGCCAAGATCTGGTTGACTTAGTGATGAGTAAATCACCTTGATGAACTTATTAAATTCCTTTAATGTACTTGGCCACATAGACAGCAAACTTAGTGCATCACTCCACACCATGATGGCGTTTAAAAATTGCTTGATTGGATCACATGTGTATCACCTGATGAAATGGGCCCACTTAAATTTATTCACATCTAGTCATCTACAAATGAATGCATACCTTCCTGTGTACTCAGAGTCTCAGACCAGTTTAGAATCCTAAGTTGTTGGAAGGTGGAATTGCTGTTTTGTCTATTGAACTTCGGATCATGTCTGTTAGTGGATGGATTTCTATTAAAAATATGGTACATGATGAGATTGTAGCTGTAGGCATCCCAACACGTACATTGATTGTGCACAATTGTTCGAAAATAATTTGTGAACATATGACTCCTGGGACATTTGAGGAGCTCCTTCTTCATATAATTTAAGAATTCAGAATCAAGTAGCTTGTTATTATTCTACTATATCCTTCCTCCATGTTGATGTACTTCAAGAGTTAGTCTAATGTGCACGTTTGAATATTTAAATATTTGAAGTAGAAGTCAGAGCTAACTTCAATTCTGTCTCCCGATCAGCAGGAAATGAATTATGAAAGGTTGACAGCTGGTTGTACCGAGAAATCTATGCCTGGCAAAAGGTATTGTACTAATTTTTTATCTGATTATTTTTGGCTTTCAGTATTTATGGTGGGTTTGATTTCTTGGAATAGCCATTTTTAAAGCTTCACATGTTTGTTGCTTAGAATTTGACTTGAATGACTTCATTTGATATGCAATGTTTGTCTCCAATAGTCCAGTCTATGATTTATTTAGTACATACTACATCGGATGGTATTATCATTTTATTCTATTATATGCCCCCTTGTCTCTCATTTGCAGTGTACATTTGAATCATTGATGCTAATATAATGTTTTTCAATTCCCAAAGAAGTTGAAGAAATCCTAATTATTTCCACTAAATTAATGGTTGACGGAAATTACTGATCTACTTTATTGTCTTGGTCAGATGCACAACTGTGATAGTGTTTTAGGGACTCAATCAGTCATAATATAAAATAGAGGATTAGATGAACATTTTAAATAGCTTAGTCGAGTGCACGTATCCATTGTTAAGTAGGGAAAGGATAAGGATGTATGGTACATTCATAGTTTTCAGCAGTCGAGTTTTTCTTTGAAAACCATGGTCAGTGCAATGTAGTCGATCAGGGTTAGTTTCTGTGACAGGACTCAATCCGCTGAATTTGGCATAAGTTATAACTAAATTATCTTGTTGAGTACAATCTTTTATTTTATAAGAACATTCAAAATTTTTGACAGGGTTTTCACAATAATTGGTTGTTGTCAATTGTAGCGTTACCTCTTTTTCTTCTTTTCCGTTTTCTCTTTTTCAGGTACCTAACAAATGAAAGGCAATTTGTATAATGTTCTCTGATTCCTTACATCTTTCTTATTTTCATTCTGAATGCACTTCTATTAGCTAGGAACCGTGACTAGAACATAAAATCGTACAACTGTTGCTGTTGCTTGAATTCAATGGGCGTAGGTGCTTTGCTTTCCATAAACAAATCTACTTCAAAATTCGATTTTCTTTCATTATTATTTTGCCTTGCGGACTTTTTACATGTTATATAAAACATCAAAAAAAAAAAAAAAAAAAAGTTAGGAGTACAAACTTATAGAACAAAAAGAATCTTCTCTAATTACATGCTAGTATTATTCGTACTCTTCTTATTCTTCTTTGTCATCCTTTGGAAAAAATGAATACGTGGGTTGTACTCCTCTCAGGTAATTCTTCAAATTTATGTACAGTTGACTTTCCCCTTCTGTTGTGATGCAAAAAAATCTTCTTCAGGCTCTTGTGGGGTGTCTATCTTTACCCTTTATTTGTCTTCTTTCTTCGTCGTTCATCATTCTTTATGAATAGAAAATGAATAACTCATTGTTAGTTAGTTACTTTGTACCTTGGGTTGAAACCTGGGTCGTGTTTCGACTCAAGAGTTTATGGCGTTATGTCTTGCTATAATTTTGATCGGCAGACCATTTTGGGGAAGTGGAAAGGGTCCATACTGGATCCCATTTTGTGGGGCCATCATAGACCACCTACACCATGGAACAGAAACTGATAAGAAGAAGGCATCACGTGGGTATTACTATTTTTAGGAACTTGAAGAAAAATTTCACCATTCATTAGAAAAGTAAGTTTTAGCCTTTCCCAATATACTTACTTGTACTTTGTGGTTAGATGGTGTAATAAAACCAAAATCTCCAGCTTGGCCAGTTCATTCCCTGGACATGAGTGGGTTCCGTTGCCAAATGGAATGAATGTATTGGGCTTTGGGGCAACCTGATTTTTATTATATTTGTAATCTCAGTTGGGGCATGAAATTACTGATTAATACTAGAAAGTTATTAGATCTTTTGGGATGTCTTGCTTTACCTCAAATCTTGAAGGATCAAACTTCTCAGGCTCTGGGAAATTGTCTGGGCTGTGGTGAATGTTTCTGAACAGCGGTAAAACTTTCCATCCTTTAGGGATTAGATATCCTGTTTAATTACATTAAAGTAAATAAGTTAATTAAGCAAACATCTATGGAAGGAAGTAGGAGAAGATCCTATATATCATAATTCTCGACTGTTTAAACTCACCATTAAACTCAACATCTTCTACAGCTTCTCTGAAAGTAAAAGACAGGATTGAGGCAGCCCTGAGTGTTTCTTGTATAACTCTTGTGGTAATTGGCATCTTCTTTGTGTCTGCCCATTGCAGACCTTTCTCGTCACCACAGTTTTCTTTGTCCTTCATTATTGCCTCTTGCTCTTCCTGTAACGTTTCAGCAGGTCAGAATTTGTCTTTTCGATCAGGTGTAAGTGTAGAGATTTTACATTGATTAGGATTCAAAGTCTTACAGTGACAGCTTGCAGAACGCTGGAATTTTCAGCGAGGTACTTGAGTATCCAAGTTAGGATACTAGCTGTTGTGTCGCGGGCGGCAAAGATCACGCCAATAATGTTGTCTGCGATTTGTTCGTCACTTAGGCCTTCAGCATCCCCCATGAATGAGCCCAGTAAGTCATTGTGGTCTTGCTTTGTTTGTCTTCTAACAGACAAAATTTTAGCCAATATTTGAGCCAGTTCCTTCCTTGCCTTCATGGCCTTGTGAAAGAGGGTTCCAGGAAGGTTGATCGGCATCGAATTGTATCCCTTTTCAAGAATGTAATAGCATCGCTTTAAGTCTTCTCTGTACATAGCTTCATCCTTTCCAAGTATAGATAGTAATGCCACATTGAAGGCGTACTGCAAGAACAATCCAAATAGAAGCTAATTAGCATTCATTACCTTATAATATATAAAGGCAGGGGACCTCTGTTTTGCCCTGTTTTTTGAGTTCTAAAATAGGAACATACTGTTTTCATTTCTTGGAAAGTGGTGATCTGTTTGCCTTCCCAGGAATCCAGTGATGTGGTAGCTAGGGATTCGACATCTGTTACGATGTTCTTGATAGCTTCCGGCATGAATGCTCTGAGCACAAGCTTTCTAAGCTTGGCATGATATTCACCCTGGTGGAAGAATATGGCCTGTTTGCCTAACATCCTCTCTTTGCTGGCGGGGAATGTAGGCTTGAAGAGATGGGCTTTGGACACCAGGACATGTCTTGCTGCTTCAGGACTGGAAATCATCACACATGGGCATCCCAATATGTGGGTCTTGAATATTGAACCATACCTGTTCAAATTTAGACAATAAAACCACTTTGGTTAGAATGGTTAAAAGTCTTAGCTAGTGAGAAAGTGATTTACTGTTGGGAGTACTTAATAGTTAGAAACAAAAGTAACAAACCTTTTGACTTTGGAGGCAAAGAAAGTGTTTGGATTTTGGGAGTAGAGTTGGAAGGTTTCACCAATGTAAGGCCAGCCCATGGTGCCTGGTGGGAGTGGCAATATCACTTTTCCCTTGGACAATAATTTGACTACAAAGAAGACGAGAAACATGGATGGTAATAAGAAACAGGGGGAAATGAATTCCATGATTGGTGGGATTGTGCAGTTTGTAACAAGAAGTGGCTCTTTAGTGGTTTTAGAGATGTAGTAGAATTAAAGGGGTATATATAGTTATAACATGGGTTGTATTGGGGGTTTCTAGTTTCAAATACAGCTTGAATCCCACACACAGAATCTCCCTTACAGCTCATGGGTTAGGGACAGAGCACATCAAGGAGGTTTTGTATGTCTGAATGTGTAAAAGTATACCGGTGGGGTTTGCTGACAAGGACGAGTAAAAAGTTTTGATGAGATGATCATTAAGAAACACTTAAAATGCAGGAATTTCTTGGAGGCTCCAGGACCACAACACTTAGATGGATCAACACCATTGATGTCACATGTGGTGCTTGGTTACTGGGTGCTCCCAAGGATCATCCTTAGAAAAGGAAATGCGTGTGGGGGTTTATTCCGGTTGACCATTAGTGATCTCTAGTTGATCACACAGAACAAACAATAGCCACTCCTGGAGTTCAGCTCCCAATTGAATCCTCACCTCCCTTGACAATGAGTCCATGATGGAAATGGACCCGGTAGTTGAGCACCATGGATTGCCCAGGAATTGAAGTGTTCTTGGTTCATGACTAAACTTGAGGAAAGGTGGGAGAAAGGTATAGAGGGGATGAATTTTGCCATCCGTACACTTAATTTGGGCATATTTTATTCATAGGTCCTTTTGATATTTTGCCAACTTGCAATATAAGAAAGCAAACTGCAAACTACTATCACTATTATCTTAGAGCATTTTTCGGGACAAAGGGAGTTAGTTTCTATTGGATTGTGTGTGTAGATTATTATAGTGAAAGCCTAAAAGGGGGGGCGCACTTTAGAGTGTCCAAGAGACCATTGAATTCAAGAATGTTATAATGTCCTGCATCGATTATATGTTGGAATGCTACACTGTTTATATAGACATGAGCCACTCTACCTACTATTAATTGGTTTTGGATTGTAATCCTAGATGGCTAGATCCATCTTCTTCTCAGGAAAATGTTGGATGGTGGATACATATGAGAGAGAGAGAGGGAGAGAGGAGGTCAACATATTGATAGTATTAATTCCAAGAGGAGTGAGGAGTTTTTCTTGATCTTAATGGTTTGACACGTCCAAAGGATTTGAACATTATCCAACCATGATCATTTTTTGTACATATATATACGAAAAGGAATTTCAAATTCATTGCATGAATTTCGATCACTCTAGATCTGACCCTTGACCTCGATTGATTTCTATCATTTCATCAAAGGTTCTTCTACGACTCCAATGATATTGGGAGAAGCTTAAGCTTGCATGAAAACAAATTAAGAAAAGCCGTATTTTTGTAATCGAATGAATGAACTGATTGTTTGATTGATACATGTCTATTATATATGGAGGATTGTTGAAAATATTTGTATTATGGATATGTGATCTTTCCTCTTCACAAAAGACTGGGAATGAATGGGGTATAGTATATACTCCTATTATATTATACTACCATTATTACAATTTGGATAGATTTGTTATGGTGTGGGGTTATGGTCAGTACTCAGTAGGCTGTTATTTTCTCTAAAATATAATCTTTACACAATAAATAACGTAGGGCCCTGCATATATTTTAACAATAAAATTAAATTGCGTACCCAAAAGGCATTTATGATCTTCCATAGTTGAATGTTGAAATAATGTTTCCTGGTTCCTGTTATTTATATAGTTATACCGCTTGGCACACGGTTTTGGTTTACTTCTTATTTATTTTAATAGTTTCTTAAGGCTTTAAATTTTCTTTTTATTCTTTAATTTGTTACTCTCTTCAATTACGTACAGTCGTCTTTCAAAATACAATAATTGTTTATATCATCACAATATTGTAAAATAAATAAACAAAGTAAGAAAAGGATAAATAAGAAGGGTCAAGTGAGAATTCAATTCAAAGGGATGGTTGTGGTAGTATGTCAAGACAAATAATTTCAACCATCCAATAATATCCAATAGCTATAAAATAAAAATAGTAGAATTGTCAAATCTATAACAATTAACGGTTTTGGTTAGGGTGCGATCAAGTCAAACGACTTGATGTACTGCGGTAGATTCCTACCATTGATTAATTTTGTAAATCAATGGTTGAGATTAACTTGAAGGTTAAAATAGTAAATTTGCTATATTATTTGAGAATGAACGTCTTCTTCTTCTTCTTCTTCCTTCTTCTTCCGTTCTTTTTCTCTTCTCTGCATTTCAATGATCGATCTTACATTACCCTCCAATTTGCTTAATTATGCTGCTATACATAGATATACGTCTCTGAAATATTTTTAAATATAGTCATTGAATTGTTCATGAAAACATACCCGAAATGTTCTAGTTGAGTCGCTGAATTATTTGTGATTGCATCGCTGAATTGTCTTGATAATGTCGCTGAATTATTTTTGGTATCATCGCTGCATTGTATTCTGTAGCATCACTCAATTCTTCTTTGCAAAGTCGCTGAATTCTTCTCGGCAGAGTCGCTGAATTCTTCTTTATATGGTCGCTGAATTCCTCTACATATAGTCAATCAAATATATGGTAGCATCACAAAATTATTTTTGGTAGCAGTATAGAATTGTATTTTGGTAGTATCGCTGAATTCTGCTATGCATCGTCGCTGAATTCTGGTAGCCAGTGCCGCTCAATTATTTTGATAGCATAACTGAATTATTTTTTGTAGGATTGCTGAATTATGCTATGCAATGTCGCTGAATTATGCTATACACGGTCGCTGAATTATGCTATGCACTTTCGCTGAATTATGCTAGTCGCTAAATTCTTACTAAAATATTTTGATAGCATCACTGAATTTTTTGTAGCATTGCTAAAATGATCGATTAATAGATTTGTTACCAAATATTATTTGAAATATTAGATACGGTTACCAAATATTAGATATGATTTACCAAGTATTACATACTAAATATAGAGTTATGCTTTCCCTATGACAATTATACCATTTTTCATTTACAACCCTTGGATTTTAAATGAATGGTTGAGATGGTTGCCTTGATGTGCTGTGGATTTTTCAGTCGCACCCTATTTGAACCCACAATTAACACCCTATTTAGTAACAAAATCATTTACAAAATCAATTTTTAAAATTTTGTAATTTATATCTTTAAATACTCTGTATCATCCCCCCCCCCCCCACCCCCTTTTTTTTAACTATGGACCCACAGTGTGCGCAGTCCAATCCACATCATAAACTATTAATAACTCAAGTTCGATATAAGTAACAAAATTTAAAGTTCGATATTTAAAAAATACAAGATGAGAAGAATCTAATAAGATCCCACTTGATTATATTTTAATTTATATAATCTATATATATTAAAGCATTAGTGAACAACCCATCCTACATTTAATGTGGTGTCTCCATTTCAAATTTTTGCATTTTTTAATTTATCAATTTTAAGTTTTTACATTTATTTATTTATTTATTAATATAGATTTTCAGTTTTTTGAAATATATGGAATTTCTACCATATATATTCATTTTTAAAAAGATTTGAAAATTTTGAAATTTGAAATTTTGCATATCTTATTTTATCTATATATTTTGCATTTTCTAATTTACTAATTTTAGACTTTTGTATTTATTTATTCATTATAGATTTAGTCTATCGTGTATAAAATCTATCATTTACTTATAATTCCACTCTATCATCCTATCGTGTCACTATATATTCACTTTTAAAAAGATATGAAAGATAAAATTTGAAATTTTAATTTATTTGCATTTTTTATTTTATCTATTTTAGATTTTATTATTTTGTATTTTGTATTTTATTTATTTTAAATTTTTATTGCTGCATTTAGTATTTATTTATAGATTTTCAGTTTTTACATATAGGATTATTATGACGAGGTTTTGCACTGACAACTAAGAATTATGTTGCATTTATATTTTAATATGGTGAACATATCGCAATGCCGGTAATTTTGTCTAGGTTTTGTCTCAATTTTGGTTATATTTTTTTTATATGGTGAATGATGTAATCGAAATATACATTGCACGTCAGATTTATTTATTCATATAAAGATATATTAATGTGTATATGGAAATCTCAATTTTTAATTTTTAAAAGATATTTAACTTTCAATTTATATGGAGTTCCCACAATTTTCAGTTTTTTTTTTAAAAATAAAATAGAATTTCAAATTTAAATGGAATTTGCAGTGTATATATGGAATTTATATTATTTAAAGATACATTAATGAATATATAAAATATATTTGTATTTTTAATTAGTATATATTAATTATTGTAGTATATATAGGCCATTTTTCACAAAATATGCCACTTCTCTTAAAAGTAATATACAATTTTATAATTATGAATAGATCCATCAATAAATAAAGTAAATAAAGAAGGAAAATTTATTATTTTTTTAATCTACTCCCTCTGTTTCCCATTATTTCTGTCTCAAAACTTTTGGACACACCTTCCAATACATTTGTTTAACATTTAATATCTTAAAATGTATGTAAAAATTATGTAAAATATATATTCTAAAACTACATGATTAGACAAATCTAATAAGATGGAATTTGACTATATTTTTTCGTATATAATCTATATCTATATATTATTAAAACTATTAGTGGTCAACCAAGTCAACATTTAATGTGGTGTCTCCATTCTAAATTTTCAATTTTTATAGATTTTTGCATTTTTTATTTATTAAATTTAGATTTTTTCATTTGTTATGTATTTACTATTTATTTATGTTAAAATATATATTGATTCGCATATGGAATTCCTAACTTTCATTTTTTAAAAGATATGGAATTATCGATTTATATGGAATTCCCACAATTTCCAATTTTAAAAGATTTAAAATTTAAAATTTTGTATATTTGCATTTATTTGTATTAGATTTTTCCTTTTTTATTTATTTATTTTAGATTTTTGCATTTTTATTACAACATTTTTATTTTTACCCAATTTTCAGTTTTTAAAAGATATAATTTTTTAATTTACATGAAATTTCTACAATTATTAGCTTTTAAAAGATTTCAAATTTCAAATTTTGCATTAACTTATTTAATTATTTTAGGTTTTTGCATTATTTTATCCCACGATCTTTAATTTACCCAATTTTTAGTTTTACAAAAAGATATGATTTTTTAATTTATATGGAATTCACACAGTATAAGTTTTAAAAAGATTTGAAATTTGAAACTTCAATTTTTCATATATTATTTATTTATTATAGATTTTTGCATTATTTTATCCCACAATCTTTAATTTACCCAATTTTTAGTTTTACAAAAAGATATGATTTTTTAATTTATATGGAATTCACACTATATAAGGTTTAAGAAGATTTGAAATTTGAAACTTCAATTTTTTCATATATTATTTATTTATTATAGATTTTTACATTTTTTTTATTCCCACATATTTATTTATTTATTGAACCTATAAATACCACTCATTCATGTGCGTACAAGTTCCATTCAAATTTTGGCAGACATTGCCCTACTATTCTTTCATATTCCCTATACTTTATTTTGTTTGAAAACTGAATACTGCTTTTTGGTTCCATTCAAATTTTAATTTTTTTAAATCTATTTTTTAAGAAATACTCCCTCCATTTTTAAATAAGTGTAACACTATGAATGTCACATGATTTAAGACAAGTTAATATTTGGTTGAAGAATTACAATAGTTAAATAAATAAAATAAGATGAGTCACGTTTGACTTTATTCCTTTCGAGTTTTATTAATTAGTATCAAATTTATAATTTAAGTATAATTAGTAAAAATTATTAACCTTCAAAACATTCCAAATATGGTAACATAACAATTATTTCCAAATGCCCGAAAAAGGAAAGTGTAACACTTAAAAAAACTAACGGAGGAAGTAATTTATTAATATATATTTAACAGACTGTAATTGACGAAGAACAAATTAAAGATATATCTAGCTTTGTTAGAAAATTGAAAGGCTAATTGCTGCAAATTCTATAAATTTGAAAATTTTATCTAGAATGCCGGTATTGAATGAAGTGTTAAAGTCTGAAATAAATAATCTATTGATACTAGAAGATATATTTTATAATAAGGAAGAAATGAAGGATTATGATAAGCTATTGCTTTTGTTGATTGATGTTTAGAAGAATGTTTATAATAAAATAATATATATATATATATATATAGTTGATAGTGATGAGGGTTGATTATTTTTTCTTTATGTTGTGGAACTAGAAGACATTTATCGAAAATTTATCTAGAAAATATTATGTTTAACCTTTCATGGAAGATAGGATAGTATTGCTCGTAGCATCCAGTGGAATATCACCCATACTCCTTCCAAGAGGTAGGACTACTTTCTAGATTTATTATTCCACTAGATTGTGACGAGAATTTTACCTGCAAAAAAATTATCCTAGAAAATTATTTAACCTCTATTCTCATTAAAACAAAGCTCATTATTTGGGATGAAAATTCTTGATTGGTAGAACGATTATGAGCTCGTCTGAATAAACTAAATTCCCCATTAGATTTCGAAGAAAACATTCCCACTCGCATTTTGTTTTACTATAAATACGAAAAAAAATAGTCAATTTCAATATTTAAATAAGGTCGAACTCTATCTTCAATAATCAGTTTTTACCAATATGTCAGTGATATGTTGCAATATCTCGTGTCACTGGAAAGAGGAGAATCAAAGTATTAATATGTAATTGAGATGGATTAACTCGAAATACTACAAGAAGTGTTGTTTACATTTAAATTTTTTATATTATGCTTAATAGTTATATTTAAATTTTATTTTATTTTAATTTTAATTTCAAATTAAATAAAATATTATTTTAATAATTATTTTAATTAATATGTTAAGTTTGTACCGGACAAGCCACAAAAGCTAAAGAAGATGGTATAATTAAATTATATCATCATATACATTCTATTTCGAATATATATAAAATCATTACACATTTTTTATTACTCAAAATACAGTTTATTATTATTTTATATAATATAAGAATATATATTATATAAAATATATAATTATGCCCGTCGAGTTTCGACGGGTTACTTACTAGTTATGATAAAAATTGAAGTGAAAGCAGTCCAATGAACAGTAGTATTTCTTGCAATATAGCAAACACAAAAAATCAGAGGAAGTATAATATAAAAAAAAAATTCTTTTGACACAATTAATGCCATAATAATATGAAAATTGTTATTCATATCTCTCACTCATCATTCTCCCATCCATCATAATCTACAACTTTTTACTTTGAAATTTCTAAAATCTAATTGGATATTTAGATTCATTGAATTGAGTAGATAAATTTTCATTAAAAGAGCGTCCAAATCCGTGTTAATTTGAAAAAGTTAGAGCCATTTGAAGTTTATTGCGTAGACTTTGTTGTATAAATCATGTCACTGAATCATATAGGCCACATCGTTGAATTGTAGAGACTATGTCGCTGAATTGTATAGGCTCCGTCGCTGAGATGTAAATGCTATGTTGCTTAAAATCGCAATAAACTTCAAATGGCTCTAACTTTCGCAAATGAACTCGGATTTTGGCGTTCTTTATATAAAAGTCTATGTACTCGATGCGAGTATTCTAATTATTCTATCATATTTCAGAAATTCCAATAGAGAAATAACAGATTTTCATATAATGACGTCGCTGAAATACATAGAACCATGTCGCTGAAATGAATACAATTTGTCGTTGAAATGTATAGGCTACGTCTTTGAATTGTATAGGTTATGTCGCTGAATTGCATAGGCTTTGTGCTGAAGTATGTATGGTATGTCGCTGAAATGTTCTATCTGTGTCATTGAAACCCTAAAAGTATCTAATGCTCACTGTTACGAGAATATGCTATTTTTCTATTTGGGATTTTTGAAATCTGATAGGATATTTAGATTATTTGCATCGAGTAGATAGATTTTCATATAAAGAACATCCAAATCTGAGTTCATTTGAGAAATCTAGAGCCATTTGAAGTTCATTGCGATTTTCAACAAAATAGCATTTACGTCTCATCGATATAACCTATATAATTTAGCGACTTGGCCTATATAATTCAGCGACATAGCTTATATGATTAACAACATGACCTATACAACAAAGCCTACGCAATAAACTTCAAATGACTTATCAAATGAACTCGAATTTGGATGTTCTTTTATGAAAATCTACCTACTTAGATGTAATGAATCTAAATATCATATCAAAATTTTGAAAATCCAACAAAGAAATAGTAGGTTGTAATGGATGCGAGAATGACGAGAGTGTGGGGTGATAGAGATAATAATAATCAATTTTATCTTATTGAAATTACAAAAACATTTTTTTGCATTAATCTCGACCATTGATTTGATCATCTCATCAATGACTCATTTAAAATTCTGTATGTCAAGATTTTCTACATTCTTTACCGTAACAAATCTGGAATTTGAAAGGTTAATTTTTTCTTTTCTTTTTAGTTTTTCTATGGATTGTAAAATACTTATAGTATTATTTTTTCCATTAATAAATACTACTTTTTCTCCACTAATTATTACGATATTCAATTTTATCCTATTTCTTAATTAGTAAACTATTTTCTTGTCTCTTCTAGGGGTGTAAATGAGACTGATAGGCTTGAAAAATATTCGGGCTCGACTCGATCAAAGCTCGTCCAAAGCTCGACTCGAAAAGGCTCGGCTCGAATTCGAGATGGGCTCGAATATTAATGAGCTCAAGCCGAGCTAACTAATACTCGGCTCGAAAGCTCGATAATAGGCTCGAATATTATATATATATTATTTCTTTCTTAAAAATATAGTATATTTTATTTCTTAACAAATGTGAGGAAGAGGAAGTCCAATAGTAAATTCACTCCTCATTTTAATAATATAGTACATTATATTTTATTATGGTTAATACTAAATCAAAAAAACTAAATCCCAATCTCCTTCCAAATTGAGACTATTATAAGGAATTATGAATAGTTTAATATATTTTTACAGAACTCCGTCTTTCAAGTTTTTAAGCTCATTTTTGAATAATTTAAAATTTTTTAGTCTTGATTCCAATGTCGTCTAGGGATAGCCGGTTAAAAAAAAACTAAAATTTATTTCGAGCTTTTTTGGCCCTTCGAGCCGAGCTCGAGTTTCAATATATTGGGTCGAGCTCGAGCCGAGCTCAATTTTTAAAGCCCGTCGAGCTTCGAGCTCGAGCCGAGCCGAGCTCGAGCCTGTAATACCCGAGAATTTTGCAACATAAAATAAATAAATAAATAAATAAATATAATAAACATGATAAGTGGATAAAGAATCATAAAAGATGAGAAATGGAATTTAAGTTAAAAAGGAATCAAAATTCCGAGAACCCGGGAAGCCGAAGCCAATTAAATCGAATAAATGGTTACACGAAAACCCAACACCGATGGACTCAATAACTCGAGTCCAAATGTAAATTTAGATCCAAATAAAATTAGGATAGGAAATTGGAGCCCAAAAATATCCCGGAAATCTGAATCCGAGAACATAGAGGGATAGAAGTCCGAAAGAGAGGATGAAATGCCCGACGGATCGCACGACCCGCCCGGACCGGGGTCCAGGCGGCATCCGCACGGTGGCCGCGCGGTCAATGGCTAGAAGGCGCGCCACGGCCGCGCAAGCCTACAGATTTGGCTGTTGCGAGATTCACTTGCCCGAATCCGGATTTTCCAACTTCAGTTGAACACCTTGCGGCTCAAGACTCACCAAGGCTGACCTTGGACGTCCCTAGGTCATGCCTATCTATAAATAACACCTCTTGGAAGCCCCGAACATTTTTCCAAAAACCCTACGATACTCTCTATACGCAAAACCCTAGATACGGAAGTCGTCGGAGGCACAAAACTGAACAAGGGGACTAACTTGGACGAAAATTGGGAGCCTTTGATCGTCGGGTTAAGATCCGATCTATTCTTGTCCATTCTTTTCCCATTCTTGATTCAAAACGAATCCTAATTCGACCCTTTTTCTATTCTAAACCCCGATCCGGATCGAGAACGAAGAACCCGACGAACGGAGAGGATAAACGGTGGACTGGAAGCCACGCCTCCGAAATCGACGTTCCCGGACGACTACGAATCTGTAAGTTAACGCTTACACGGTTTTGGGAGAGTTAAAATTCGTTTAATCTAAAGAACTAAAACAAGAACTTAAAATCTGTCAACATGTGATTTCTACCGGCGCAGCAATTTTGTCTAATTTTTCCGAACCCTTAAAAGTCTTCGAACGAGAAAACTTAAAACACGAAAAACGTTCCTAAGACATAGATCTATCTACTGTAAAAAATTTATAATTTTTCATCATGTTTTGATATCCGAAAACGACCCCGAACAGACCTGCCTTTGGTTTAGATCTTGAAACGGTGGTAGATTCTTAGTCCGAACTTGAGGTTGATTTTTGACTTAGATCTAGACCGATTCAGGATTGGTGCTAAACATAAGAGTTGTAGATCTATACGTTAAGAACACCTCCGTAAAGTTTCAGAATTTTTCGTGATGATTTGATATATGAAATCCACCCGAAACCGAACTGCTAGGATGTGGATCTTGAAATTCTTGACAGAACTTAGGTCAGAACTTGACGACGTTTTTGACTAGGGTTCTAGGCCGATTTAGATCTTTAGCCGAACACGAAAGTTGTAGACAAATGTCTTAAGAAGGTCTCTGTAAAATGTCGTTGAGTTTGGAGTTGATTTGCTATGGTAGATCTTGAAAATCTTGAACTGTTGTACACGAAATTCGGACAGATTAATGATATGACGAAAATTGACATTTTTCACCTACTTCCGTATCTCGGATTGAAAAACTTAAAACATGAAACTTGTTCATCTCTGTGTTTTGGAGTCACCGGTCAAGTTTCAGAATTTTTGGACTTAAACTCGATTTTTAATGAATTTTGAAGAAAACGGTGGTTGACCGAGTCAAATCTTGAAAAAAATCTTGTTGAAAATGATTTTAAATGATATCGGAGCGGATAGCGTCCTAAAATAGTATATTTTGAGAAACTTACTAAATTTGAGAATTGGCCTTTAAGGTTTAAATGAGTGGAAACTCCTTTGAAATGGAATACATAAACAAACATTTTCGAAATCCCGTTATAGCTAGTTTGAGCTTTCTATGTAGGGGGTGAGTGCTCCATCGGGTGTCCCTCTAGCTTTTTGCTTCGTGCCTAAACGGACGAGAGTGACCTATGTAGGGGGTGAGTGCTCCATCGGGTGCCCCTCTAGCTTTTTGCTTCGTGCCTAAACGGACGAGAGTAATCTACGTAGGGGGTGAGTGCTCTGCAGGGTGCCCTCCTAGCTTTGCACATCGTGCCTGATTGGACGATGGTGTTGAACATGAGAAACTGTGCCAAAACGGCGAGAGAAACTTATCTACAAATAAAATCTTGATACTCGGCTAGGGATTAATGGGAAAAGTTAAAAGACTTATACTTTCCTTCGCTTATTTAAATTATGCTTTTAAGTTATGCAATTATTTACCTTGCAAGCAATATTGTGATTGAAACTTTTGACAAGTTTCGTTAACCCGAGCTTTTGCTAAAATTATACCAGGTCAGATTTATTAAATGAAAAACGTTATGATTCACGGGAAAGGGTTTAGGGATATATCAAGATTATTAATCTTTTTATTACTCAAGTATGGTGCTTCGGTTTCAAATGGCGCTGTGGTCCTCTCTGTCATGAAAAGTTGACAAATCTCATGGCATAGCCGGGATAGGTTGACCTTCAGCCTGTCACACTGAGGATCCCCGGCAAATATGCCATGATACTTCTCATCAATTCTTGCCATATGATTTCCTGCCATGAAACTTTTGACAAGTTCCCACTACATGAGTATTTTCTGAAAATTCGTGATCCTGGTTCAGGTTTTATTTAATGAAACCAATTTATGATGGCGGTGTTGTGATTAGGGATATATTTATACGTAGTCATGTTTTTATTGCTCGTAGTTACGAAACTGTGCTCCCGAAAGCGCACGGAGTCAAAAATTGCAGTAATTTATAGTAAGACCGGATCGTTCACTGGAGGATGTGCGATAGAAGCAGGTCCCACGTCGTTTTACTAGATTTTCCATTCGTATTGCTCAATAGGTTTGAAAGATGATTAATGTCTACTAATCATGAATTTAAACTAGATCTAGAGAGCAGTTAAATTAATCTACAAAGCAAATAAATCTATTCTAGAAAGCGAATAAGAATTATTCTAGGAATGCAGTAAACATTATCTACGAAAGCAAGGAAAAGGTGCATTGTGCCAACCGTGAAGTTGAGTCACAATGTAGACAGAAAGGACAGGAAGAAAAGAATGAAAATTGGACAAGAGTGAGATACAGCAATATTAAACTTCCATTTTCATACGCAGATCTTTGTTTGGGATAATTCTGTCAGATAGCTAATTCTCATGCTCTCAATAAGGCTTTCCCTTTAACAGACAGGTACTTGCAATATGAGTTTACATGTTCTTAAGACCGCAAATTCTAAGATACCACAGATTCGTAACTGCCCTGGCCTGGGTGTGTTACTTCATCTGTGGTGGAAAAGCAACACCTGGCACATCATTTATTGAAATGCCAAGTACCACTATCATTCTCCCATGTCACACCCAAAGATTTGAATCAAGCCCTAAACTATCCCTTAACTGTCGATCCTAGAAGCAGTTACACAACTCTCAATACAACCGAGTGACCTCTAATGAAAACGGTTAAAAGAAAGCGGTAAAGAAAGTATTTAAAACCTATCACTCGGAGGTTTTGAAAATCTGACCCTGGTAGTAAAAGACAGCTCCCCATCAGAATGAAGGAGTATGGATCAAGAATTCCCGGCTCTCGGTGAACCATGAGTGTGTTCACTTCTTTCCGGGTGATTATGAGGTACAAACTAATGAAACGAACTAATGAATTAGTTCGTTCCGGATGCACTCACTCAGGACTCAAAAGTAGCCTTTGGCAGAAGAGGATAGCAGTTGAAAGAAAACTCAACCCTATCTTGGAAAATAACCAAGGCCTGGATGATGTTCCTCTAAGATCATTTACTACACTGTATTTGAATCCAAGTGGACCCCATCTCGGTGTAGCACTTAATCTTACATTTCCATCAACCAGCAATTTTGGAAAATAATGGATTTGAAAATCATTCCCTATCAGGTACTAGACTCTCAGTTAAAACACAGACCCTTTCAGTCTAGGCGAGACCTAATCGTTGAATCTGCTTCTTAATCTCCCAAAACACAACCCTTGACAGAATATGAATTAGTCATAACTGAAGAATTTATCCCTTACTCAGATCCGGATTTTACAAAGAGGTTTTTGTTGGAAATTTATAGAGCAATATCTGTTTGAGATCTAGACTTCTATTGTCCAAGGGAAGGATCCCAAAATAAATACAGACCACAGTAGTACATAATATTATCATGCATAAAGATATAGGGAAGTGTAAAATTAATTGACCCAAAATATAGATGCGGGTCTAGACAGAAGGTGAAACACAGAATGAAGTGGTCAAGGGACCAAAGTAATGGCAGAATAATCAGGTGGACTGTAAACATCTACTGTCCAATTTCCCAATCACTCGGATGGAGCGAATTTAGACAGCTTGGACCCTATAATGGTGGTGTCAACACCAGTTGGGCCTCCACTGTCTGTGAATTCGGATAAAAACCTACATGCTTCCCTTCTATAGTGATCATCAGTTGGCATTGACTGATGCCAACTGACTCCCAGTATGGATTGGGATTCAGGTTTGGAAATTAAGATAATAAAAATAAAACTGTATCTGGATGGGAGTCAGCCAAGCAGCTATTATAACCCCGGATGGGCGAACCGCCAAGGCTTCCACTGACAGCCATCCAGACCATGCAAAATAACGATTAGTAATTAATACCCAGAATACGAGCTAGTTATCCATGAGGGAGTACCCGCCAACATTAGTCTGATGTATTCTTTACTAATGGTTCCACACAGCACACAAAGACAAAATAAATAAGAAACAAAAGAGGATCCCTTGTATGAGAGACATTGGTTTCTCATGCAAGGTTGTGGATTGGGTCCACAATTGATGGTCTTAAATAATCCTTCCTACCATAATTAATTACAGTCCAGATTATCTGTTTAAGCCATCAAGATTTTGTTTATACAAGAATGTTTTAATGGCAATTGAACAAAGGTTCCTTTAGTCATGATGATTATTGAAGTTTGATTATTGCTAATCTCCATCTTTAATCATTAATGAGTCAAGGGTTCAATCAGTTAAGTGATGCAAATGGAGAATCAAAATTTGGGCAGCATAACACCCTATATTGCAATTCCAGAATGTTACATCCTAACCCGTGGGGCTATGATGTGAGTGTTGCAATATAAAATAGGGAGAGAATGAAATTTGTTTGAGATTAAATAGAGAGAGAGGAACCTTGTCGCGATATCATAAATTTTGTCGCGGACCAAGATCCGCGACATGGACATCCCGACAAGTTTTTAGAATTTTTGGCAGCATAACGCCTCTTTGTCGCTATATGAGATTTTGTCGCGGAACGTGGTTCCGCGACAAGAGTGACATCGCGACAAAGTGTTTTCATAAAATTCTAAAGCATTTGAACCTTTGTCGCTATGCATGGAAATTTTGTCGCGGAACGTGGTTCCGCGACAAGGTGTTCCGCGACAAGGTGTTCAAAGATCAAGGAACATGGCATAATTTTTCTGTCTCAGAGTGGGATTTTGTCGCGGAACGTGGCTCCGCGACAAGATGATTCCGCGACAAGAAGCCATGAAAACAAAATGCAAGAGTTTGGCTCCTTTGTCGCTATGCATGGACAGTTTTGTCGCGGAACGTGGCTCCGCGACAAGGTATTCCGCGACAAAGGGTTTTAAATTATGGAGACAAGTGTCTTGAAACACCTTGGTCGCGGAACAGCCATTTTGTCGCGGAACGTGGCTCCGCGCCAAGAGGCGGTTGGCGCCCAAGGTGGTTCAGGACAAAAGTCAGAAAAAGCAGAAATGAACAGTGGCATGCAAACAGCGTGATCTCACCCTATTTCAGATCAAAAAGCTATTCTAAGCTAAAAATAAGCAAGAAACATTCAAAATAAAGAAGAACATGCTTAAACAAAAATAACAAGGAAGGGCAGAATATTAAAATAAAGCAGGAGACCTAATCTAGGGTTTGATCACACATCCACACAACATTATCCATAATATGCCAACAGTAAACATAAAAATAACAAAATGGGGGTCAAATGACCCCAAAATGAAAAAGAAAGCATAAATCCATGGGGTGTGAGACCCATTTCATGATTTGGGACACAAATGATGAATGTTTTCCCATATTATTGAAGGGGTGTTGTTAATACCCATGATTTGGGTATTACAAACCCTAAAACAAAAGTTTAGAAACCAAAACATGGTGTAAAAGTGGCTATCTAGTTACTGTAAACCATAAAACACAAAGTAAACACTAAACTAAACTAATCTAAGAACAAGAATTAAATAATACATAAAAATAAACCTACACTACACTACCTAAGGGAGAACTCCTAAGCTTGCCTTCAAGAGAGCTCTTACAAAAATTCCAACTTTTTTCCAACCCTTAGCTCATGGGAGACACCTCATATTTATAGAAGTGTAACCCTAAGCCCATGGGCCTTGATTCTAGCCCATTGTGTCTTAAGATATCACACACATCACAGCTTTGTCTCGGAACATCAAGTTGGTCGCGGAACACACTGCATGTGGCAAGGCTTCTCGACTGGGTCTTGTGTCTCTATTTGTGCATCTTGGTCGCGGAACATGCCTTTGTCGCGGAGCATGCCATCGAGACAAAGGTCATCGCGCCAAGGGGCTTGGCTGGTCTCCTCTTCATTTGGGCCATCTTGGTCGCGGAATATGCCTTTGTCGCGGAACACTGCATCGCGCCAAGGGGCTTCCGCGACAAAGGTCTTCCTGGGCCTGCTGAATTGGGCCAGATGGGCTGAAAATATTCTTTTTGTGGGCTTTTCTATCTTTTTCCCATCTTTTTGTTTCCTTTTCTTTTTCTCATGTTTTTGGATTTTTCTAACATAAATATGTAATAAAATTACATATTTATGTCTTTTTCACACCAGCTTATTATTTTTACAATTATGCATAAATTAGTCCAATTCGACTGCTTTCTTACTTAATGTAAGACCGGAATGCGATCAAATGCCCGTTTAAGACACGGAAATGGATTGAAAATAATGGTCATTTTTGGCCATTATCAACATCCTCACATTTAATACTGATCGTCCCCGAGCAGTCAGAGTCAATGTTCGTAAGAACACGGACTCTACATATTCAATTCACTTTCGTGGCTTCATAAATCACATCCTTTTTGGATTGGGATAAGACAATCAAAAATTACAAGTATTGAATTCCCTTGATTGCAGTGTTTAATGAAATGATACTTGCTCACTGTATCGGGCCTACAAATCAAACATTATTATCAACCTTTCATGAATATCATGTTTGAAAAATGCAAAGATTAGGGATGAGAATTAGAGGACGACATGAACATGTGTAATAAGACAGAGCCTCACATATAAGAGAATCGGAAAAATTCACTCACTCTCAATTGGGGTTTAATCATGAACGCTCAAAATCACTTTTAATTAAATTATCCCATAAGCTTGCAATCAGACCAACTCGCCACCGGCTCATTTCTTCAAATCGAGATCACGAGGTCTTATTTAAGGGTTATAACGGGGCATACGGTTGTAACATTAGGTAGGAAAGGGAAATTATTGGGCTAAGAAGTGGCAAAGATTTGTTCTATCATAACTTGACAATTTTTATTTAAAATTTATGATCATCAATATTTCTTTCTTTTGTTTTTCTTTTTCCATTGCATGACGTTAGACTATTGTCTAATTGCTTGTCATTTGCAATTTATTTGTGTTGAATGACTTTCAACTTTTTTTTTTTTTTGTTTTTTTTTTTTCGGTTTATAGAATACCGATTTATAGTTCTCATTGATGATCAAAAATTGTACTGCCTTGATAGAATTCATCCTTGCACACTTGGGTTTGAATTTCTTGGTCTTTTTTTATAAGGCTAGGAATAATATAGTGGGCTTCAAAGAAAAATTAGGCTTATAGGCTCAAAATGGTTAATCCTAAAGGGAAATATTTTTGGGTTTGGATTTCAAACGAAGGCCAAAAATTTGGGTTTTTCTAAGTGCCTCGATCATATGCTCGATTTCGGGAATATGGCATGGTCTTGGATCGGTCCCAATCGCAAGTTCTAGTTTCCTTTAATCAAAATGATTCACACATCAAAGAAAATGAATGAGTAAAAGTGACTCATGGCTCAAATCTCACAAGGTTGGGTTAATTCATGTCATACAATATTCTCAAATTTAATCAAAGCTTAATTCTAACAATTTATTCAATCGAAATCTCTAACATGCAGATTTATTACCCAATAAGCTGATCGCATCATTAAATTTTTATAGCTCAAAACCTCAGGAATTCATTTCATGCATGTCTTCAATTATATTATCCCAATTTAAAAGTTTGAAAATTTAATCACAAGCCTAAATTCAACCTGTGAATTTAGAGCAAGTTTATGCATATTTTTGCTGGTTATTTAATTGAAAGCAGTAAAGAGGCACTGCTGACATACTGAGTATGTCAACAGCATATTTTTGGCCTGACAGTCACTTATTCATCTCGGACTGTGCAGACATCTTTTCAAAGGAAAGCAGTAAAGAATTGTTCAGTGGTCTCAAAAACTGAGTTCCAATTTAGGGAAAACAAATAAATACAACCGATGCAAGGGATTCTCGTGCAGTTAATACGAACCTGCACACACAAAAGGAGGGATCCCTTGCAGATTACTATTACGAAAATGGAAATGAAATAAAACCTAATAGACTGGGATTCATCTTCTTCTTTCAGAATAGAAATCTGGCCCAGTGGATGTAACTGGTCAACTCACACCGCAGACACCAGCCGTTATGGATCGCCATGGGCTCACGCCTCCTTGGGCAGTAGATTCTGTCCCCTTGGTTTGCCCATAGGTACGGAGTGTCTGGGTTATCCGTCATCCATCCGAGGACGTTGGTAGACGTGTACTGAAGGACTGATCGGTCTGTCACCATCCTGTCGATCATTCTGATTCCCAGCTCAACTTGCCTTTCATCCGTCTTACTCATAAGCATTAGTCCCCGGGTGAAGATTGACGCCTTGTGGTTGTCCTCAATTCCTGGGCGCAGCAGTTCACAAGCGTGCTCCTCATTCCCTTCTGCAAACGCCATAAGTGCTGGAATGATCTGAAGATTGAAGTTTCCTGCAGCTGTGCATGTTTGCAGGAATCTCTCCTTCTGCCAACGGATTCTTTCTTGCCCTCTCTTCACAGTGGAGGAGTCAACCTCGCATCGCTTGTATACGATGGCCAGGTTCCCAGCCTCCCTGAGCTTTTTGCATATCCGTTGTGCAGCAAACACCTCCCTGATTTCATCCTCTCCTATCCGGGAGAGAATTTCACCAAGGAGTTCGAGTGGTAGGTCCAGCAGCTTGGTTCCCTCTGGAGCAGGGTCTGGAATGGGAGGATTACCCCTGAAAAGATAAGAAGTGATGAATCCAATTTTTATGTAATTTTCAGAAATTATGCAAGTTCAGAAACCAACATCCTCACATTTAGAGCTTTGCTCTAGATGTGAGATTATTAAATTTCTGACTTGAATTTTAATTTAAAGCACATGCAAATAATATTTGGTTTTAAATGGGCTAAAGAGCTCAAAATAAAATAAAATTGGCCATTGGGCCTAAAATCTTTTTAATGGGCCATAGGGCCCAAAGGTTTTCAATTTTATTAAACAAGTCCGAGACACTTGTTGGAAGTGGAATGAGATGGATAGATGGAAGTAGAATGCTCGAATATTGGAATGTGCAATGGAGACGTGGCGGAACGGATCTGCTGTTTCTGGATAGCTTGGACTGTTTGGACAGTTAAAGCATCCAAAAATTTGCAAACATTATTTTTAATTAATTTTTTTTTTTTAAAAATGGTTGACTTGTTTTATTTAACAAAGGTGGGATGTGAGTGGTCCCATTTTGGATTTTTGAAAAGGATAGCAGTTGGGTGACAAAAATACTGCTATCTTACTCACACTAGTGTTCCATTGGGAACAAAATACTCAAGTCAAACATTAAACAAAAATAACTCTTTTTGTCTTTTTCTAAAAGGTTGCTTTTATTAAAAGTGGAAGCTTCCTATTGGGTGTTTGTACTATGTTTCCATAAACAAACAAACATTTATTCCCATGAGATTTCTAACATGGGAACAAATGTGCCCAAAAGGATCTTACCTCTTTTATTACACGAAAACAACACTGTAGAGGTCACATCAAGATCAATCAAACCAATAACATCAAGATATTCAAAACAATACCCAAATGTTCATCAGTTTGTTCTTTCCAGTTTTAAACCTCAAAAACTTATCCATTAACAGTTCTAACGCCATTAGTCAGTTTTCAAAACAAGTTCTCAAAAACTTCAAAATGGTGCTCAAAGCCGAGAGCACTCAAAACCTTCAAAAATCTAAAGTTAGATGTGCACACTAACAACACCACACCAGGAACACAACAAAATAAAATAAATAAAAGAACTAAGGGGGTCCGAATGGGTGCTATGAACATGGCGAAAACAGGGTTTTACCCTCTCCTCCTTGGCTCGGGTCTAGGCACGGGTCCAAGGTTGGGAAGGAGTCCATGAAATCGGTCCATAGTTTCCCCTAGAAAAAGAGTGCAAGAGTGCGAAGAACACGTGGTGTTCGTTCGGATGAGAGAAAAAAATGGGGGAAAAGAAGATGGAGAAGTTGGGGGAAGTTGAAATGACAGGAGAAGGTGAAAAGAAACTGGAGGGGGTGGGGGGGTATAAATACTTGAACTTTTGTCGCGGATTCCGAAGCTTTGTCGCGGAACCAGGTTCCGCGACAAGGCATAGCGACATTAGAGAGGTCGCGGAGTTGAGGGCTGGTCGCGGAGTCATGCTCCGCGACAAGGCTACCGCGACAAAGTTCAGTATAGAGACAGGGTCAACGCAGATCATGTCGCGGAGCAGGGCTTGGTCGCGAAGTCATGCTCCGCGACAAGGTGCATCGCGACAGGGTGTGGGGAAGGGTTAAGATCGAGAAAAGGGGGTTTGTCGCGGAACAGGGTCCGGTCGCGATGTATGACATCGCGACAAAGGACCTTCCGCGACAAAGGATTTGTGAATTTTCAAATTTTCTTGGACTGGGCCCGAGCGTGTTATTGGGCCTGCGTCCATTTTATTTGATTTGGGCTGAATAAATTCAGTCCAAGTAAATTCAAAATGCTGGGCTAAAAATTAAACAATCCACTTGCATAAAATTAGGTTGGGTCAGTTCCATTTTATCTGTGAATTTTATTTCGGGTATTGAATTTCTTCAATTCCCGAAAATACTTTCTCAGATTTATAGAACTAATCCAACCAAGAACCTGGTTTTCCATGTTACTCTTATCTGCTCCTCTTTTTTGGGGGTTCCGAACTTCTGCAAGATAGATGAATGAAATGCATTAGATTTTCTCCAAATATCAACATCCTCACATTTAGAGTCTTAGTACTCTAAATGTTTAATTGATCTTTGGGTACTTGCTCGTCATGAAATAAGTACTATAAATATATACTATATATATATATAAACTGAAATTTTTGTGTTTTTTTTAAATGCTGTTTCTTATTCAGTGTAAGCCGGGTCTGCCACTGCTTGGCTTTCTTTCTCCGGATCGAACTGTCCAAGGTACTCTTTTAATCGTTGTCCATTCACCACTATATCGCCCCTGCCAGTCGAATCCTGACAGCTCCATTTTTAAACACCTCTAGTACTTCATGTGGTCCCTCCCATCTAGATTTGAGCTTTCCGGGGAACAGCTTCAACCTAGTATTGAACAATAACACATGTTGACCAACATAAAAATACTTAGGTTTGATCCGGCGATCGTGCAACTTCTGGGTCCGCTCCTTGTAAATTCGAGAGCTTTCATAAGCTTGCGCTCGTATTTCCTCAATTTCATTGAGGTCCAACTTACGTTTGCTCTGAGCAACTTTCGGATCGAAGTTAAGCGTTTTAACGGCCCAGTAAGCTTTATGCTCTAGCTCTACAGGCAAATGACAGGCTTTTCCGAAGACTAGCCTATATGGAGACATCCCGATGGGAGTCTTATATGCTGTGCGGTATGCCCATAGAGCATCATTGAGCTTACGTGCCCAATCCTTACGGGTTATCCCGACAGTGGCTTCGAGTATGTGTTTGATTTCGCGATTGGATACTTCGACTTGACCACTAGTCTGAGGATGGTAAGGCGTGCCTATCTTATGGAGGATCCCATTTATACTCATTAAAGTTTCAAAACCTTTATTAATAAAGTGTGTTCCTCCATCAGATATCACCACCCTAGGTACGCCAAATCGACTGAAAATGTTGTTCTTGAGGAACTTGATGACTTGGCTACCATCATTGGTCGGTAATGCGACAGCCTCGACCCATTTGGATACGTAATCGACAGCTACCAAGATATAGTAGTTTCCACCAGATGGTGGAAACGGTCCCATGAAGTCAATGCCCCATACATCAAAGATCTCAAGTGTGAGAATCCCCTTTTGAGGCATCTCATCCCTCTTGGAGATGTTTCCTAATCTTTGGCATCTGTCACAGCCCTTAACAAATGTCCTGCAATCCTCATAGATGTGAGGCCAATAAAATCCACATTCGAGGACCTTGTGGGCCGTTCGAGCGGGACCATGGTGACCTCCATATTCTGATTCATGGCATTTTCTGACAATTTGATAAGCTTCATGCTCAGTCACACATCGCCTGATTATTAAATCAGGGCAGTGTTTGAAGAGATAAGGTTCTTCCCAGAAGTAACTTAATACATCTCGTTTGAACTTATTCCTCTGATGATAGTTCGAAAACTGAGGGGTTACTCCGCACGCCAAGAAGTTAGCGATGTCGGAAAACCATGGACAAGCTTGATTATGCAGATGCAACGCGAACAACTGTTCGTCCGGGAAATCTTCATTGACGGCTTTTTCCTTTTTATCATTATCTAATCGAGATAAGTGGTCAGCAGCACCATTATCTCGACCTCGCCTATCTTTTATTATGATGTCGAATTCTTGCAACAGAAGTACCCACCTGATTAATCGAGGTTTTGCATCTTGTTTGCTAAACAAGTATCTCAATGCTGTATGATCGGTGTATACTATGGTCTTTGTACCTATCAGGTACTGTCTGAACTTGTCAAACGCGAAGACTACAGCATACATCTCTTTCTCCGTTGTGGTGTAGTTAACTTGGGCTTCATTCAGGGCATGACTTGCGTAATGAATTACGCAGTGTCTCCCATCCTTATGATGTCCAAGAACTGCGCCTACGGCGAGACCACTAGCATCGCACATTACCTCGAAAGGCAGTGACCAATCGGTTGGTTGCACTATCGGTGCAGAAACCAACATCTTCTTGAGCGTGTCAAAGGCTTGGACACACGCTTCATTTATTAAGAAAGGATTTTCTTTACAAAGCAGATTAGTGAGCGGCTTGGCAATTTTAGAGAAGTCCTTAATGAATCTCCGGTAAAAACCGGCATGCCCTAAGAAGCTCCTAACTGATTTGATCGAGTTAGGAAGAGGGAGATTGGAAATGATGGAAACTTTGGCTGGATCAACTTCAATGCCTGCACGAGAAATGCGATGACCTAACACTATGCCCTCAGTGACCATAAAATGGCACTTTTCCCAATTTAAAACCAAGTTAGTGTCTTCACACCTCTTTAAAATCTTAGCAAGATTGGTCAAACAATCTTCGAACGTATCTCCATATACAGAGAAGTCATCCATGAAGACCTCAATGCATTTTTCGATAAATTCAGAGAAAATAGACATCATGCATCTTTGAAAAGTAGCAGGTGCATTGCACAAACCAAAAGGCATCCGTCGATAGGCAAAAGTGCCGTACGGGCAAGTAAAAGTGGTTTTATCATGGTCTTCACTGGAAATAACAATCTGATTGTAACCAGAATAACCATCCAAAAAGCAATAAAACTCTCTCCCTGCCAACCTCTCAAGCATCTGATCAATGAATGGCAATGGAAAATGGTCCTTGCGTGTGGCCTCGTTCAGCTTCCGGTAATCGATACAAACTCTCCATCCGGTCACTGGCCTGGTTGCAACCTCTTCTCCTTGCTCATTCTTGGTTATGCACATCCCTCCTCGTTTGGGTACGACCTGCACTGGGCTAACCCATTTGCTATCAGAGATAGGATAGATTATCCCAGCATCTAAGAGCTTGATAACTTCTTTCCTTACCACTTCTTGCATAAGGGGATTCAATCGCCTCTGAGGTTGACGGGAGGGTTTAAACTCTTCTTCCATTAGAATCCTGTGCATGCAAATAGAAGGGCTTATTCCTTTTATATCAGAAATGGTCCAACCTATTGCATGTACATGTTTCTTAAGAACGACCACCAGAGCATTTTCTTGCTCTTGGGAGAGCTTAGCCGAAACAATCACGGGTAACTTTTTATGTTCTGCGAGAAATGCGTACTTGAGATGATCGGGTAGTGTTTTAAGTTCAAGCTCTGGTGGACATTCAACGGAAGGGAGTAGTTTGCGAGAAATGGGTAGTGGGAGAACAGATTTACCTTCGGGATCCTGCATCAGTACAGGATCCTCTTCTTCCTCTTGGTTGGCGTCATCATGGAAGTCGATGCCGTCAAATTCCTCCAAATCCCCTGTTTCGGGATCAGCGAAGTGGACGGCTTTGCATCCTTTGTGCTCCACGCCAGCAGGCTTCAGTACCTGCTTTGATGGTTCATCCAGCATCATTTCACAATCAAGTTCAGAGTCTAGCTCTTCCCTAACTATTACATTTTCAAATGAAAAACAAGAACTGTCATTCGGAAATTTCTGCAATTTCTCCATATCAAAGATGATCTCCTCGCCATCGACCCTTAAGGTGACTTTTCCGGATTTAGCGTCAATCAGTGCACCACCAGTGGCTAGAAATGGGCGTCCAAGGATAAGCGGCATTTCAGAATCCTCTTCAATGTCGAGGACGATGAAGTCGACCGGGAAAAGAACCTGCCCGGTTTTGACTACAACATCCTTGAGGATTCCTACGGGCTGAGTGATCGATCTGTCTGCAAGTTGCAGTCTCATCTTGATCGGTTGAATTTCTCCAAGCTTAAGGCGAACAGCCATAGCTAGTGGCATCACATTGATGCTTGATCCTAAATCACAAAGCCCCATACTCACTTTGGCCTTTCCGAATTGTACTGGAAGTGTGCAACATCCGGGGTCCTCTTTCTTTTCAGGCATTCTCCTCTGAACGATGGCACTGCATGTGCTGTTGAGAATAATTACCTCTTCCTGCTCAACCTGCCTTTTTCCTGAAATCAATTCTTTCAAGAACTTAGCATAGATGGGCATTTCGGAAATCATTTCTGTGAGAGGAATGGTTATCTCTACAGACTTTAATCGTTGCAGAAATTTCTTGAATTTAAGATCATGTTCTTTATTTTTAAGCCGCGCAGGATAAGGAATCCTGGGCATGTACTTGTTATTAGCAATTTTTGGTGGTGAAGGGAAGGAAGTTGTACCTTCACCTGTACCCTTATCTGTTTCAGCCGTTTCGGGCGCAGCTTCAGTCTGCAATTCGGCTGTCTCTTTTTCTGCTTCGTTCCCATTATCAGCTTCCTTACCAGCATTGTCAACAACATCATCCTCTTCAAATTCCGCTCCAATATCTGCTCCCTTTGGTCCATCCAGTACTCTTCCAGATTTCAAGGTTATTGCCTTGCATTGCGGGTTCTTTTCCGCAGTACTAGGCAATGTTCCTTTGTCCCTTTTCTGCATCTCATTAGCCATCTGTGTAACTTGGGTCTCCACATTTCTGATGGAGGCCTGTAGTTGATTGTTGATCTCTTTCTGACTAGTGATGAAATCAGTCATCAAATTCTCAAGCCTTGAAGAGGCTTTTGATTCTGATTCTGATTTTGATGCTGATTCTGATTCCACTGGCCTTGGTTTGGGACAAACTGAGGCTGGAAACTCTGATTGGGCTGAAAGTTTTGGAAATTCTGAGGCGGCCTCTGCTGGATCTGAGGTTGAAAACCTGGATTCTGAAAATGTTGGCCCCTGTTCTGATTGAATCCCTGATTCTGCTGAGGGTTGAACTGCTGTTGCGGCTTGTTCAAGAGATGTGAGTTTAAGGCGTTGTTGTTTGAATAAGACAAATTCGGGTGTCTATTTGGAAAAGCTCCTGCATAGTTATAGCTCTCAGCTGTGACTTGCTCGCATGTGTCAGTTGCATGAGCACCTTGACACAGTCCACAGATCACATCAGATTGTTGTCCCTGCGCAGAACTTCCAACTCCTTGATTTACAGACAACGCTGCCACTTGCTCTTGAAGCTTTTCAATGTCTGACTTCTCTACTGTACCTACAGCACATAAACTACGAGGGGGAGTGAGATTACCATCATCAGTTAGAACAGAACGGTTTACACTCATGGCTTCAATCTTTGCCCAGGCTTGGTCCATCGGTATGTAGAGCAAATGTTGACCACCGGCAGCATCAAGCATGGATTTCCATGCTGGGGTCAGACCACTGTAGAACTTTCTCAGTCTCTCCCAGTCATGGAAGCCATGTTGAGGACACTTTCTGAGTAGGTTGAAGAATCTTTCCTTTGCATCATACAAGGACTCGTCTGGTTTCATCTTGAATTCCGCAATTTTGGAGCGGCATTCATCCACCTTGGACTCCGGGAAGTATTTTGCTAGGAAGTTTCTGATCACATCTTCCCATGTAGACTTCTGATTTACGGGCAGTGACTTGTACCATGTTCGTGCTCCGCTTGTCAGAGAGAAGGGGAATAGCCTTAGTCGAATAGTGTTCGCGGGTACATCACGATTCTTGATCGTGTCACACAATTCTAGGAAGGTTTGCAGGTGATCATGGGGATCTTCATGACTTGCTCCGGCAAACTGGTTGCTCTGGACTAGATTGATTAGGGCCGGTTTCAGTTCGAAGTTCCTGGCCAGGAATGGAGCTTGTCCAGGAATGTTCAGATATGGCTCTAAAATCGGCTGCATGTAATCAGCAGCAGCTGCTGCTTGATGATTGTTCTCAGGCCCGCCTTGGTACTGCTGTGGGTAGTAGTTCTGAGGCATGAAATAGTTCCTCGGATCATTGAAATCATTCGGATTCGGAGGATTCTGATGGGGGTTATGGTATTGCTGATTCTGTTGGTTTGGGAAATTTTGCTGATTTGGTTGGTTTTGGTTGTTTGGTGGATTTTGGTTCGGGTTGGGAGGGGGTGCCTCGAAGTGCTGCTGGTCCATGTTTGGTGGATTCCCACCTCCTTGTATGATCTGGGGAGGGGGATCATCCAAATCATCATGATCAGCATCTTCGGGGTCTTCCTCAATGTTGTGAAGTGGGGGATTGGGTTGAATGATTGGTGGGATGTCAGGGTTTGCCATTTCGGAAATATCGCTGCTGGTGCTTGGCGAAAGTAATGCCTGTCGTTCCCGTTCCCTTCTTCGTTTAGTCTCCGCCCTAAGACGTCGAGCTGTCTTTTCTATCTCTGAATTAAACGGGATCTCGGCTGGCGTCTGCTTCCTCCTTTGCATAGAACAACGGCTTCAATAATGACAGTACCTGTACAATCCCCAGGTTAGAAGTGGTTCTAAAGGTGAATATCTATAATTATATGTATAGGCTACTCTAGGAGCAATGAGGAACGTAATTCTCTAAATAAAACGGCGCTGCATCCTCCCCGGCAGCGGCGCCATGAAACTTTTGACAAGTTTCGTTAACCCGAGCTTTTGCTAAAATTATACCAGGTCAGATTTATTAAATGAAAAACGTTATGATTCACGGGAAAAGGTTTAGGGATATATCAAGATTATTAATCTTTTTATTACTCAAGTATGGTGCTTCGGTTTCAAATGGCGCTGTGGTCCTCTCTGTCATGAAAAGTTGACAAATCTCATGGCATAGCCGGGATAGGTTGACCTTCAGCCTGTCACACTGAGGATCCCCGGCAAATATGCCATGATACTTCTCATCAATTCTTGCCATATGATTTCCTGCCATGAAACTTTTGACAAGTTCCCACTACATGAGTATTTTCTGAAAATTCGTGATCCTGGTTTAGGTTTTATTTAATGAAACCAATTTATGATGGCGGTGTTGTGATTAGGGATATATTTATACGTAGTCATGTTTTTATTGCTCGTAGTTACGAAACTGTGCTCCCGAAAGCGCACGGAGTCAAAAATTGCAGTAATTTATAGTAAGACCGGATCGTTCACTGGAGGATGTGCGATAGAAGCAGGTCCCACGTCGTTTTACTAGATTTTCCATTCGTATTGCTCAATAGGTTTGAAAGATGATTAATGTCTACTAATCATGAATTTAAACTAGATCTAGAGAGCAGTTAAATTAATCTACAAAGCAAATAAATCTATTCTAGAAAGCGAATAAGAATTATTCTAGGAATGCAGTAAACATTATCTACGAAAGCAAGGAAAAGGTGCATTGTGCCAACCGTGAAGTTGAGTCACAATGTAGACAGAAAGGACAGGAAGAAAAGAATGAAAATTGGACAAGAGTGAGATACAACAATATTAAACTTCCATTTTCATACGCAGATCTTTGTTTGGGATAATTCTGTCAGATAGCTAATTCTCATGCTCTCAATAAGGCTTTCCCTTTAACAGACAGGTACTTGCAATATGAGTTTACATGTTCTTAAGACCGCAAATTCTAAGATACCACAGATTCGTAACTGCCCTGGCCTGGGTGTGTTACTTCATCTGTGGTGGAAAAGCAACACCTGGCACATCATTTATTGAAATGCCAAGTACCACTATCATTCTCCCATGTCACACCCAAAGATTTGAATCAAGCCCTAAACTATCCCTTAACTGTCGATCCTAGAAGCAGTTACACAACTCTCAATACAACCGAGTGACCTCTAATGAAAACGGTTAAAAGAAAGCGGTAAAGAAAGTATTTAAAACCTATCACTCGGAGGTTTTGAAAATCTGACCCTGGTAGTAAAAGACAGCTCCCCATCAGAATGAAGGAGTATGGATCAAGAATTCCCGGCTCTCGGTGAACCATGAGTGTGTTCACTTCTTTCCGGGTGATTATGAGGTACAAACTAATGAAACGAACTAATGAATTAGTTCGTTCCGGATGCACTCACTCAGGACTCAAAAGTAGCCTTTGGCAGAAGAGGATAGCAGTTGAAAGAAAACTCAACCCTATCTTGGAAAATAACCAAGGCCTGGATGATGTTCCTCTAAGATCATTTACTACACTGTATTTGAATCCAAGTGGACCCCATCTCGGTGTAGCACTTAATCTTACATTTCCATCAACCAACAATTTTGGAAAATAATGGATTTGAAAATCATTCCCTATCAGGTACTAGACTCTCAGTTAAAACACAGACCCTTTCAGTCTAGGCGAGACCTAATCGTTGAATCTGCTTCTTAATCTCCCAAAACACAACCCTTGACAGAATATGAATTAGTCATAACTGAAGAATTTATCCCTTACTCAGATCCGGATTTTACAAAGAGGTTTTTGTTGGAAATTTATAGAGCAATATCTGTTTGAGATCTAGACTTCTATTGTCCAAGGGAAGGATCCCAAAATAAATACAGACCACAGTAGTACATAATATTATCATGCATAAAGATATAGGGAAGTGTAAAATTAATTGACCCAAAATATAGATGCGGGTCTAGACAGAAGGTGAAACACAGAATGAAGTGGTCAAGGGACCAAAGTAATGGCAGAATAATCAGGTGGACTGTAAACATCTACTGTCCAATTTCCCAATCACTCGGATGGAGCGAATTTAGACAGCTTGGACCCTATAATGGTGGTGTCAACACCAGTTGGGCCTCCACTGTCTGTGAATTCGGATAAAAACCTACATGCTTCCCTTCTATAGTGATCATCAGTTGGCATTGACTGATGCCAACTGACTCCCAGTATGGATTGGGATTCAGGTTTGGAAATTAAGATAATAAAAATAAAACTGTATCTGGATGGGAGTCAGCCAAGCAGCTATTATAACCCCGGATGGGCGAACCGCCAAGGCTTCCACTGACAGCCATCCAGACCATGCAAAATAACGATTAGTAATTAATACCCAGAATACGAGCTAGTTATCCATGAGGGAGTACCCGCCAACATTAGTCTGATGTATTCTTTACTAATGGTTCCACACAGCACACAAAGACAAAATAAATAAGAAACAAAAGAGGATCCCTTGTATGAGAGACATTGGTTTCTCATGCAAGGTTGTGGATTGGGTCCACAATTGATGGTCTTAAATAATCCTTCCTACCATAATTAATTACAGTCCAGATTATCTGTTTAAGCCATCAAGATTTTGTTTATACAAGAATGTTTTAATGGCAATTGAACAAAGGTTCCTTTAGTCATGATGATTATTGAAGTTTGATTATTGCTAATCTCCATCTTTAATCATTAATGAGTCAAGGGTTCAATCAGTTAAGTGATGCAAATGGAGAATCAAAATTTGGGCAGCATAACACCCTATATTGCAATTCCAGAATGTTACATCCTAACCCGTGGGGCTATGATGTGAGTGTTGCAATATAAAATAGGGAGAGAATGAAATTTGTTTGAGATTAAATAGAGAGAGAGGAACCTTGTCGCGATATCATAAATTTTGTCGCGGACCAAGATCCGCGACATGGACATCCCGACAAGTTTTTAGAATTTTTGGCAGCATAACGCCTCTTTGTCGCTATATGAGATTTTGTCGCGGAACGTGGTTCCGCGACAAGAGTGACATCGCGACAAAGTGTTTTCATAAAATTCTAAAGCATTTGAACCTTTGTCGCTATGCATGGAAATTTTGTCGCGGAACGTGGTTCCGCGACAAGGTGTTCCGCGACAAGGTGTTCAAAGATCAAGGAACATGGCATAATTTTTCTGTCTCAGAGTGGGATTTTGTCGCGGAACGTGGCTCCGCGACAAGATGATTCCGCGACAAGAAGCCATGAAAACAAAATGCAAGAGTTTGGCTCCTTTGTCGCTATGCATGGACAGTTTTGTCGCGGAACGTGGCTCCGCGACAAGGTATTCCGCGACAAAGGGTTTTAAATTATGGAGACAAGTGTCTTGAAACACCTTGGTCGCGGAACAGCCATTTTGTCGCGGAACGTGGCTCCGCGCCAAGAGGCGGTTGGCGCCCAAGGTGGTTCAGGACAAAAGTCAGAAAAAGCAGAAATGAACAGTGGCATGCAAACAGCGTGATCTCACCCTATTTCAGATCAAAAAGCTATTCTAAGCTAAAAATAAGCAAGAAACATTCAAAATAAAGAAGAACATGCTTAAACAAAAATAACAAGGAAGGGCAGAATATTAAAATAAAGCAGGAGACCTAATCTAGGGTTTGATCACACATCCACACAACATTATCCATAATATGCCAACAGTAAACATAAAAATAACAAAATGGGGGTCAAATGACCCCAAAATGAAAAAGAAAGCATAAATCCATGGGGTGTGAGACCCATTTCATGATTTGGGACACAAATGATGAATGTTTTCCCATATTATTGAAGGGGTGTTGTTAATACCCATGATTTGGGTATTACAAACCCTAAAACAAAAGTTTAGAAACCAAAACATGGTGTAAAAGTGGCTATCTAGTTACTGTAAACCATAAAACACAAAGTAAACACTAAACTAAACTAATCTAAGAACAAGAATTAAATAATACATAAAAATAAACCTACACTACACTACCTAAGGGAGAACTCCTAAGCTTGCCTTCAAGAGAGCTCTTACAAAAATTCCAACTTTTTTCCAACCCTTAGCTCATGGGAGACACCTCATATTTATAGAAGTGTAACCCTAAGCCCATGGGCCTTGATTCTAGCCCATTGTGTCTTAAGACATCACACACATCACAGCTTTGTCTCGGAACATCAAGTTGGTCGCGGAACACACTGCATGTGGCAAGGCTTCTCGACTGGGTCTTGTGTCTCTATTTGTGCATCTTGGTCGCGGAACATGCCTTTGTCGCGGAGCATGCCATCGCGACAAAGGTCATCGCGCCAAGGGGCTTGGCTGGTCTCCTCTTCATTTGGGCCATCTTGGTCGCGGAATATGCCTTTGTCGCGGAACACTGCATCGCGCCAAGGGGCTTCCGCGACAAAGGTCTTCCTGGGCCTGCTGAATTGGGCCAGATGGGCTGAAAATATTCTTTTTGTGGGCTTTTCTATCTTTTTCCCATCTTTTTGTTTCCTTTTCTTTTTCTCATGTTTTTGGATTTTTCTAACATAAATATGTAATAAAATTACATATTTATGTCTTTTTCACACCAGCTTATTATTTTTACAATTATGCATAAATTAGTCCAATTCGACTGCTTTCTTACTTAATGTAAGACCGGAATGCGATCAAATGCCCGTTTAAGACACGGAAATGGATTGAAAATAATGGTCATTTTTGGCCATTATCAGTGATGTTATGGAATCTCTGTCTATTTAATTATGCAATTAAATTGTTGTTAGATAAATAAATTAAATTATGGGGTATTGTGTACATGTTTTCTTAAAGCTTAAATAACGGCTTTGAAACCCCATGATCCTGTATGTGTTAACTTACTCAGCACGTAGTGCTGACCAAAACCATTACTTTCTTTTTCCTACAGAGCGTGAAGAATATGCATCATCATATGCATGGATGGGATACTCGGGGAAATATTATTTTATTATTCTAGTCTTAGTATGGATTGCATGAACGTGCCTGTTTAACCCGTCTTTTGGCCATGTCGGCCCTACATTTAAATTCCGCTGCATTATACATATGTAAATATTATTTTCCGCTGCAACTTTGATGTACTATTTTTAAATTATATATGAATGGGCTGTTTGAATGTTTTAAATTTTGAAAAACCATAGCCTTGCATCTCTTTAGCAAGCTCGGAGAAACCGTGTCTTGCTAGGGAGATGTGGCGGTGACATCCCGACCTGGGTGACCAAAAACCGGGGTGTTACAACACCCCTAGTCTCTTCATTAAAAAAAATACTCCTATCTTATTTAAATTTTTATCCAGTAATTAAATGTTTTGTTATTATTATTTATTGTAAAATGCATGCAATGCTAGATACATGCACTTGTCTATTACCTTGCTGTCTTCCTTGGTCATTAAGCATTACTCACGTTAAGTGTCCATGTTGTAGTGTGACTCATACATGAAATTAAGGCATCTCATTGCCTATAAATACTGTATTCTACGGAATGAATGAGATTGTCTCTGTCCAATTTCCATTTCCTCCGCAGCCTACCATTTCACCATAATCATTACATCTATGCTTAGTATAATTATTATACTGATATACTTGTTTTTCTAAGCATCGGATATACTCCATAGTCACATCATACACATACACTTATAAATATTACAATATGTTATCAGCACGACCGCTTGGAGTTTGCCGTCCTACCGAAATTCTGTTCGAGGCTTTCCGAAAATCCTGTCGAGTATACTGCTACTATTTTCAATATAAATATGACTAATATGACAAAACAGGAATTCATGCCACTGGAGAGGTCCGGGAATAATTATTTATCTTGGAGAATGGATGTTGAAATCCATCTGGAGTCTATGGGTCTTGAAAGGACCATATTGAAAGAAAATACGGCCACATGCCAAGACCGTGCCAAACCTATGATTTTTCTCCGACATCATCTTGATGAAGGTTTGAAATTAGAGTATTTGACGGTAAAAGATCCACAAGATCTATGGGAGAATTTAAAGAAAAGATATGATCATTTAATGTTGATCAATCTCCCGAGTGCTCAACATGAATGGCACCAGTTAAGGCTGCAGGACTATAAGTCCGTGAATGATTATAATTCAGCCATGTACAGAATTACAGCACAGCTGAAATTATGTGGCGAAAAATAACAGAAAATGACATGTTAGAGAAGACATTCTCTACTTTTCATGCCATAAATTTACTGTTACAGCAGCAGTATAGAGAAAGGGGATTCACAGAATACTCTGAACTGATTACTTGTTTACTGCTGGCTGAGAAAAATAATGACTTGTTGATGAAAAATCATGAGTCCAGACCGACAGGAAGTGCTGCATATCGTGAGATGAATTTCATTGAATCATCTCATCGTGGTCGTGGACGTGGCCGTGTGGGGTCTCGTGGGCATGGCCGACGACATAGTCGTGGTCGCGGTCGTGGAAATGGGCGTGAAAGAAGTAATGTCTATATAAGACACGTAACCAGAATTCTGAAAGAAAGCCATACAATAGCAATTAAAGCAGTGCCTCAAAAGATTACAATGATAAAGGCAAAGCAAAAGTTGAAGAAAAATGCCACCGTTGTGGTATGGAGGGTCACTGGTCCCATATATGCCGCACAACAGGTCATTGGGTAAAGTTGTACCAGGACTAGTTGAAAGGAAATAACAAACAGGTTGAAACAAACCTTGCTGAACAAAATCCTGAGGATATTGCCACTATAAGTGATGCTATTGTAAATGCAACTGAGGCCACTAATGATGATTTGCTCATAGAGCCAGAGTTTGATGTTGCAGACTTCTTCAATGACACTGCATAGCAGTTTTAGTTTTATTGTACCTTTTGAATTTTGTTATACCGCTATATTGTATAAATTATCGTTTTGTTACTGATATATGTTATTTTCTTTTTCAAAAAATGGCAGAATGGGATTACAAATTGGTGATAATGAAATATGTCTGATAGACAGTACTTCTACGCACACGATATTGAATGATAAGCAATATTTTTCATACTTGAAAATGGGAGATAGAAATATCAACACTATAAGTGGAAGTGTAAATATAATAGAGGGCTCTGGCATAGCCAACCTTCAGCTCCCCAAGGGGATAAAATTGATTGTGAAAGATGCACTCTTATCTTCCAAGTCTCGAAGAAATTTGTTGAGTTTTAAAGATATTCGAGAAAATGGATATCATATTGAGACTTTGACAGCAAAAGGTAATGAATACCTGCTGATTCTAAATACCATTTCTGGTATAAAACAAGTATTGGAAAAATTGCCATGTTTATCCTCTGGAATATATTATACAAGGATAAACAATGTTGAAAATTATCACCTGGCAGACCATAGGTCTATTGTTCCCAATGAATATATGATTCGGCACGATCGCCTAGGTCATCCTGGATGTACAATGATGAGGCGGATCGTTACAAATTCCCATGGCCATTCATTAAAGGGACAAAAAAATGCAGCATCACAATGATTATATATGTGTTGCTTGCTCCCAAGGGAAACTTATTATAAAACATTCACCAGAAAAGGTGGGAACTGAATCCCCTAGTTTTCTTGAAAGAATTCAGGGTGATATATGTGGACCTATAGATCCACATTGTGGGCCATTCAGATATTTTATGGTGTTGCTTGATGCTTCAACCAGATGGTCTCACGTGACATTATTGTCTTCACGCAACCATGTGTTTGCGAAATTGCTAGCTCAAATAATAAGATTACGAGCACAGTTCCCTGATCATGCAATTAAAAGTATCCGTTTGGATAATGCTGGTGAATATTCTTCCCGGACATTTGATGAATATTGTATGTCGATAGACATAGCCATCGAACATCCTGTAGCCCATGTGCATACACAAAATGGACTAGCTGAATCATTTATTAAACGATTGCAGTTGATCGCTAGACCATTATTAATGAAGTCTGGGTTGCCAGTTTCATGGGGACATGCTATAATGCATGCAACAATGTTGGTGCGATTAAGACCGACAAGTTATCATAGATACTCCCCATTACAATTGACATTTGGGCATGAATCCAATGTATCCCATTTGAGAATATTTGGTTGCGCAGTATATGTCCCAATAGCACCACCCAGCGCACCAAAATGGGACCTCAACGAAGATTGGGAATATATGTCGGATATGAATCACCCTCGATAATACATTATCTTGAACCATTAACAGGGGATTCATTTACAGCAAGATATGCTGATTGTCATTTTGACGAATCACATTTCCCGACATTAGGGGGAGAAAAGGATCAACCGAAAAAGAATATAAATTGGAAAATCCCGTTGGATTTCCTTGATCCTCGTTCAAGAGACTGTAAACTTGAAGTACAAAGAATTGTACAGTTGCAACAAATTGCAAATCAACTTCCTGATGCATTATGTGACTCTAAAAGAGTTACTAAATCACATATACCGGCGGCAAATGTTCCAATCAAAATTGATGTTCCAAAGGAACACATTATAAGTGCTAACGATGAGTCTGATGCACGCCTAAAGCGTGGTAGACCTCTCGGTTCCAAGGATAAAAATCCTCGAAAGAAAAGAGGATTGAATAATGATGTTGATGTTATACATAGTATCAAAAGTGACAAAACTGAGCCCTGCGGGGACTTGACTCTTGAAGAGCAAAATCATCAAAATGATGAAATATCTATAAATTTTGTCACAAATAGAAATGTTTGGAATCGAGAAGAAACATCTATTGATATTGCATTTTCATATAATGTAGCACTTGAAATTATGAATGATGATGAGGATTTTGAACCAAATTCGGTTGATGAATGTCGGAAATGGTATGATTGGCTCAAATGGAAAGATGTAATCCAATCAGAATTGGATTCCCTGGCTAAAAGAAATGTGTTTGGACCGATTGTCAAAACACCTGAAAATATAAAGCTAGTTGGATATAGATGGGTTTTTGTACGAAAAAGAAATAATGAAAATGAAGTGGTAAGATATAAAGCGAGATTAGTCGCCCAAGGCTTCTCACAGAGACCGGATTTGGACTATGATGAAACTTATTTCCCAGTAATGGATGGAATTACATTCAGATATCTTATCTGTTTAGCAGTACATGAAAAACTTGAAATACGACTCACATACGTCGTTACTGCTTATTTATATGGAACATTAGATACTGATATCTATATGAAAGTTCCAGAAGGGTTCAAAATGCCACAGTCATATGAAGCAAACCCAAAACAGATGTATTCCATCAAATTACAAAGATCCCTATATGGGCTTAAACAATCTGGGAGAATGTGGTATAACCGATTAAGCGAATGCTTACTTCAAAAGGGTTACATGAATGATTCAATATGCCCATGCATTTTTATAAAGAAAAATGGGTCAAGATTTGTTATCATTGTAGTATATGTTGATGATATCAATCTAGTTGGATCCCCTGAAGAGATTCAAATTGCTGTTGAATATCTCAAAAGAGAATTCGAAATCAAAGATTTCAGAAAAACAAGAAAGTGTATTGGTTTACAAATTGAATATTTGGATAATGGAATTCTTGTCCATCAAAAGCCTATACCCAAAAGGTCTTAAAACGATTTTATATGGACAAAGCACATCCATTAAGTAATCCAATGGTTGTAAGGTCACTTGATCCTAAGAGAGATCCATTTAGACCAAAAAGAGGAGAATGAAGAAATACTTGGGCCACAGGTCCCATATTTAGGTGCCATAGGAGCACTAATGTATCTCGCAAATTGCACTAGACCAGATATATTATTTGCAGTAAATTTATTAGTGAGATTTAGTTCATCTCCCACTGAACGACATTGGAAATGAATAAAACATTTATTCCGCTATCTTCAAGGGACGATTGACATTGGTCTATTTTATTCATACAATTCTCGACATGACATAATCGGCTATGCTGATGCTGGGTACTTATCAGACCCACATAAAGCTAAGTCACAGACTGACTATTTAATTACATGTGGTGGTACTGCAATATCGTGGAGATCCACGAAACAAACATTGACAGCCACCTCATCAAATCATGCTGAAATTATAGCAATGCATGAAGCTAGTCGAGAGTGTGTTTGGATTAGATCCGTGACTAACTATATAGAAACGAATTGTGGTTTATCGTCCGAAAATAAAAACCCTCCAATTATCTTATATGAAGATAATGCCGCTTGTATAGCGCAATTGAAAGGAGGTTATATAAAAGGAGATAGAACAAAACATATTTCACCAAAATTATTTTTTACTCATGATTTGCAGAAAAATTGTGAAATAGATGTGCAACAAATCCGTTCAGTTGATAATCTTGCAGATTTATTTACCAAGGCACTACCAACAGCAACATTCGAGAAATTGATGAAAAGTATCGGGATGCGCCAATTGAAAAATCTCAACTGATACATTGATCAGGGGGAGAAGTAAATATACAAGAATCATGTACTCTTTTTCCTAACTTGGATTTGTTTTCCATAGGGTTTTCTCCAAGTAAGGTTTTAACGAGACATATTCTTTGTATAGAAGACATCCAAGCTAAGGGGGAGTATTGTAAAATGCATGCAATGTATTACCTTGCTGTCTTCCGTGGTCATTAAGCATTACTTCTCATCACGTTAAGTGTCCTATGACTCATGTTGTAGTGTGACTCATACATGAAATTAAGGCATCTCATTGCCTATAAATACTGTAGTCTACGGAATGAATGAGATTGTCTCTGTCCAATTTCCATTTCCTCCGCAGCCTATCATTTCACCATAATCATTACATCTATGCTTAGTATAATTATTATACTGATATACTTGTTTTTCTAAGCACCGGATATACTCCATAGTCACATCATACACATACACTTATAAATATTACAACATTATTATTATTATTATTATTATTATTATTATTATTATTATTATTATTATTATATTCAATTCAAATATGAAATTTAAAAAGAAATGGGAGAATAAGATCTTGCTAGTCCTTGGGTGACTGACGATTTCTAACCAAATTTTCAGATTCGTCAATGTGTTCTCTCTAAACAACAATAACTTTAATTTAAAGTGAAACTTGAAGTACATGCGACTTGCTTTATTATCGTGTTTTTTTTTTGGGGGGGGAGATGCAACTTGCTTTATTATTATTATTATTATTATTATTATTATTATTATTATTATTATTATTAAAGTTAATCAAAATTATTACTAAATATGTTAGCATCGCAATCACATCCTAATGTATATACATGCATGCATAAATTAATGGAAAAAGGAAACAATCGTCCTTTTTTTTTTACAAAAAAGTCAAATCGATTTTTTTTTATATAATTTTTTTGCTCAATTGGTCCGCTACATATACTAATTATGTCCCAATAGGTCTGCCGCCCACTAATTATGCTCTAATTACATATGTTTTGCCAAATCAGTCCATTTTTTTCAAAAATCTAAATTGGTCCGTTAGTAATTTTTGTCCCCTTTCATGCAGTCCAATGCACATTTGAAACCACTAATACCTTAAATTCGATATAAGTAAAAATTCTAAAATTTCAATATTTATAAACTACACGAAAAGACGAATCTAATAAGATTCAACTTGGCTCATTTTAACTTGTATATCTATGTTTAAATTTTAAGTCAAAACAGATGTGTGAATAGTAGCAAATTAGACAATGTAGTTATTAAAAATTGGAGGGAGTATATCGTAATTGGTCTTCATTTTATGGAGAAACACCAAAAACCACCGAACTCTAAAAGAAGATCTACCGCGGTAGCTGCTAATCAAAACTCCAATAGCATCCAGCGAAAGTACTATCCAATCCGATGCGAGAATGAGCTTTGAATACAGGAGGGAGTCGCACAAAATGATGTTCTTGGAAAACGTAGGTCAAGCGACCCCCTCATCTATTGGAAGTCCGTTCACGCATCGAATTGGGCAGTAACTTCGCTGGATGCATCAGAGTTCTAGTTAGCAGCAACCGGGGTGGATCTTCTTTTAAAATTTGATAGTTTTTATAAAATGAATAATATTAAAAAATTAAATATTTCACTATCACAAAAACAGATGTAGCATATGTAAATCATGAGTATAAACATGCTCATTATTATTATTATTATTACTCCCTCCGTCCCAGCTAACGTGTCTTGTTTGACTTTTTGACACTGTTCATTGTTCTACTTTGACTCGATTCTATTGCATGTATATATTTGGAAAAAATAATCGAGTTGGGTCTTGTTAGAATCGTATAATCATGTAGTTTTGGAATATATATTTTACATAATTTTTTGTTATACGCATTTTGAGATATTAACGGTTGAAAAAGTGCATTGGATTGTGTGCAAAAGTAAAACAAGACAACTTAAGTGGGACGGAGGGAGTATTATTTAACATCAAAGTTACTCAAAATTATTCCAAACTATGTTAGCAATCACATCCTAATTAATGTATATACATGCATATATAAACTAATTCATGCATTCTCCCCATATATATAAAGCATTGAGATATAAATAAAATCCCCTTTCTTTTTCTTGATTAGATCTTTACTTTTGGATTTACTAAATATAGCGGTACACTTGTGATGATCACTTCAGGACAAGGCAATCAATCATCAGAAATTCAGTCACAAGTGGCATTATATACAAATAAATTTCTAGATATTTATACTACATACCATTAGTACATGGTTACAATGCATGTGCTCACTGCTCATCTATAAAATCCCATGAGGATACGTAATTGTCTGATTATGACGACATTCTGTAAGTTCTATTTGAATCCACTCTCTACACCCAATAAACGTATGTCTTCAACTGATTTAAGGTTTCTATCAATTCTCTAACTTGGAATGGAATCTTGGATTTTGAAATTATTCTACCAAGTTTTCTAAAATCAATTTGAGGATTTATAATTAGTGGCTATAATTTTATTTTTTATTTTTTAACCAAATTGATGATTTAGAATTAGTGGTTAATTCTTCTTATTCTTCTTCTTCTTTCTTTTTTTTCTTTTTTTAATAAAATAACCAAATTGAGGATTTACAATTAGTGGCTTAAGTTTTTTCTAACCGAATTGAGGATTTAGAATTAGTGGTTAAAGTTTTTTGCTTTTTTTTTTTTAAAAAAAAAAAGACAAATTGAGGATTTGTAATTAGTGGCTAAAGTCGTTTTTTAAACCAAATTGAGGATTTAGAATTAGTGGCTAAAGTTTTCTTTCCTTTTTATTTTTCTAAATCAAATTGAGGATTTATAATTAGTGGCGGATTGTGACGGCAAGCGTGGCGCAGGGGAGGAGGTCAGAATATGTACAGGTCTACAGGAACCAAAGCGGGGGAGATGTGTGAACGAAAAAAAATCAAATTACCAAGTTTTGCACTCTATTTTACTTATAACATTCAAATTTGTATAATCAGCTCCTAGCTAAGGAAATACTCCCTCCGTTCCAGTTAATGTGTCTTGTTTGACTTTTTAACACTGTTCATTGTTCAACATTTACTCAATTTTCTTGCATGTATATATTTGAAAAATAAAATAGTTGAGTTGGATCTTGTTACAATCGTATAATCATGTAGTTTTAGAATATATAGTTTACATAATTTTTCATTGCATATATTTTTAGATATTAACGATTGAAAAAGTGCATTGAATTGCATGCAGAAGTCAAATTAACAAAACAAGTTAAATGAGACGGAGGGAGTAATTAGTAGTAATACTTATTATTGATTAAGTGAGAATAATTTACGAGCAATATATATATATAATCTCATTGCCAAGTGCAAACTCATTGTAAAAATATCAATATTTCTATTTAGTTGTGAATAATTTTTGTGGGAAATTTTTAATTAATTTATCTCAATTTTTTTTTTTTTTGCTTGACAATTTATCTCTAAATTTAAATAAAGCTAAGGAAATCGTTGCGTTTGCATCCTTTCGCCCAAAAAAAAGCTAAGGAAATCGTTCTTTCCCAAATAATTAATATAGTTAAAAATAGTGACTCCTAGCTATTTATACCAAGGTGTGAAGGGTGGTCAGGTGGGGCGTCATTTACATGCACTCTTTCCTTACACCAATGTTTGGAGGGCTCTGAGCAACGCAGAATGAAGTCATATAGCATGTGGTGGTATTAATATCTCGGCATGAAAAAGGGACTTTGTGACATTGTGAAGGATCGCCAGGTGGGGCGGCATTCATATCTGTTCGGAGGGCCATGGGCAACGGAGAATGGGGTCACCTAGCAATTGGTGGTATCGGTATCTCGGCATGAAAAAAGACTCCGTGATATTTGGTATCAGAGTCGGGCCCGGCGTCTGGTGACCTAGCAAACACACCTAGTGTTGCGACTCCAGTAGTGGCTGCCAGTCGCGACACCCTGGTGTGTCGAATACTTCAAAAGGCCGTTCATGGATAACATCCTGCAAGGTTGTAATAATTTCGGGAAAAAAAAATAATTTATTTGAATAAATTATTCCTCTAAAATAATTCATCAAAGAATTTGGAATATGATTTCGGGCGAACCATCGCTTGAGTCGAAGTCGAAATGGGTTAGGAATGAGATAAGAGAGCCCAACATGAATCTATGGATCAAGCAAAGAAGAAGGAGAAACAAAAGCCCAAAAATAACGTATAAAGTAATCCGAATGATAGCCCCAAAACTCTTTTGCTTTGGTTAGATTTCAAATTCCTTTGGTGTGCCAATTAAGTTGACAGATATTGTTTTAAAGATTGAATTTTTACACCAACTTAGATTGTGAATCTCTTAAAGTGTAATCACAAAAATTGTTTCAAATTGTGTATAGAATATATCCATAAAATTTCTGAATTTTTGGACTAGTAATTCGTTTCCAAATGTTCCAGCAGTTAACCTATATCAGCAACTAAGGATAAGTGTGGATAAGATTGAGTTGGGAGCTTAAGAGTATTCAATTTTGAGTTGCCATTGATCTAAGTTCAACCTTCCATGATTAGGCCTTATTAAGGATGCTATTTAGGAACCATTAACACCCCAATAAACCTCCATAAACAGCCCATGTTCATCGTTCATTCCATACTTCTAATTTGTAGCAAATAGAGAGAGATTCTAGAGAGTTCTTAGAAGTTCTTTGAGTGTTGCAAGCCAAGAACGAAATTTCAACACTTCCAATCTTTGAAAACCGTAAGTAAACTTCTTCTTGAGTCTTGGTTGTGTCCATAGTTCGGGTATTATGGTTCCGAGGCTGAAATCCTTCATGTTTCATCCAGCCATAAAGGTTCATCTTGTGGCTGACATTTTTGTCGATAGAAAGCTCCCATCTGTATTCCTTCAATCCTAATATTCTTGAAGTAAGTTAAATATCTTCTCACTAATTTTTGGGAGTTTTGATTGAGAGATATAGGATCTACATGTCTAGAAACATCATAGCGTTAAATCTGTCATCATAGGATTCACTGTGTGCATTATCTGAAATCCATATTTTTGGTCGAGTTAGAACCTCTTCGTGGAAATTTTCTTTATAAGAATTTCTCCTCAAATCCTAAAGAATATGCTATATAAAATTTGTAAATTTTGGATGTCTTTAAGTTGTTCGAATCGAATCTGGTTTATATTTCTACTTTTGTGGAAAGTCTGTCAGCAAAATAGTTTTAATTTCAGCGTATTTTTGATCGGAATAAATTATTTTTTCTATATATGGCATCTTCATGAAACTTTTTATATATTGAGTCTAGAATATTCCTGCAAAATTTTATAATTTTTGAAACTCATATGTAGAAGTTATATAGGATCTGATTTGTGCAAAGGTCGCAAGTTTGTTTTCGTTAAATCTGTGTATAAGTTAGTGTTTTCTGAAGTTCGAGTTTTTGAAGTACTTAGAGTCCTCTAATCAAATTGAGTTCTTCATGAAAAATTTTCATATACGTGTTATCTACCTTGTGTTAAAATCTCAAAATTTTGGACGATATGTAGTATTTTAACGCGTGTTGAAAAGTGTGGTGTTAATGTTAAATTTTCTGGCAGAAAGTATATTTTGTAAAGAACCCTATTTTTGAAATTTTTCGTACCTTATTCTATAAAGTATAAAATATAAAAGTTGTTCATCTATGTGTTAAGTATGTACAGTTTCAATTTCGCAGCAATTGCATTTCGTATGAATTAATAAATTTGTTTAGCTTAAACTGCGATATAAGAAGTGATAATTTGAACTCATTTTGATATTGTTGGATTTTTGAATCCATGAAAATGATATTTTCAAAATTGTGAGATTTGTGAGTAAGGGATTTAATTGTTGAAAATGGTTTTGGCATTGTTAATGCCTTTGTTGTTGAATTACTCCCTTAAATTCTTGAAAATCCTTTAAAGTGATATTATGTGGAAGTTGTGGAAAATATTTGAATCTATTGTGCGCTATGACTTAAGTAAGATGTTATACTTTGATAGAGGGTGAGTGCACTAGGAATGGGTTTTGTGTGGCCGCCTCCTCTAAATATGTCAAGACGACATTGTTGAACAAAATTATGTTAAAATGGCATTGTTGCATGTATGAGTATATACTCTTGGGTTTATCCATGATGGATAACCGAGGCTCAGGAGATGTGTATGTATATGAGTCACTGCATGTTGGTCATGACTTATAACTGATGTGATATGCTGTGTGGGAAATGGTGTTCTATTTTGCTTAGTTGCGACAATGGTAAAAACTAAAGTTATGTTTTTGAGTTATGGTAAAAATTTAAGTATGCGTTTTAAGGTTAAAATTATGTTTCTAAATTAAAGTTTAAATTTTAAAATTAAATAAATGTGATGTGTGTGATTGTTTAAAAAGTATTACTTATTATTTATTAGCGTCAACCGTAATTTTAAAATCTATTTCTTAAAGTGGGGCGGATTGATTTACTCAATACCATTGTATTGATAAACCTTATTGATTTCTTTTCCAGTAACGAGGCATAAAGCATATGCATTGGAAAAGGGAAATGTTTTAGTCAAAGACATGTTGCACTTTTAAATATCTAGTTTATGTATATGTGTATTTAAGTTTTTCGTCAACATGCCCATATGAGAATATACATTCATTTTATTTTTATTCTTCCTCATAAATTATTTTGGATAACCTCATAAAATTATTGGGCTATAGAATAAATGATTTTTAAAATATAAAGTCTATTGAATATTAACTTAATTTGGACTTATATTTTTGAACAAATGATTTTAAAACTCTAAATCCGATGTGTATTTAGAAGACAATATACTTAGCCTTAGTATCTTTCACGTGCGCTTGAATGAGTCGCATCTTACTTGGAAGGTGTGGCGGTGACATCATAAAACTTTTTGAGTTTTGAATTTTCATTGTGTTACAAAGGCAGGGATGCTGGGGCAGGGTTATGCTCGGAGGTAAAGAGTTGAGCCGAGGTGTCGGGCATTAGGTAAGGCTGCAATGCCGCGCTAGGATGAGTGGGATCGGAGATCTAGAAGACCGATGACGGTCGGCGAGAGCCGGTAGGCGAGCTCCCCGCCAGATGGCTGGGGCATGCAACGTGTTTGCTTAGGCAACCTTGTGTGTCGACAAATGATTATGAAGTGAGATATTGAAGCGCACCGAATGGGTGCTGTCGAAGCACGAGTTTCCCGACGTCCTCAAAGGGGAGGCTTCGGGGTGCATATGGGGCAACTATGCACGCACGAGGACGTGCGTGGGATTGAGTATGGGTTGGGGGTGTGTGTGAAGGGTCGCCGGGTGGGGCGGCATTCACATGTGCTCTTTCGCTTACACCAACGTTTAGAAAGCCCTGAGTTACGCAGAATAGAATCACCTAGAATATGGTGGTATCGGTATCTCGGCATGAAAAAAGGGAACCCATAACACTAAGGCAAGTCACATAAATACTCAACAAATAGGGAATGATATATGCTTCCTCAACAATGACCACATTTGGTAAAATTAAACAATTGATTTTTACTTCATTCATGTGCAGAAAATATAAATCTGAAATGCAATTGAAAATGTCAAATGGGCCAAATTATTCATTATTAAATACTATTTGTGATGAATAAATAATGGTGTACCATAATGTATAGACCATAGATATTTTCAATAATATATATATATATATATATATATATATATGTTTATGTATAGATAGATCCAATCCAACACTTGGATACAGCTATTATTTGTTGATGAGAAGCGACATATTGAGACTGACACTAGTTGGAAATGCACAACGACAATAAAAACAAACAACATCATATCATGCATGATCTATTATTAAAGAAAAAGAGACATCATAGCATCTGATGATATATATATTCAAATGCAACAAAGTTTGGGCATGTCATATGTCCACAAATTCCCAGTAACATCCCAATAGCTAGATTTTTGTTTCTGAAAAATCATAAAATAATAATGGATGGATGAAACATGATCAGCTATGTTTCTCTGGGAATGAAGTAATACAAAAACAAACAAGTGTGTGTGCCTGTGCTTGTTGGATTAATTGGTCAGCAACTTTTCCCAAAAAGATGGTAACAAGCTATGGTCTGCCCCATACCACTCGCCATTGCATATATAGTTACATCTCATATATACTTCGATCTCAATCGACCATCACAAATCTTCAAAGATATTATTGCGGACTCATCACCACACACTCCCCCAGCCATATATATACATATATATATTATATGTAATAATAATCAGTGGCGATTCCAGAAATTTATATGAGGGTGTGCGAATTTTGATAAAAAAAAAATAAATACAATACTCTTCACTCCACTAATATTTCTTGAAAAAAAATCATAATTCCATCTACATCTACGACATTCTAATATTTCTTTTGAAACTGTTAACCGAGCAAAATATATTAAGGCCCAATGGAACCATTTATTTAAAGTGTCCGGCCCAGTCTGCGACAAGAATATATCCGGAGGGAAGGACGCAGCCCAGAAGACATATCCGGGAAGAATGTGGGCGGCCCAGTCCAGTCCTGAAGAGAGGTTTTAGGGCGGTGTATGACGAATCCTCAAGCTTCCTTCCTTCAAGATCAAGGTGAATCGTTCAATTGGGAAACATATCAGGTGAGGGCGCCAGATAAGGAAAGGAATCAGGGCAAGACGCCCCGACAAGGAAATTGAACCCAAAGGCTGAGGACGCCTCACCATTATAAATATAGACGGCATCGTATGTAGAAGGGAGCCCGAACACTCCTAGAGAGCTTTTACCTTTTTCCTGCATTTTACTGTTTTCCTGTTCTTTCATTCTTTTACTGCTTTCTTTACATTCCTGTGTTTGTCTCTTTTAGTTTTCTTGTAATCTTTCCTCCTACTTTATCAATAAAAGAGAGATACATTCCTCCCAAGATTTTTACTGTTAACAAATTGGCACGCCCAGTGGGACCCGATTCGATACCATATCCGCTTCAAGTTGTGTATGCGTCTTAGATCCGGAAGGATCATCGCTGATCTGACACAAGAGTTTGAAGACATGTCTCTGCAAGACCAGACAATCCAGCGAACATCGGATGAGGACGCCGGCGAAACGGCAAACACTGCCTCACCGCAGCAGGGGATAATGCAGATCCCTACTCTGTCGGAGCAAATGCGGCTATCGATGACTGAATCGATGGCCGAATTCATGCCTCTGTTTACAAGGCACTTGATGGACGTTCTGCGGCCTGACATGGCCGACCAAACCAGCCAGATATGCGGTTCACTGCGCGAGGGAAGCCCACCGCCGACCGGTACTAATATGGCACCAAGCACCTCATACCCAGGACCGTCAGGAGGACAACAGCGAGTGTGGGGCAACACATCTGGCCAGCTGTCATTCCAAGATTCCGGAAATGTGGCCAGCATGTTTCCACACTCATATCAGACGGCCTGCACTTTTACTCCAGCGGCACCCAGCATACCGAATTTGGGTTACGCGGCACCTCCCGTGCCGGTATATGCTCCATCAAGCCCTTTGATGGCAACCAGCGCTGCACAAGGCTGCATGGCGGCCGGACCTAGCATGGCGCCAAGAGCGGCACCTCATGTGCCGAACGTCCCGACAGCACCTTATGGGGCGGCTCCTCTCAATCCGGGCTGGATGCCACCAACCCTAGGGGGGCAGGCTCCACAGGTCGGTGGAATGATGGCGGCTCCCATGGTGCAGCCCGCCACTCCTGTCCACGCGGCACAGGCCGCCGCTCCTGTCCACACAGGAGGACACGCTCCTCAACCAGTTATTTCACCGGAGTTGCTCGCGGATATGATGCAGCAACACTTTGGAATACAGCCTAAGCCGATGGAGCGGCCTACATACCGGAAGCCATATTCGGACTGGGTAGATACCATGCAGCCCTACCCAAGGGGCTTCAAAATGTCGGAGTTCACTTCTTTTTCAGGAGATGAGGGCAAGTCTACAGTGGAACACATTGGGAGGTTCACTGCCCAGTGCGGGGAAGCAGCGGCCAATGACTGGCTGAAATTAAGACTTTTCAGTTCATCCCTCACCGGACCTGCCTTCGCGTGGTTTGCCTCATTGCGGCCTAACTCAATCCAGAATTGGGCCGACCTCGAACGTGCATTCCATGATAGGTTTTACACTCCACTGTCTCAGGTAAGCCTTGCAGACCTCACTAATGCTAAGCAATATGCCGATGAAATGGCAAGCTCTTTTATTAGTAAATTACAACGGCTGAAAGGCCGATGTTCCATAGCAATCCCGGAGAGGGAAATAACCAATATTACAGTGGCTAACATGTTACCAAGACTAAAGGAACATTTAATTGTGCAGGATGCAACTGACCTTGCCCAGCTGGCCGAGAGAGCGGCCCGCTTGGAAAAGTTCCTGGAGGAACAAGAGGGGAGACGTCCTACACGTCGAGTCCACTTCGAGGAAGTGATAATCAGCGACGAAGAGGACGAACCAGTGGAAGTGGCTGTAGCAGAATTAATCCAGACAGCGAAGCCACATACTTGTGCAGCCCTTAAGCCGCCCAGACAAAGGGAAGCTAAATATAAACCTGAAGAGGACCTCTTTGACATGATCAAGGCGGACCAAGTGTTCGATGCATTACTCAAAGATGGCATAATTAAGCTGCCTGAGGGGCAGAAGCTACCAGCGGCCGAAGAAATTCGGGGCCGATCATTTTGTAAGTGGCATAACTCATACACTCATAGCATTACTAAATGTCGGAGTTTTAAGACTGCCATACAGAATAAGATTAAGGAAGGGCGTCTGAAAATTGCAGGTATGAAAGTGGACTTAGACCCATTTCCACAACTTCGTGTGGGCGCTGCGGGACTTGTTCCAAACCCAGATGAAGGCGGCTCTAGTAGCCAGATGGATCGAGAAGGAGAACGCGTTGAGATCGATGAACAAGATGACGACTTTTTATCGGATGAATCTGACACTGAGAAAGAGAAAGAAAAGGAGTTGTACAGCAAGCAGCCCAGGTTCAGACATATGACTAAGGAGGACTTTGCAAGAGTCCTGAAAGCTGAAGAGAAGGAGCATCAGAAGGGGAGGAATCCCCTATTGAGGATTGAAATTCAAAAACCTGCTGTGGAGATACGCGACAATGGGAAGCACCAGCCTGCCACTCGAGACTACAGGCAAGGAGTGGAGGTGGTACCAACCTTAATGAGGCGTCCAGAACACCCCGCTGAAGCTGATAGATGGATGAGGAACAGGACAGGAGGCAGGGTTACTCAAAAGGAGCCGCCACCTATGACCAGGAGTCAATACAGGCGAGCTCAAAGAAAATATGCCGAGGAAATGCGGCAATGGGAAGCCCAGATTCATAGGTTGGAATCTTCCAAGCCTCAGAAACCAGTACAGCCGACCTACTTCAGGTCTCAGGGGGAAACCTCCGAGCAGCGGAGGCCTATCCATGAAAGACTGCATTATCCGGATGGAAAACATGTGTACAGAAAGCATAGCTCCCCCATGCCACCTCGAAGGCCTGTGCATGAGCGGCTTAGAGATGATAGGGGAAGGTCACATGAGGCTTTGAGGAGGCCATATCCACCATTATCTCCCTCCAGGAGGCCTCATCCTCCATCACCTCCCTCCAGGAGGCCACATCCGCCATCACCTCCCGCCAGGAGACCAGTGCGAGAAAGATTGCAATGGGCAGAGCGATAACACCCGGCGGCACCTCAGCCTAAGACCATGGAACCTAGCAATCGGCCGACAGCTTCCAGGGACAAGGGCAAAGCGGTCGTCGTAACCGAGGTAAGTAAAGAAAAAGCCGGAAATGAACCCTGGGCAGATAAATTCATGGAGAAGCTTAGTCGCATGGGTGATCCGGGTACCGCCAGAGAAATGTCCATGATGAAGGTTCTCACCAGGTTCTTTGCTTACATAGCGGCCCATCAGGCCGGAGAATGTGGAACTGAACGCGACAGTTACGAGGGATTCATGACCTATTGCAGACACCTTGATAAAAAGGCGGAAAAGCAGCCTGAGACACAACCAACCAGTGAATTGTCGCAAATACACTTCGATATGGTCACTTCCAAAGATGTGGAAGCTGCCATAGAGGCTAGTCAAGAGAAGCCTAAAGTCGGTATAAATGCTATAGGTGTCATGACCGAAGATCTTGACATGATAGATGGTATGGAGCTCGACGAAGGAAACAACCTTGACATGGAGGAGGCAAACCTGGATGATGCCTTCTGGGTTGGCCTAGAAAACGAACTCAAGGCAGCGGGCTATGAATATGAACAAGAGGAAGAACCAATGGATCCTGCTGTACCAATGCAAGTGGTAGGATTGGCCGCAGATGAGGAGGTAAGCGATGTTGAGTCCGAAATATGGGATGAGGAGGAACCATCATTTGCTAGACTCATTGAGGAGATGGATGAAATGATAGCAGAGCTCTCCCATCCGACCAGGAATCTCCTTGAGGAGTTAGGTGGCCAGTCTGTTCAAGGGCCAATGTTTCCACAGTTCGCCAAACCGGAAGTATCTCAAACCAGGCAGTTGAAACCTCTGTATATCAAAGCTCACATTGATGGGCGGCCGGTGAGTAGGGTGTTCGTCGACAATGGGGCAGCAGCAAATGTGATGCCAATGTCCACTTTGAAGAAGATCGGCAAGAGTGAGAAGGACCTCATCCCCACCAGGGTCAGGATGTGCAGCTTTGTGGGAGAAGCCACTCAACCAGCAGGATTCATAACGGCCGACGTCACTGTAGGGTCCAAGAAGATCAAAGTGGCGTACTTCGTGGTAAAGTCAAAAACTTGATACTCAGCATTGCTAGGACGCGATTGGATTCACATGGCACAATGTGTGCCATCCACCTTACACCAACAGCTGCTTATCTGGAATGATGATCAAGTGGAGCTGGTGGAAGCAGATCCTCAGCCCTTCACAGGACACGACCGCAACAACGATGAGGCAGTCTTCTACTTAGAGGATGTCCAGCCAGCATCGGCTTTGATTGGTGTGGACTTAGACCTCAAGTCCATTGACTTCACTTCCAGCGGCTTCAAGCTACATCCGGTAGACAGCCGACCCGAATCCTCAGACTCCACATGATGAATAGCCTAGACATCTATAAAGACTTGCTGCAGCGGCTCGCCACCACTGAGATGATGATGGGTGCCGAAGACAGGTCCAAGAGTCTAACTGATAAAAGGCCATCTGAGTGGCCATCCCCTGTAAAGCGGACACTGCCTAGTCCGGAAGCTAAGGAGCCACTTGTGGACATCAACCTTGGAACCGATGCAGAGCCAAAACTCACCAAGGTAAGCGCTTCATTGCCCGAGGAGGAGCGACACCAACTAGTGGAGCTGATTCAGAAATACAAAGACTGTTTTGCGTGGCAGTATACAGACATGCCAGGACTCTCAAGAGAACTTGTGGAGCACAAGTTGCCAACCCATCCCGAGTTCAGACCTCACAAGCAACCACCCAGACGTTTTGATCCAGACACCATCCCAAAGATAAAAGCCGAGATTGAAAAGCTTCTTAGAGCAGGTTACATCAGAACGTGTCGCTATGTAGAGTGGCTTGCAAATATTGTACCTGTTGTGAAGAAAAATGGTCAATTAAGAGTCTGTATAGATTTTAGAAATTTAAACTTGGCTACACCCAAAGATGAGTATGTAATGCCAATGGCCGATATGCTTGTTGATGCGGCCGCCGACTACAAATTTTTGTCATTAATGGATGGTTATTCTGGATACAATCAAATCTTCATTTCTGAATCTGATGTACATAAAACTGCTTTTCGTTTTCCGGGACCTGTCGGCATCTTTGAATGGGTAGTCATGCCGTTCGGCTTGAAGAACGCCGGAGCAACATACCAAAGGGCCATGAACATGATTTTTCATGATCTAATTGGCCACACACTTGAAGTTTACATTGATGACATCGTAGTCAAGTCGTGTGAATTTGGCCAGCATTTGGCCCATCTGGAGAACGCATTCATCCGAATGAGGCAACATGGATTGAAAATCAATCCAGCTAAGTGTGCCTTCGGAGTGGCAGCGGGGAACTTCTTAGGGTTCCTAGTGCATAAAAGAGGTATCGAGGTAGATCACAACAAGGCCAAGGCCATCTTGGAGGCCCGCGCACCATCCAATCTCAAGGAGTTACAGTCGCTGATAGGCAAGATTAACTTCTTAAGGAGATTTATTGCTAATGCCGCCGGAAAGATGAGGGCGTTCACTACCTTGCTTAAAGGGAGGAAGAATGAAACATTTCTATGGACAGCTGAACATCAAGCGGCCTTCGAAGAAATAAAGAAAGCGTTGAGCAATCCTCCAGTATTAGCACCGCCAAGGCAAGGAGTACCTCTAAAGCTATATGTGTCAGCATCCGAAGAATCCATCGGATGCCTACTTGCACAGGATGACGAAGTCGGCAGGGAAAGGGCTATCTACTACCTCAGCAAGACTCTACAAGGGCCGGAGGTAAGATACACTGCATTGGAGAAGCTGTGTTACGCTCTGGTATACTCCTGCAGTAAATTAGAACATTACATGCTGCCAAGAACGGTCCAAGTGGTAGCTCCATTCGACTTGGTGAGGACGCTCCTACATAAGCCAGCGCTGAAAGGTCGCCAGGCGAAATGGGCTATGAAGATTAGTCCCTTCACTCTGGTACACGTCCCTCAAAAAGACGTCAAAGGACAAGCCTTAGCTGATTTCCTAGCTCAACATCCCTCATTAACAGTACCAGAGGATCCCAAAGAGGCATCCTTCATCGGATTTGAGCCTTGGGAATTGACTTTTGATGGATCGTGTGCAAGTAGTAGCTCCGGAGCCGGCATTACGATCACTATCCCTATGGGACAGCATTGGAAGCTCACTCGAGAGCTGGAACCAGGCACCACCAACAATCAAGCGGAGTATGAGGCTTTAATATTTGGCCTAGAGACAGCATTGCTCAAGGGTGCGAAATCCATTACAATTTTTGGAGACTCCGAGGTCATCCTGAAACAACTAACAGGAGAATATGAATGCAAGAGTCCAAGGCTAATCAAATGCTATGAGACAGCATTAGAACTCCTGTCCAAGTTTTCAGACGCGACCATCACCCATGTACCTAGAAGCCACAATCAGGAGGCTAACGAGGCCGCTCAACTGGCTTCAGGCTGGCAGGCTAGTCACTCTAGGGGGGCACCCTGCATCGCCGCCCTCACAAGCGAATCTGGAGACCAAGAAGGAATCCAACCCCAACATTCCAATGATGATTGGAGGACTGAAATCACACGATACCTTGAGAACCCGTCATCTGGAGGAGACAGCTCGCTAAAATTCAGATCCTTACGATACACATTGATAGATGGCGAGTTATTCCGAAGGGCGGTCGATGGATTACTGCTCAAGTGTATAGGTCCCGAGGAAGCTAAGCTGGTGATGGGAGAAGTTCACGAGGGGATATGCGGCTCCCATCGAGCAGGACCTAGCATGAGATGGAGTATTCATCGCCATGGGTATTTTTGGCCAACCATCATGGAAGACTGCATCATCTATGCCCGAGGTTGCGAGGCTTGTCAGAAACATGGGCCAATTCAAAGAGTACCGGCGGAAGAATTACACACAGTCATTAAGCCTTGGCCATTTCGTGGCTGGGGGATGGACATCATTGGGAAAATTCACCCGCCGTCATCTAAGAACCACGCGTTCATACTAGTGGCCACTGATTATTTCACCAAATGGGTAGAAGCATGGCCAATGAGGAAGATAGACCAAAATGATGTAATTAAATTCGTGACTGAGCTCATACATCGATTTGGGATTCCTTAAACAATCACTGCGGATCAAGGAACCGTGTTCACTGGCGAGAAGTTCCTAGCTTTTGCCAGACAATTCGGGATTCGCATATATCACTCCACTCCGTACTATCCCCAAGCAAACGGTCAAGCGGAGGCCACCAATAAAATCTTAATAAGTATGATCAAGAAGGCGGTAGGTGAGAAACCAATGAAGTGGCATGAGGCTCTATCGGAAGTCCTATGGGCTTACCGGAACGCTAAATCCGCCGCCACTGGCTTCACACCATACTACCTGACATATGGTCATGACGCCGTTCTGCCATTGGAAATCACGGTCCCTTCTCTAAGAGTGGCCCAACAGCATCGCTTAGACTTAGCTGAATATGAAAAGGCCATGTTGCAAGAGTTGGAGACAGCAGATGGCGACAAGCTTACCGCTCTGGAAAATATCCGTCGCCAAAAGATGAGGATGGCGAGACACTACGATAAGAGAGTTCGAGGCAAAACCTTTAGCGAAGGGGACCTAGTATGGAAAGTAATTCTACCCTCGGGGGTGCGGGACAATAAAACAGGCAAGTGGTCACCAAATTGGGAAGGACCATTTGTTGTTACGCAAAAACTGCTTAATGGTGCATATAAACTGATGGATATTGATGGTCAAGAACACAAACAAAGCATAAATGCAAAATATCTCAAAATGTTCTATCCATCAGTATGGGAGTCTGAATGAGAAACATAAAGGGCATCAAAAGTGGCCAATCACAAGTTCGGCCAAAAAAGTAGCAGTACTATCCCAAAGTGAAGACAAAAACTGCCCACCACAAGGCCGATGGGCTAACCCAAAAAGTGTACTGAAAAGAAGTGCTAGAAACTAAAGGGGAGGCTGCGTCTCGTCACCCATTATGCGCCAACGCATGAGGACCCACCGATCACGAGTGCGTCTGAAGATATCCGGCAAGCGATGAAGTGCGGCCGCGGAAGCACGAGCACGAACCGATAGCCGAAGCCGACGAGTCCGGACTCCCGACAACTCAGTCGATAAATCGCTCTCATCTGCGGCTAAGCGACCGTAGGCAGTCTCCACCTCAGTAGCTCGGGAGGAAATGTCAGCTAAGGCAGGCTCCAGTGAAGCGAGCTCCTCCCTGGCCCCCTGAATGGCGCTCCTCCTCTCCAAAATGATACGCTCTGCCTCCTCAATATCGTGCTCTGCTCGTGTGATAACCCCCTCGAGATGGGATCTGCGGCTCTCTCCAACTCCGCGATCAGCAATCAACTGCTCGCGTTGGGGGCGGAGGAACTCCATCTGAGAACAAACGTCATGATGTCGCGCCTCGAGGTCATCTAGCAACGACAGTTCCTGGGCGGACTGATCCGCGGAGCTGCTAAAGGCGGGATAAGCAATAGATAGGTCAGAGATGAGCTCTGAAAATCCAAGGAAGTCAGCATCCTCGGCGAATGCGGGAACTGCGGCAACGCCATCCAGCAGGCGATCTAGACTAGAAACCACCTCGGTAGAGAGTAGATCGGTATGGGTGGACAAAAGGCGGTCGAACGCCTCGCATGATGAAATGGTAACTCCATCAACAGGGCCGGATACCTGAGGACCCGAAGACAAAGAGGTCACCGGAATCATGGGTACCTGAAGACAGCTTCACATGAGTATATGCCAAGGAAATCTTATAACCACGAAAGCTGAAATGAGCCATACCGGAAGAGGCGGCGCGACCGAATCAGCTGAAGTAATAGGAGCAGCAGTAGTAGGATGGTCTGCCTGGTCCATGGGAAGCTAGAAAGGGAGATCCTTAAAACATGTCCTCGGAAAAGAAAACCAGAAACGACATAATCAATAAAGAATACCTGAGGGATCACCGAAGGGCCAGCCTGAGTAGTCTTGGAAATGCGGTCGGCAGCCTGAATAGTATCCGCATGAACCTGAAAGGCAGCTATCCTTAGAACACCTTGTTTAAACAAAATAAGGAAAAGTGAAGATGCAAATAAAAGGTACCTGAGAGACCAACTCGTGGTCAGGTAAGCCAACTGCGTCGTCGGTCCTGGAAGAATGCGGATCCACCTAAAATCAAGAGGAAGGTTATTTCAATGCTAGAAGTAATGCAGAGTAAAAGACGTAAAGTGAAAAAGCATACCTGATCGACAACAGTAATCAAGGGATCATCAAGGCCAGTCAGCATGGCACCAGTCTGATACCTGGGATCGTCGTGGCCATGAAGGATGATATAATCAGCACGGGCTAACATCTCATCCGTGGATGGCGAATGGTCATCAGAAGGTCTACCAAAGGAGGCTGAGTATCGAGGGTCGGCGGCCACAGGAACATCAGCAGCATGGTCATCCGCCTGGCCATGATCATCATCATCATAGGGGTCTACCGACTCATCCTCATGGTCTTCCTCATCGCCCTCATGGCCCTCCTCATCACCTGAACGTGATCCATCATCACTGGAACCCGCGTCCTCCTCGTCAGAACCAGACCGCTCGGCGCTAACTGAAGCGTCCTCATCAATTGCTTCCTCATCAACTGCAGACAAAGAGACAACATTAAAGGGGCAGTGTATGAAACGCTGTATTGACAATAAAATGATTCAACATACCTCTTCGACGCTTACGGGAGGAAGAGGCTGGACCAGACTGGGACTTCTTGGACCTTGAGATACCACTGCGAGAAGCTGAAACACGAGACCGACGCGAAGGAGCTGAGTCTCCAAAACGAGACGTCAGCTGGTCATATGGCAGCAAAATAGAAGTGACGTACGGCGTCCACCACGCCATAAAAACAGCAGCCAGCGACCCAGTCGGAGTAAACGGGAGGTAGCTGGAGAGCGTTAGACGAGACGAAAAAGCTACCACAGCCTTGATGACTGCGGGTGTCATCCTCCCCTTCCTGGTAAAACGAGTCGGCCACTTCACCCGGCGAGGAAGCCCAAGGTGGCAGCCGAACTGGCGAGCAAGCAGGTGAGGGCAGGAAGGCTCAGCTATAAAAGGATTATAAGCGTCAGTCCTCTTCACCCCACTCAAAAGCATGTGAGGTTTCATGCTGATATTCCATGTAAACTCCCCATGAAGGCCACGTGGCTGAGTAGGGGGACATATCAGCGTAGACAGAAACCGAGGAATGGAGGCATAAACAAATAAGTCATGGTAGGACGGCCGATAATGATAAAGCCAGTGGATAATCCCCAGACCATCTCGGCTCAGAAGGCCGCCCCGGCTGATCCTCATAGACTGAGCGGCCAATATCCTACCTAAAGGATCACCCTCCGAAACTTCCTGCGGACTAGGGCGTAGTACACCTGTGAACAGCTGGGGAAAATATAGCTGAACCCATAACTGCAAGAACCATAGCGGCCCAGAAGCAGTGGTAGAGGGATCTAGTCCTTCGGCCAACTTATCAGAAAGCTTAGCCATGCCGCTAAACAGAGTGCCGAGGAAGTAGGAGCCTATAGCCCGAGTCTCCGTACTCATAAGTCCTAAGACAAGGGGCAGTGCAGTACTAAGAACAGTACCTGCACTGGAACAAATAACAAACCGGCTAAACCATAATAAAAGGAAGGCTACGTGCTCATCTCGCAATGTAAGCCGAGTATCGCCTGGCCTCTTTGCCCGTAGGGCAAATCGTCGCACCAAGTCTAGGGTCATCGACAGCGGGCTGAGTCAACTCCGATCCGACCACACGAAGCCCCGTGATCATCACCACGTCAAGAAGTGTAGGGCCAACGAATCCACAGGGAAGCTGGAAAGCATTAACAGAGGAGTTCCAGAAGCCCATAAGATAGTAAAGCAAGTGATGGTCTATCACCACAGGCTTAGTGGATAGTAGGATGGCCTCATCAATCCCCCACTCGCGCCACTCGGAAGCGCGACCCGCCATCCGACGCACCCATGAAGTATACTGGCCTAAGCTGCTATCATCGTCAATCTGAGTCCTGGGGACTTTAGCCTTTGACCTGGAGGTAGAAATACCAAACTGCTGAGGCTGAGATTTAATGGATTTAGTGCGAGACACAAAGGCACTGGTAAAGGCAGCCTCGGTGATAAGTAACTTGCAAGATAAAAACCGTCTCGACTCATCCGCGCGCTCAGGCGTACTATGGAACGGTCGCAGAAAAAGCTCTGACTCCTGCCGACGATCGAACTCATATGCCTCACCGTCAGAATCCGGAATAAGCGGACGCTGCACATAAGAAAAGCAAGCATAAGATTAAGGGATGTGAACATAGGCCGCGAAACCAGCAGGATAAGACAAGACAAACCTGAATAGTCAGAGGAGGAGCCAAAGTGGAGGCATGAGTTGTACTGGGGTGGCGGCCTGAGCAAGTAGAGGCTGTGTGGACCTGGCAATGTCCTGTATCATACAGAGTTACCCGGATAAGTCAAGCGGTTAACAAGATTTAAGTTAGCATGACAAGGTGCCAATCAAGCCATTCTAACCTGAAATGCCATGCCGCGCGACAAGGCAGCAAACCCGGTCAAGGGAGCAGCGGCCTGGACAGAGGAAGTGGCGGCCTGCCCTGGCTGATGGCTCCGAGCGGCCTGAGTCACAGAAGTGGCGGCCTGGACAGCGGCGGCCAATGAGGACTCGGGCTGATGAGGGGCGGCCTGAGCCAAGGAAGTGGTAGACCGTACCGTGTCGTCTACTAAATCCTATATCATGAGTAAAGCGTGCAACTCTAGGTTAGCCTAATATCTAAGCGTGATGTTCTACGTTCTCTAAGTTCAATGTCATCAGCTTATATGTTCTATGTTCTCTAAGTCCTATGTCAGTGATGTGATAGGCAGTCATAAGCAGGTTAAAATGAGTGATATTGCTATGTTCTATGTCATCGAACATACATAGGAAGCACAAATTTACTGTACTGACAAGAATACACAGCAAAGTCAAAACCAAGAGAAACAAGCAGGTGACACACATACAGAATTCAATCCCACATTTACCATATACTTCAGAAATACCAAAATCTTAAATTATCTATCCATGATGCTACTTCAACCCATGAAATAAGCCGCCATCAAGATTTTGCACAACAAAACAAGGACAACGGACTAACCTGATCCATTAAGCTGTGGGCGGCCTCGAGTGAAGACTGGCAGGCGGCGACCAAGGCGTCAAGGAGGCGGCCTCGTACGAGTGGCGGCCTGGGGCAGCGGCGGCTTCGTTGGTGGCGGCCTGTGCAGGTAGTAGCGGCCTCCCGAGCTAAAGTGGGCGGCCTCGATGAGGCGGCCAAGGGCGGCGGCCTTAGGGGGGGCAGCCTCGGGGGAGGCTCCAGGCGGCCTCGCACGACTGGAGGGCGGCCTAGGCGAGGTGGGAGCGGCCTTGCGCGAAGAACAGCAGGCGGCCTCGGTGGGCGGCCTCGGTGCAGGCGGCCTTGCGCAAGGCGGGCGACCTCAAAGGGGGCGGCCAAGGCAATTGCGGAGGCGGCTCCCTCCAATACCAAAGCAGGCGGCCTGGCGAGATAACAATGGCAGCCTCGGATGGCGACCTCCTGATGCGGCTTGGTGTCGGCGGCTTCCGGACAGAGAAAGGCGGCCTCGCAATGAAGGGGATGCGGCCTCGCAATGAAGCAGCGGCGGCCTCTCCGATGGAAGCAGCTTCGCGCGCAAAGGCGGCCTCGTGCGTAGGGACAGCGGCCTCCAAAAAGATACGAGCAGTGACGACCTCCGGTAGCAGTGACGGCGGCGGCCTTTCGTCGTTGGTTCTCTGGCGGCGGTCCTCCGGCGGCCTAATAAGAGAGGAGAGGAGGGAAGAAAACTTGGAAAGTGGACAAGGAGTTTTGGAAACTTTCCAAAAGATTGAGGCTTTTATACTTGTAGGGTTTTGACCTAATGGGCCTTAGGGGCTTCAAATCCTAAAACTAAAGCGCGCAAAATTGTCTTGAGATGCTAGTCAGACAAAATGCGCGAGGGGGACATCTGTTAACCGAGCAAAATATATTAAGGCCCAATGGAACCATTTATTTAAAGTGTCCGGCCCAGTCTGCGACAAGAATATATCCGGAGGGAAGGACGCAGCCCAGAAGACATATCCGGGAAGAATGTGGGCGGCCCAGTCCAGTCCCGAAGAGAGGTTTTAGGGCGGTGTATGACGAATCCTCAAGCTTCCTTCCTTCGAGATCAAGGTGAATCGTTCAATTGGGAAACATATCAGGTGAGGGCGCCAGATAAGGAAAGGAATCATGGCAAGACGCCCCGACAAGGAAATTGAACCCAAAGGCTGAGGACGCCTCACCATTATAAATATAGACGGCATCGTATGTAGAAGGGAGCCCGAACACTCCTAGAGAGCTTTTACCTTTTTCCTGCATTTTACTGTTTTCCTGTTCTTACATTCTTTTACTGCTTTCTTTACATTCCTGTGTTTGTCTCTTTTAGTTTTCTTGTAATCTTTCCTCCTACTTTATGAATAAAAGAGAAATACATTCCTCCCAAGATTTTTACTGTTAACAGAAACATAAGATAATTGTGAATTATTTAACATGTGATCACCCCGTAATTCAAGTTTGACAATCATCATTGCATAAAACTCTCTTTCAACTATTATATTGCCAAGGCAAAATTAATAATTTAATTGATCTTATCAAATCGATATTAATTAGTAATATTATATATTTAACTCTAAAAGTTGAAGGTCTATTCACCACATAAAATATTTTAACTTGATAATGACGGAAGTTACTCACTTTACTCATTTCCTTTCTCATCCATCTCTTTCATAAATTATGAAATCATCGTCCATATTTTGTAGCAAATATGATACTAAATACAATATTTGAAAGTATTCTTCCAATAAGTCAACACAATCAATCTGATCTCTCAATTCCTATAATTCATTCTTTGGCAATTTTCACAAGACTCATGCCATTTGCAAACTCTTGATCGTTATTTGCAATGCCAACCACAAATCAAGAGTAATTCTCAAAATTGAATGAACAAAATGTAATAAAAAAACAAACTCAAAGTAAAAGTACACCAAAAAAAAGCAAGTTAATCAAAATAAAAGTATCAAAATATATTCCCAAAGAGGAAAAAAAATATAAAGTACTAATTAATAAATTTATAAAATATATATATATATTTAAAAAAATGAGGGACCTGACCACCCTCTACCCTCTAAAATGGCCACTGATAATAATAATATAATGCTTTAATTGTAAAGTTTTTAATATATAAAGGGAAATCAAAGGAATTAGTAAGGTCACTAAGAAAATGGAAACCCGAATAGTATAATGTGGGAGGATTTGATTCGGGTACTGTATATAGATGATCATATTGTTGCCTCAAGAATTAGCTAGAGCAAGATTTCACCATTTCCTAACACTTCAATTTTTTTTTTAAAATAAATAGTTATACAATTGGTCAGGATTGGAGGTTTTGCATATCCATAGCCATAGGGACCGTAAAACCATTCACTACAAAAAAAATTGACGGGTTTTGTCCCCCTCCGGCATAAGGCAACGAACAATGTGATGAATCATGTAGGCGATAAAACTTTAGGCGACGACATTCATCTTCTTTTTCATCACTTCCATAAAAATTATTGTAGTGATTGCTGTCTGCTGATACTATCCATGGTGGAATAGATAATTATGCAGTTGTATAATTTTTTAAAGGCATTTACCGTCTTGTTTCTTACCTTCTGAGGCGTTTCACCGCTGCCTAATTCCTATACTCCATGTAATGACTCGACTTATTTAAATTGGATTGTTTAAGTATTTTGGTGTTTGGCTAAATTACGTCCAAGCCTGGATGGGATTAATTTGATATATTTGAGAATGGATGGGGGCCATGTGTAATATTCATAAATTGAAAGTAATAAGGAGGGGGTCTTTTTATAGTTTGTCAAAACATTTGAAGAAACGGGACAAAAGAGAGAGAGAGGGGCGGCCGAGAGGAAGGAAGAAGAAAGGGGAGATTTCGACTCCCTCAAACTATCGCGTTTCTTGGCCGATTGATTAATCGGTTGTTGGTAAGTGTTTCCCCTCGTCATCCTCTAAGCAATGATTTTTCTTTCGCTGGAATTGGTTGTGATTTGGGGATGATTCATTGTTGTTAGGTTTTGCGTGTTTTACCCGTTTGGATTGGCTTTTAAAAAAAGCAGAAGCCAAAAGCAGAAGCAGAGCCCGTTTGGAATGACTTTTTTCCAAGTGCTTTTGGCTTTTGCTTCTGCCAAAAGCACTTTTAAAGAAAAAAGAGTGTTTGTTTTGGCTTTTTAAAAAAAGCAAAAGCACCTCGAAAAGCTGCAAAAGTGCTTCTGGGAGTTCTTCTCCGAAAAGCAGAAGCCAAAAGCACCTAATAATGTGTGCAGAGTCATAAATGTCCCTATTAATTTATTTTAATTACACTATAAATATATACTATTATATATAAATAGCATATCATTTTTGGTAATTTACACATTTCAAAAGCATTTTTCACTTTTACATATCCAAACACACTTTTGAAAAAAAACTGCTTTTCAAACATTCCATCCAAACACAAAAGTTACCTGCTTCTGCTTTTGGCTTTCACTTCTGCTTCTGCTTTTGGCTTCTGCTTTTTTTAAAAGTCAATCCAAACGGGCCCGAAGTGAAAGCCAAAAGTAGAAGCAGGTAATTTTTGTGTTAGGATGGAATGTTTGAAAAACAGTTTTTTTTTTCAAAAGTGTGTTTGGATATGTAAAAGTGAAAAGTGCTTTTGAAATGTGTAAATTACCAAAAAGGATATGCTATTTATATATAATAGTATATATTTATAGTGTAATTAAAATAAATTAATAGGGGCATTTATGACTCTGCACACATTAATAGGTGCTTTTGGCTTCTGCTTTTCGGAGAAGCACCCCCTGCTTCTTCCAGAAGCACTTTTGCAGCTTTTCGAGGTGCTTTTGCTTTTTCTAAAAAGCCAAAACAAACACTCTTTTTTCTTCAAAAGTGCTTTTGGCAGAAGTAAAAGCCAAAAGTACTTGAAAAAAAGCCATTCCAAACAGGCTCTTAGTTCGATTGAAGTTCGAATTGGACGTTTGGAAGTGTTCAATCGTTGGAATGACATCAAGGCAAGGGTTATATTGCTTAAATTACGTGTTGGGGGTATTGGTGGGGGTCGATTCCGGCAAAATAGCCGGACAACACTTACAGACCCAGACGGGGCGCCGCAGAGCCTTGGCAGCACCCAAAAATGGTCCACAGACCCAGCGCCACTTTGCCTGGGTGGCGCCTGAAAGTGGCCCTGGGCGCCAGTGTGGCGCCCCAGGGTGTCACCTGCTCGACCGATTCATTGTTTTCTTCCATTTTTTTTTGTTCCCTTTCGTATTTTCTCGCTTATTACTCGTTCCTATGCCTCGAGATATGCTATAATTTGCCTAAGCAATGTGGACATACATTATTAATGATTTATGGAATTATTGTTTAACCCGTGGTGGTTGTTGAATTGCTTGAAGGATTCATTGAATTACGATATCGTTAATTATGCGTGGATTAATGGATCAAATCACTAATACCTTAGCCTATGGATTTTGTATTAGATCTTTCATGCGTGGAGAAACATGTGAACCTAGTGTTTAGGTGTTGGATTATTTGGCATGTTGTATTTGCATGATATTACATTGGAATTGACGGTCATGAACTCGACGGGTTGTTACGATGACTTATTTGGTCGGGCAGCCTTCATCGGTGTTGTTGAGTCCCGATGACCCTGCGGGGTGTATGATATGGCTGTTACTGCCTGTGATATTGGCTGTTATGCCTGTGATTGGGTTGTGATGCCTGTGGTCCCTACGGGGATGGTGTATGTTACCCTGTAACAGGCTGGAGTTGATGATATCCTCACCCATGGGTACATACCGCCCGGTTTCTTAGGTTGTCGGCTAGGCATAATCATTGCATTTGCATATAGGTTAGATAGGTGTATGTTAGGCCATGCATCACGTACATAAATTGTATGATTGTGGTTGAAGCACCGGTATGGGATAGTGTGATGTTGATTTGCTTTATTTATATTATGATTCGTTATTCATGTTATTATTATTATTATTATTTACTATTGCTCTGCTTCCCCTTACTCCCGGCACGCAGCCTTGCTCAGTACGTTGTACTGACTCCCTTTGCTCTTGTCTGTTTTATAGATCCTGCTGGAGGCGCTGGAGCATGATTGGGTATGGGGATGAGAGATGACATAGATAGGATTTGGCTGTTCTTCTTATTATATGTGTTTTTGTAGTACTCTATTGGTTTTGCTATTATCACTTGGTACTAGTTTTGACTAGTGGAGGCCTGTGTGCCTAGAATTTACTTTATGTCAGCCTGTGGCCTATATGTTTACTGCTTTGGGCCGGTAGCCCTGTGTCTGATATATTGGCAGGATGCCAGATTATGTTTTGAAAGGCTTGTAGCCTGATACTCTGACAGAGATTGTTTTTATTCAGTTATTCTGTGAGAATTATTTATGTGCCTATGTGTTTTATTTTACTATAGATTCTGCATGAAACTGGATTAATTAAGGTTTACTCAGCCTTGTACTAGTTGTTTTAAATTATCCGGCCACTAGTTTAGGATAGTTAGTACAACGGTAATACTTGCGAAAATTAGGTTTAAATTTTCGGGGCATTACACCCAAACCCTAGTTCCTCGGCTTCGTCGCCATGAGGTAAAATTCTTATACTGTAGTAAATTGCCTGATGAAAATTTTGAATTCAAGCTGTTGTCAAGAAATTCCTGTGTCGAAATTAAATTAAAGGTTTAGTTCAATAGCTAGCAAACAATATGATCATGAGAGATCATGAGATCAGATAAAGTGCTAAACCCACCAAATTAAAATAACTTTTTTTTTGTGCCTCCTTTTAACTTTTAACTTATGAATGAACTTTTTGGAAAAAAAAGTATTTAGGCCCGTTTGGATAGGCTTTTGAAAAAAAATAGAAGACAAAATCAGAATTAGAAGTGCCTGAAGCAGGAGTAAGTAACTTTTGTGTTTAGATGAAATTTTTGAAAAAGACCATCTCTTTTTTTTGGAGTGTATTTGGATATAAAAATAAAAAGTGCTTTTAAATATGTAAATTACCAAAAATGACATGCTACTTATTTATATGGCAAATAGTACTATCCTTTTTAAGTTATAAACGTTGGATATAATTATTAAACCAAACCGTTAAAAACATATATAAATTCAAATATAGTTTATTTTTTAAAATTGATAAACTCAAAAATATAATGATTTAGATAAATTTTTGATAATTAGATGTTGAGGATAATAATAATTATTTAAAATCTTATTTATTACTACCTCCATATTGAAATGTTGTTGACGTGGTAATATGCTTATTCGCACACAAACTTTCACTTAAAATTTTATCATAATTATACAAGTTAAAATATCGTCAAGTGAGATCTTGTTAGATTCACCTTTTCGTATAGTCTTCAAATATCGAACTTTTAAAATTTTTACTTGTAGGAAATTTAAGTTATTAATGATTTAAAATGTGTATTGAGCTGCGTGAAAAGTGAGTGCATAAAGAACATGTCAATACGGAAGCACTTAACTTTATTTTGACAATAAATAAATAAATATAGTAGTACATTTTACCTTGAAGTTTTCCAACCATTAATATAAATTTATTTTGACAATGAATAAATAAATATAATTTTGATAGTGTAATTTTAATAAATTTGTGGGGTATTTTAGATTTTTAATATTTTAATATATATTTTTTACTTCTACTTTTGGAAGAAGCACTTATCCCAAAAATATTTTTTGATTTTTCGAGGTGTTTTTACTTTTTTTAAAAAACTCATCCAAACACCCATTTTCTATAAAAAGAAATACTTTTGACAAAAATAAAAGCAACAAACAGTCATCCAAAAACCCATCCAAATGAACTCATAAATTATATCAATGTAATTTTCACAAACATTGATAAGTGGAGTATTTGTCAAATTGTTTAAATTAGTTTCAAGTGGAATACGTACTTAGTACTACAAAAGGTTACTATTTGTGACGGGACAAAAAAGTGAGTTCTTTTCTCACATTATATTAATGACACTACAAAAATTTCTGCCCAGGAAGACGACGAAAAGATTTTGTCGCTTTACTCATTGCCTTACACATGAGATGACAAACAAAACGAGGAAATCATGCAGGCAACGACATTTGTCTTCTTTTCCATCACATTTCAGCAAAATTCTTGTAGTGTGATGAGTCAGTAGTGTGAGAAAATGAAATTATGACAAAGTAGGATATGTTAGCATCGGAGAAATCATCACTAGAAAAATTTCGAATTCGGTCCCTAAATTTTTGGTTGCTAGTAAATTTTGGTCACAAATTCGTTCGCTAACCTCTTTTGTAACCTAATTTTATCAAATAATTCATCACTAAAACAAAAAATTCTTGTAATGAAATAAATAAATAAGTTTTATATCCGCACTTTAAGAAACGTTTCTTTTTTTGCCCGAAATGACTCAAATGGCCTTGGTTTGGATGCATGGTTCAGCCAGACTCAGATAGAAACTGCTGAACCAAGAGTGTAATTAATTAAGTTGATTAAAGAGCCTTGGTTCGGCTAATGTTAGCTTGGTTCGTTCAATTTTTTTGTGGCCGAACCAATCTAACATTAGCCGAACCAATGAATTATACATGGTCGATTTTCCAACTTCAGTATTGTGAGTTTGAGTATATACACAATTACATGTATTTATTAATATATTATACTTCATATTAATATATATTGGTGTATATGTACACCTATTTTCAGATGTACTTGCTTTCTGTAAGATTAATACTTAAGTACTTCATAACAGAGTGTCTTGCCAGGCTATGGAAAAATAATTCATTTAACTTAGTTAAATAATAATAATAATAATAATAATAATAATAATAATAATGATAATAATAATAGTGAAAATAATAATAATAATAATAATAATAATAATAATAATAATAATAATAATAATAATAATAATAATAATAATAATAAATTGAAAAAATCTCATGAATTTACCTTAATAAGCCGATTATAAATAGTCAAAACTCAAAATTGCTTACCTCGACTTTTCACGGGATTTGTTCTATATGTAATTTTTGAGAACTTTAAATTTATATCAAAATAATAGTCTCATTCCTTACACTATATTTTATTAAAAACAGTAGCAATAAAATGAAGCTCTGAATGCAAACAGAAGCTACATTTGGTATGTTTGAGAAGAGCTGCCAAATTATTCCTAGACTATTTTAATCCAATAAATTTGCCCAATTATATATGAAATGAATATTTATCCTTTTATATGATTTTATATTTTTTCTAACAGCTACAACAATCTGTAATAAATACTTACTTATAAAACTAAAAGTTTTAGCTCCTACAACTCCCAACCGCTTCAATTCCTTATAATTACACCTCTATATGCATAACAGATCCTACATCTAAATTACTGTGTAACAATTAATTAATATGCATAAATAAATATATAGTATTAGAATAATCAATCAATGAATACTATGTGCCAAACTGGCAGGCAAAACCATTTTTCCTCTCACCAGGTTTTGAATAATACTTCATACTACTATAATTTAGAAAAGTTGAATCTTATTAAAAGTATGGGCCTGGGAGTGTCACAACCACAATTAATGGCATGTGTATATACATATGTATATACATGAATGGATTTTTTTTTAAAAAAAAAATAATCATTGAAAAGGAACAGACAGCAAAGGATGGGATATTAAATAAAAACTTTATGCAATAAAAACAAAAAAGGAAACAATACAACAATTCATTATGTTGCAAGTTGGTAAAGATGTGGGGTGGATGTCACTCCCAACTTCTCCTTTTGGACATGATCAACTTTCTTATCACATTAAATTTTAATTTATAACTAAAATGGCCAATTCCTATTTTCTTATCTTTTATAAGGACCATTTATTATTTAATATTATTTATTAAGTGTTTAGTGAACAGATTAGAAATGAGTAGGTAAGACCATGCCAGACAAACTATAAAGAAACAAATGAGAATGAGAGAGGGTTAGGTGGGGAATCGAACTCCTAACCCGAAGGTTGGAAGTCAGAGTACTATTTTTTTTTTGAGGAGCCATTAAAGACCTGCAAAGGAGTATGGGAGCCTATACTACACAAATTATAAAGGGAACATAAGGGATGGATAGGAGGCCGGGTGGGGATTCGAATCCCTAACATGTAGGTTGGGAGTTGGGGGACTAGGGTAAGTCTCCCACCCAGAAAGTGAGAGTACTTCAGTATTAGGTAAAGTCCTCATTCTGTAATTAATTAAGTGAATTTGTATGAGGAAATGAAATTCAGAATTAAATAATTTGTTTGTTCACATATAATGACTTATATTCAATCATTTTAATGATTCACACTTCAGATTATATTATTTAGACATCATTATTTCAGTTTTATGGAACAAGCAGATTACGCCGTGGGGAAAAATAAATTTCAAATTTTATATAGTACTCACTTTTAATAAATTGAATTTAATTTATCACTGTGTTATATATCTATTAAATATATATTTGAAATTAGTTATTCTTTCATACATACTCTATTTCACCTCACAATATTTTTCATTCTTTCATCGTCTTAACGATATAATACTACTATTTATTACTCCCTCCCTCCCACTAATTTCGTCTCATTTTCCTTTTTGTCCGTCATACTACAATTGTCACATTTCCCTTTTTGAAATAATTAAATATTTTAACTACCAAACCCACTACCATCATATCAATTAATAAATAAATATATTAAAATTTTAATCACACAACTATCACATCACACATAAATAAATCAATTCAAAATTCAAAAACATTACGATCACATTACATAAATTCATAATTTACCATCACTTTAAACACTAATCTACTCCTACATTAAATATTAATTATTCTCACATAAAATACCGTGCCAAAAAGAAATGAGACATTATTAATGGGACGGAGGGAGTAATAAAAAATCTTTTTTAAACATATAGATTACGAAAATTAATGGTTAAAGTAGTATTAATATTTTATTTTATTGATTAGGAAAAAAACAAAAGAAATGACTTGCATTAGATGTGATTGTTCGACTTTACAGATAAGGTGTGGCTGTGGCTATGTATAATTTTAATTTAAATAATCAAGCTAGCTACTAGTACAGTATTTAATTAATTATTTATAAAAATTAATACTGTTCCTTAATTAATTATATTTGGTGCTCTCGGGTTGAACTTATTCTAGTGGTAAATCTCCGATTCCCAACCTATAAGTTGGGTTCAAATTCCTACCCGACCATTTCTCAGGATTTTAATGACTAAAGAAAATTATATTTGGTACTCTGTCTTACAAGTAATTAATTTCATTATTATATTATGCGCCATTCCAATTTTGCAAATCTTTCTAGCAAAAAAAAAAAAAAAAAATTGCAAATCTCAGCTGTCCATTCATTTTTATTTTTTCATTTCTTTAATAAAATGGATTGATATATGCATGCAACCGCATGCGAACACGTGCCCCTTTTAAGCGTACGGGTGCAATGTACTATTGACATACATATACGTACAATGTACGTACATACATGCAACATGCAATTCAGCAATTGATTCGACATGATGACGTGGAGCCATATATTGCTGTTTATATTTCTAGTAAATTTATTCGGAAAATATATAATCTTTTGATTCAATGAGTTGCTAATTCAATATAGTATAAGGGATAATGACCAAATAGACTATTTAGGTTATGAATAATTAATTTACAGGACCATGGTCATTATCCCAATATGTACGATACTTTGAAATTCAACTTAGTAATTTAGAGATAGATATTTAGAATATTTAATAATTTATATTATAAATATATGTGTATATGAATGCTATTTAAATGTTGTGTTGAAAATCTAACGGGTCATCACACCACTCACCAATTTAATAATCCATCTTTTATTAAATAATTATTTCTTTTAACTCAATTTAATAATTAAGATTTGTATTAATTAACTCATAAAATTTTATTTTTATCCTTCAACAAAACTATTTTATAATAAATGTTAAGAAATAATATTTATATAAAGTAAAATGCAATATAAGAAAAATATAGTATAAATATTAAAAATGTCAATTATTGTGAAATAATTTTTAACCTCTAAAAAATTATTAAAAACGGACGGAAGTAGTAGTTTAGAAATGCATTATTATATACTCCGTATATATATTTAATTATTAGGATAACATGAAATAATGGCCACTAATTGGTCACACAAGTGGCTATAATTAGCACATGCATTAGTTCATTAGTACTAGCTAGCTAGCTATTATTCTTACTTTGTGCATGAATTTTAACCTCAACCTAACTCCTTTTTGCAGGCAAAAAATACTAGCAAAATTAATATAATATTTTGCTAAAATTAATAGAATACAATGAAGTGAACTAACATAGGTTTTTCAATATGCATCCTCTGTTTCTCTCTCCCGAGCGCCCCCTGGATCCTTCATTGCCGCCTCCTGTGCCTCCACCTTCTTCGCTGGAGTCCTTTAAGAATGTCATTCTCGCTGGTTCTACCTCGCCTAAGTTTGGTTCCACCTCGCATGCGTCTGGTTTTGCGTCTTTGAAGAAGCAACTGGCTACTATTCATCGATCTGGCGCTAATAATCATTGCCCAAAGATATGTTTTGCTGCATCGGTTCTGGAGGAAGCATATGGACCCTGGAATGACACCCTTCTAGTGAAACCGTTGGGTATTTCAATCTGCTTCATGGCCATGCAGGAAAGGCTGAAACGGGTTTGGAAGCCTGCCGGCCTAATTGATCTGTTGGACATTGGGTTTGGATACTTCATGGTTAAGTTTTCATTGGAGGTTGACCATGACAAGGTCCTCACTGGCGGTCCTTGGCTCATATATGATCATTTGCTCTCCGTCTCCCGCTGGTCTAAGGATTTTAATCCGAAGACCGCTAAGTCCCACACGATTCAAACCTGGATCCCCTTTCCGACCCTAAGCCCGGCATTCTATAAGGAGGATTATCTTCGAGTAATTGCCTCGGCCGTGGGTGTTCATCTCAAATTTGATATGAATACTCTGGCGCGGACGCTATGAGCGTGCCTGCGTGGAGTTGAATATGGACGATCCCTTGCTGGGAATGGTAGATGTGGAAGGTCAAGTTGTCCAAATCGCATATGAGGGTTTTCATATGGTGTGCATGCGCAGCGGTAAGTTTGGACATTTGCAGGGCTCTTGTGGTGTCTCTCCGATGGCTGGGGCGGCCAGAAATCCTTCGACAAACACCAAGGGCAAGGCTACAAAGGTGGTTATGGAGACGGGGCCACGTCAGGCACCAGTTGCGTATGAGGCGCAAAGTGTGATCGTGCATGGGGCAGTTGATCGTGGGCCGAACTTGGAGCCAGGGTTGGGCCCTCAGCAAGAGGTTGATTGAATATTGGAGAATGGATGGTGGTCTCGAGACGCAAGCCCAAGAAAAAGGTTATTCCGCATCCACCTAAGGAGGACGTTAATGGGCCTGTAGTGACTAATACTGTAGTGACTACAGAGGAAGTCACTGGGCCAGCACCTATCCAAGAAAAGCCTGGTGAGGCGGTGGTGACCAGCCCATCACCAGTTTTCGGCCTTAGTTCATCAATGGCCTTACCTCTAAATCAGGTTAATTTCACCAATCTGGTGAAGGGGTTGTCGCCTGAAAAAGGGGAAAGGAAGTATGCAGGCAAATAAACGCTTGCGTACGGTGAAATGGATGAGTATTATATTGGGGTCAGGGGTCTTCAAAGCCTCCCCCGAGGTTGGACGGGGTAAGGAATGGGGAGCCCTTGATGCTCTCACTGGTACCATGGCAGTGGATGTTTCACCGTCAGCGGAGGTGGTGTCGGATGCCGTGCCTGATCAGTCTGAAACAGAGAAGAGCAGAGCCATGGACGTATTCCGCCTACTCATGTGGCGGACGAGGGGTTGTCTGAGTAAGGGTTGGTGCCGGGGGAATGCTAGGGTTTTGTCCGTCTCTGTTCATAAGTTTTGTTATTCGGGATTTGATGATTTTTCTATTTTTTCTTGGAATGTGCGCGGGCTCATGAACGCCAACGCTAAGAGGATTCTTCCTGAGTTTGTGCGGCTGCATAACCATCCCTTGTGTGTCTGTTTGAGCCGCAAGTGCTTTACGATCGTGTGCGAAATTTCATCTTCAATCACGGGTACTTCCCTATCGCTTTGCAAGAAGTTTCTGGTCATGCAAGGGGTATATGGGTTCTTGGGCGTAGTGGTAGAGCTGTCGTTTATGAGGTGTTTGACATCGCCGACCGCTTCATCACTCTGAAAATTCGAGCATCCGCTATTGTTTGGTATTCTACAGTTGTCTATGCAAGTCCCCATTACTCTCAACGGTGTCATAACTGGAGCTACCTTAGTGAGCTTGGGAGTAAAATTGATGGCCCATGGTTTGTGATTGGCATTTGGAATGAGGTGTTGGTTGCTTCTGAGGTTCAAGGTGGTTCCTTCCTTTAAGGGAGGGCGGACGAACTTCAATCTTGTCTAGGGACATGCGGCCACATTCCGGTGCGGATGGCTGGCACGACCTTCACTTGGCAACGTCCTGTACTTGAGTCACGGGTCTTGAGGAAATGCTTAGACAGGGGTGTGGCAAATTTGTCTTGGATTGAGCTCTTTCCGAATGGGAACATTGAAGTTTTGCAGAGATTTGGCTCGGACCATACGCCTTTACCGCTGCATAGTGGTGTTTCTACTCGCACAGGGGGGCGACATTCGTTGAGATGGGAATACTCTTAGAGCCAGTTGTCGGCTTATGAACAACTCGCACAAGGGGGCGTGGAGTGATCGGAATGGGCCTTTGTCCTCACGTCTTGACCAGCTAAGAACCATGTCCATCCATTAGTATCCAAGTGAGGGCCAGCGCCTTAAGAATCGGAAAAATAAGTTGTTACGCAGACTCGCCGAATTGGAGAGGACCTTTTCCAATGTTGATTGTTACCGCCTGGTTCTGTTAGAAAGGCGTCTGCAACAGGAATATCAGAGCTCCTTTCCCAGGAGGAAATACTTTGGTTCCAACGGGCGAATGAGGATTGGGTGCGAATTGGGGATCGCAATACGCGATTCTTCCATGCTCAGGCCAAATTCAGACATCAATGTCAAAAAATACGCGGATTTTTTCTTGATGATGGATCGTGGTGCTCGGACCAACAGGTGCTTCAAAACTCAGTGAGACAATTCTACATGTCCAATTTCGCGGATGGTGGTAGGGATCAGGAATCTGACCATGCAGCTGCCTCGTTAACGCCGTTACAACTGATTTCTGAGGTGCGATGCGATCTAGACAGCGGAGAGGTGTCGGGACAGGAGGTGGTGGATGTCTTAAATCAATTTAAACCGCTAGTGGCTCCGGGCCCTGATGGGTTCCCTGCTGCATCTTTCAAGAAATATTGGCACTTGATTGGGGATGATGTTATTGGCATGGTTAAGCAAGCATTCCAGTCTGGCTGTATTCCTGATTCCTTGGCCAAGGCTTACATCTGTCTACTCCCTATGGTTGCATCCCCTTACATGGTTAAACAATTTAGGCCAATTACTCTATGTACTGTGGCTTATAAATTTGTGTCAAAAGTGATTGTGAATCGGCTTAGGCCTGTTTTGGAGAAGTATATCTCACCATTGCAATCGGCTTTCCTTCCCGGCCGAGGAATGGTAGATAATTCTATCATACTACAGGAGCTGCTATATTCCTTAAGTCGGAGCAACAATCGGACCAAGGCCTTACTTCTTAAGGTAGATCTTGAAAAGGCCTACGACAATGTTCGTTGGTCTTTTTTTGAGAGAATGTCTTGAACAAATGGCGATCCCGGTGGTATTGCAACGGATTATCATGGCGATCCCTTATCCCCGTACCTCTTCAATATTGTCATGGAAAGGTTCTCACACTCCGTTGAGCAACATGTCGTCCAAGGGCGTTGGCAACCTGTCAAGGTATCGCCCGGTGGTAGGGGTATTTCCCATTTGCTTTTCGCCGACGATCTAATTCTGTGTACTATGGTTGATCAGGTCAGTATTGGTTGCCTCACGGACACTTAATTTATTTGCCACATGCTCCGGCCTTAAAGTTAACCAGGCCAAGTCGCGTGCCTTTGCATCGGCCTGTGTTACTTCGATGGAAAAAGGCTGGCTCACCTCATCTGCTGATTTTGTGTTCACCAACTTAGAAAAATACCTTGGCGTTCCGATGCATAGTGGGAGAGTTTCTGCTGCTTCTTACTCCTTCATTCTTGAAAAGATGGATTTGAGGATCTCCTCTTGGGCCATGAGGCTGTTGAATAAAGTTGGTTGTGCTACCTTGGTGCGGCATGTGTTAGTTTCTATTCCGACCTATTGCATGCATATCATGTGGCTGCCAAGGAGCCTTTGTGATGCCATTGATCAGCGGTTGAGGCGGTTTATTTGGAAATACGGGTCCGGCCATGGTCTTCCTTTGGTTGATTGGGACCGACTGGCACAACCAAAAAATCAAGGAGGTTTGGGGTTTGGAAGGTCCGTGACATTAGCTCGGCCTTACTGGGGAAGCTCTGTAGTGACTTGTTTATGGGACATGACAAGCTCTGGTGTCTTATGTTAAGGGATAAATACTGTCATTCAGGGAGGCACTTTGTCGAGCTTCGACAAACAGGTTCGCCGTATGGCGAAGTATTTACAAAGTGGGTAAGCAACTCTACCAAGGGTTTGATTTTAAACTAGGAAGTGGCCAATGCTCTTTTTGGTTCTCTCCTTGGTTTAAAGACCAACAGCTAGGTCCCTCTATACCTATCATTGAGGCATGTGATATGGATATTCAAGTGAAAGATGTGGTGGTGGATAATACTTGGGATTTCAGTGCTATTCACACCGAAATTCTGACTGCCCTCCGATTGGAGCTACTGGCGCAGCCACCGGCATGCCTGCATGCTTTCTATTGATGATGCATGGTCATGGAAGTGTACATTGGATGGGTGCTACACGGCTCAGTCTGGGTACAACTTCCTCATTGGTTCAGATGGGAATGGCAGGGAATGGTGTTGGTTATGGGCAAATCAACTCCCTGAGCGGGTCTGTTTCTTCTTGTGGCTGCTATCTTGGGATACTATTCCATGCAATCAATTACGGAATCATCGCCAATTAGAAAGCTTTCCACTTTACCAAATATGTGGTGTCCATATTGAATATTGGAAGCACTGTATTTTCTTGTGTGCATAGGCAGCTCAAATTTGGCGATCGCTCAAGGTATCTATTCCTTCAGATTTGGATACATTGGATTATCCTAACATTCGTCACTGGCTGGGGGGCATGTTTCGCCATTTTGGCACCATATTCATGCCGGGCGTTTGGGAGATTTGGAAGGAAAGGTGTCGGAGGGTGTTCAAAGGAAGCTCGACCTCCCACCATTCTATTGTCTGTCAAGTTTGCCATTTTCAGTCCCTGCTGGATCACTCTCAGCGTCAGCAGCATGGGTTTAGCTCCACTCATCATGTTTGTTGGAACATGGGTGATTGGACGGGGGTGTTCTTCCATTCGGATGGCACACACATGGAGGGGCAGAATAAGGTGGGGTTCGGAGCCTTGCTGCGACATGGGGATGGCAGCTGGCTTGCGGGGGTTTCAGGGTGCCTCGGGGACACATCTGTCTTACATGCCGAGATCGCAGGTCTTGTGTATGGCTTGCAAGCTGCTATGGAAAATGGGGTAAGTGAAGTATGTTGTATGACAGATTCGCTGGAGGCCTTGCGTCTGATCAAAGGTCGAAGGAGTACCTCTCACTGGTTGGCATCTTATTTGGCCAAGATAGATACTTTGAGGAGTTCCGGTCTGCCGCTTTCAACACATCTTGCGTGAGGGAAATGCGGCGGCGGATTATCTGGCGAAGCGCGGGTTGAGGATGAACAATTCTTCACGACTTGGGCCTATCCTTCGGATGCTCTCAAACCTATTTTAGCGGTGAATGCAGTGGGCACTTGGTTTCCTCGGGTCCGGTGATTCAGTTGACGGAATCTTATGTTTCTTCTTTTACTTTTCTCTTTTGTACTTTTTTTTCTCTAGCCTGTATTGGCTGTTAACAAAAAAAAATAATAGAATACATAAATAATCACTATATGTCTTGTCAAACAGCTTACTTATTTCGAGTGAATATATTTTTTTTTATTATAACTTGAAATTAATTAATTATCAGACGTGCTAGATAAGGTTCAATTTAACTTTAAAATTAAATTAAATTTCTTTTAACAGAAGAATATAAATTATTTCAAAAAATGGGAGGGATAAGGGGCCGGGTGGGAATCGAACCCCAACCATAAGGTTAGAAGTCAGGGGACACGGCTACTAAGCTAAGTCTACATTACCTGTTACTTAAATTAGTTAATATATAGTGTTGTAAGCTACTTAGGGCCCATTTGGATTGGCTTTTAAAAAAAGCAGAAGCCAAAAGCAGAAGCAGAAGTGAAAGCCAAAAGCAGAAGCAGCTAACTTTTGTGTTTGGATGGAATGTTTAAAAAGCAGCTTTTTTTCAATAGTGTGTTTGGATGTATAAAAGTGAAAAGTGCTTTTGAAATGTGTAAATTACCAAAAAGGATATGCTATTTATATATGATAGTATATATTTATAGTGTAATATAAATAAATTAATAGGGGCATTTATGACTCTGCACACATTACTAGGTGCTTTTGGCTTCTGCTTTTCGGAGAAGCACCACCTGGATTGCTTCTCCCAGAAGCACTTTTGCAGCTTTTCGAGGTGCTTTTGCTTTTTCTAAAAAGCCAAAACAAACACCCTTTTTCCTTCAAAAGTGCTTTTGGCAGAAGCAAAAGCCAAAAGCACTTGGAAAAAAGCCAATCCAAACAGGCTCTTAATTTAAATATGTATTTTATTTAAAAGCTAAAACATTTATGCAGACATAATTTTTAAATCTTACCTGTGTTATTCTTTTTGTTATGTATATTGTAAAACTTCCCTTGTACTATTTCTATTGTCCAAAAATTTTGAATACGCCGTCCATTGCATTTGTTTCATAGTTAATATCTTAAAATGTGTAGAACTAAAAATTCTATAAAATATATATTCTTAAATTATGTGTAAAAACGAATCCAATAGGATCTCTCTCGATTATATTTTTCATATATAATTGCAACAAAAAGTAAGTCAAATTTATATGATGGACAGTGTAAAAAGTTCAAATGAGACAATACAAGCGGGACGGAGGGAGTATTTATTTTGAAACAAATGTAAATATATTTTTTTTTTGCTTAACAACCTATACAAACTAGGAAATTGATGGTGGCGACCCATGCCACACAAATACAAAGTGACAAAGGAGATGGATAGGGGGTCGGGTGAGAATCGAACTCTCAACATAAAGGTTGGGAGTCAGGTAGCTTGACCACTTGGGTCAAGTCCCAATCCCCGAAACAAATGTAAATTTTAAATAACGTTTTCTTTCTCTCTTCATAAACGTTTATTTTTTCTTCACATCCATTACTTATATTTTAATCCATTTCTTAAATCATGTGCACAACCCAAATGTGAACACATATACAATTGAGGAGTTGCCCAAACGGCTAATCCTTTATCCCTCATTTTTATTCTTCTTTATAATTTGTGGCATGGGCCCCACTACACTTTTTTTTGGCATAGGTTTCCACTATATTTTCTTTGGCTTCGGCTCATTAAAAAAATCTAAACGCATAATAATATGGAGAGAGTACAATACATTTTCTTACAAGAGTTTAAACTTATTTTTTCTAGAAAGACAATAAATATAATAAAATAATTATAAACGCAAAAAATACCTAGTTATCTTTATCCCCTATTTTGACTTTCACGTATGGATGGCTGGTGGTTGGGATGAAACTTACATTACCCCTATAATTAACTAGAATAACAACCCTGTTTGGTAAATCATCTAAATGAAATTAGCTTATTCTAGTTAATTTAACATAAATTAGCTTATTTAAAAAGATAAAATAACTTAAAATAGTGTTCAATCTGTTCTTTTTTAAACCGGTGTAAATAGCAGCATTTTGGAATTAGCTTATTCTAGGCAAAAAAATTGCCACAAAACTGTCAACCAGCTAATTTTAACTAATTTATTACTCAAATACTCACATAATCAGTTAACAGCTAACAACTAATTTCCAAATAGGCCACTAGGTTTTTTTTTTTTGTAGATTAGCTGGTTCATGCATGCTATTTAATTAATAGCTCCATCCGTCCCATTTAATATGTTCTGTTACTTATAGAAATGTTGAGTTGATTTGTGAGTATATGATGGAATATTTCTTTTAATTATAGAAAGAAGACATTTATGATGGAATATAAAAAAATAGTAAGTACAACACTTTAGTTGGGACAGATGGAGTAGTATATTAGTTTGCATTAATTAACTTATAAAGTTCCATTTTTACTATTCAACTACTCATTCGTAATAAATGTCAAAAAATAACTTTTATTTAAAGTGGATGACAATATAATAAAAATATAATATAATTACCTAAAAATTACAACTATTATGAACACTTTTTAATTTCTAAAAAAACTACTAAAAAAGAACAGAGGGAATAACTCTCTCCCACCAATCATCGGGTATGTTTGGGAAATACTTAAGTTTAGCGTCTGGAGTTTGGAGTTTAGAGTTTGGAGTTTGGAGTTTAGAGTTTGGAGTTTGAAATTAATGGTGAAAAATAGTTTTAAATTTGAATAATGTTGTTTGGTAATACAATTTTAAATTAGAGTTTAGAGTCTGAAGTTTGGAAAACTAAAAGTTGGGGGGAGAAGAGCGTTCAGTTTAGAGATTAGAGATTAAATTTGACGGTTACATAATTATTGTTTACTATATATAGGAATTTAGGCTATTTTTAGTATGTACTTTAAAAGCTAAACGTTAATCGCTAGCGTTTGTTTCCAAACGCAACCATTATATCATTTTAGGGTCTAAGACAGAAATATAAATAAAACTACAGGCTATATCTGATAAGGGTTTATGTTTAATTATATGGATTCAAACATTTATATATGGGCAGAAAATTGGATTAATTAAAATGATAAAATAAATATTATATTATTATAATATATATGTATATATAAAGTTTTGAAGATTTGGTATAATATATGTATATTTGGAATTAGATTAATAGGATATTTTAAAAATTTATTTATAAAATTTTAATTAAGTTTTCCTTTTTATATTATTGTAGTATATGGCAGGGTTGTTAAAATCGCGATCATGATCGTAGGATCGCACGATCCTACGATCGTAGCCATAAAAAATGATCCCGATCGCCTTAGGATCGAAAATTCGTTAGGATCGTGTTAGGACCGTTAGGATCGGTAGATCCTACGATCCTAACCTGTATGTTTTTTTTTGTTTTTGTTTTTTTTTTCTGGGAGCAAAATTACTTATTTTTTTCTACCACTTTATGATTTTGGTTATGCTATTTATTTTGTCAATTTTATTTAATATATCTTTGCAATGTTGAACCCATAATGGTTGAGTTATGTGTTTGTGTTTAACTTCCATTGTATCATGAATAAGCATGCTATTAATTATCAAATTCTTGTTCAAAATGGATCTAAAATATATATTTCCAATTATAAATGTCACTATTTTAGTGAGATAATTAACAAGTATTAATTTTAAAAAATATAAATAATAATTTTATAAGATCTTAGGATCCCGATTCGATCCTACGATCCCGATCTTGCAAAGACAAATAGGATCCCGATCTTAACAACCTTGGTATATAGAGTATATTGCAAAATTCAAATAAAATATGATATGGGCCTGACTAATTTATGTATAGGGGCTACGAACATATCAATGCTGATGGACCTTAGGCCCATTAACAAGCCCAATGTGTCCCATTTAATGGGGTAACAAAACATCTGTATAGGCTACACCCAGTTATCAAAGCGCTACTCTCTTCAAATGCGTCTTAAAATTATTTACACATTTCCTATAAAAAGAATCGCTATACATTTAGAAAATGCGATATATGCACAGCCAAAATAGAGAACATATTTTCCTACACAGGGCAGTTGTGACGATGATCCTTACCAATCTCCACACACTGAGAAATCCTGTATGAAATTTGCATCATATCAGGCCTGGCCTCACAATCCCCGAGCAAGGCCAAATTGGCAACGTCCACCAATGCCCTAAGCTGTTCCAAATCCACGTCCCCATTGAGCATCGGATCCACCATCCCCGCGACAACCTCAATGTCGTCGCTCTTTCTTCGATCCTCTGTCCACTCGGCCAGGGTGAAGGACCCCTGCAGGGACCTTAGCCCCGTTATGAGTTCCAGGATCAGTACTCCAAAGCTATACACATCACTTTTTGGGGAGACAATCCCCGTGTCGAGGTAGTTTGTGTCCACGTACCCCAACGAGCCCTTGATTGCGATTGGGGTGTGCGCGCTTTGGGCGTCGTTCCCTAGCTTGCAGAGGCCGAAGTCCGCTAGTTTGGCACAGCTGTCGTTGACTAGGAGCACGTTGGATGACTTGATGTCGCGGTGGATGACCGCAGGGTCCGCGACAGAATGGAGGTAGTCGAGGGCGTAGGCAATGTCCAGGGCGATGCGAAGTCGGTTGGACCATGTTAGGGTGCCGGCAGCTCGGCCTTGCCGGGTGTGCATTCGATCGAATAGGCTCTTGTTGGGCACGTATTCGAGAAGTAGAAGTTGTTCCCCTATTTGGTTTAATATGGAGAAAAAAAAAGGCAAATAAAAATTAGAATGAAATTTAATTTGAAATGGAATCACAACGGTTAAAAAAACCTAGAATACTAGTTTTAAATATTAGCAATGATTCCTAAATTGTATAGAATGTTTAGCAAAAGAAAACATATTAGCAAATAGCAATGCTAAAACTATTTCAAGGTAATGAAGTGCTCAAATTGCAGTGGCAGTGGGTCATGAATTGGGCTATTTTAGGAAGTACTGAATGTGTGATAATTCTTTCATTTATTGTCTTTATGTCAAAAGTGTGTGTTTATTGTTGCGTCCCGATTCACAAAAAAAAAAAATTGTGTGTTTATCATCTAACTTATTTGGGTTCAATGTCATAATTAATCAACATATAAGATTGATAACAAACTTTATGCAAAAAAATGGCCTGCAAACATCACAACTACATAAGATATGAACACATTTCATATGTACAGAATCATGACGTAACCAAATCTCTTCAAACCATATACCTAGAATTAATGTCCTCATACCTTTCTCCAAGCAAAACCCCAACAATCCCACCAAATTCGAATGCGAAATCCTCAGCAAGACCGAAACCTCGTCCAGGAACATCTTTTGGCTGCCCCCTCTCTCCTCCATCACGCGCTTAACCGCGCCCATTCTCCCATCCCCAAGGCTAGCCAGGTACACATACGACGTTGCCCCAACCCCAATCCGTACCCTAAAGTCGCCCGTAGCTGCCTTGAGCTCCTCGAGGGAATATGTCCTTATACCAAGCGATGGGCGGCCAGTGTTGGGTTTACCATCACGGTATTCCTGTGGCGCATCCACGAGCTTCTTATCATCGGATTGAATCTGATCAGACAAGTCCTTTGAGCAAGCCTTGCCTTGTTGGCTAGATTCGCAACGATGGACAGCACATTTCCTTAAAATGATTGTAAGAATGATGATTAGTATTATTGCACCAATGACCAAATAGCTTCTCCTGCTTGATGTGGAGAAACCTAGGAACCACATTGTTGGCCCTGTCTGAACAACAGTTCTTTGTTTTCATTAGGGCTTAAATAAGTAGAGGGTCATGTGAATTTATATTTGATCAAGATTCACTGATTTGGAGTCATTTGAGAATGAAGAGTAAAAATCCCTAACAAGGGTTTTATGTGTGAGAGAGTCGTCTGTGATCAAGGGTCTTAGTTGTGTCCTTTTTCCTATAAGGTCAAACCAAGTTGCTTCATCTTATTGTGTCTTTTTCATTAATTTGTGGGAATGGAATTTGGTTCATTATGTTGGGTATTACTTTTATGTGTATTTATCTTTTCGGTGTCACCATACAGGTGCATGATTATAATTTATACAAATATATATATGTGACTGCTCACCTTACATTTGTTTTTCAATACGTAACGTATGAATAAATTATCGGCCAAAACAATTGGAATATTGTTATACAATTATTGATGACAATTATTGATGAAATTTGGATGTATACCACTTTTTCAAAGAAATGTTCCATTAGTCATGATACCTATTCTAGTGAAGGCAATTAATTATGATGCCATTAGCCTTGTATTATGTCTATAAATATGGGTTCTTAAGTGAGAAATACACACCAATATTTGTTCAAAAAACTCTTATACTTGAGCATATATTTTCCTTACTTTTGGTCTTAATTACACTACAACAGTTGCACTATTGAATACACTAATACTATTTCTTTTCTTTCTTCCATTGTCTTTCATTCAAATATATCCATTACTAATATATCATCATTAGAATTCCATATTATCATATAGCTAATAGGCATATACTTGTAATAATTTCACAACACGTTATCAGCACGAGCTCTATTAGAGTTTGCCAATTCTACCAAGGTTTTGTTGGAGTTCTGTTGAAAATTTAATTCATACCGGGGTTCTGCCAAAATTTTTCAAATCCGGAAGAAAATCACTTGAGGTAATATATTACAACTATTTTCAATATCAATTATGACTAACTTTTCAAAACAGGAATCTATGCCGTTGGAAAGATCCGGGGATTAATTATTTATCTTGAAATATGGATATTAAGATTTATTTGGAAACAATGGTCTAGAAAAGACCATTATAAAAGAAAATACGGCCACAGGCCTAGACCGCAGAGAGAAAAAAAATACCGCCACAGGCCAAGACCTAGAAAAAAAAAACGGTCAAAAGATCATATTGATCAATATATGGGAAATAAGCATCTTGCCAATTCTTATTTTTGATAAGACTAGCAATAACCATGACCACCCCAACCACCCAACCATCCAACCATCTCATTATTTAATTAATATCTCTTTCCTCCAACTCATCAATATCCATCCCAACCCAACCATCCCAATTTTACATCCTCTATCAATAACCACCCAACCATCCAACCACAATATTATATATAATTATTTTAATTTATAAAATTTTAAATTGTGTTGAAATAAAAAAAAATAATGTATCAAAAATATAAAACATTTTTATCTTACTTATAAAGAATAAAAAAATCTAAAGTTTTAATATATTTTTTATTTATTTTTATTTTATATAAATTTTTAAATGGGTTATATATATTAAAATTAATATATTATGTACTTAACAAAAATATAGCAAGAGTGGTCTCTATTTGTAGAGAATGAAAAATTATAAAATTTGGTATATTTTTTATTTATTTTTATTTTAAAATATAAAAGATATAATAATTTTCATTTTTATTGTTCAAAATTTTAGGTGACCAATAGGAATGAGACAAATGTCTCAATCCTATTGGCCAAAAAGAGGGAGACCATGGGGTTGCTTTTTTTATATGGTCGAACTTGGTTGGTCTCCCTATCAATTTTTTTTTTTTTTTAAAATGAGTTAATGATGTGGAGGTTGATCCCATGGAGACCAAGCTCATGGATGGAGGTGGTCTAAGAGATAGTGACAGTTCCCTTAATGTGGGGGCAAATGGCAGCTCTTTGATAAAATAAAGATTTTTGGCTGAAATCTCAAATGCGAGGCATCATAATGACTGCAAGACTATAAGTTTGTAAATGATATAAATCAGTCATGTTCAGAATAATGTCACGATTGAGATATGTGACAATATATTAATAAAAATGACATTAATACCAACAGAGTCCATAAATCTTAGTTCGGTTATACCAACAGATTTCGTGGGTCTTTAGTTTGGTGTGCACTGACAGAGTCAGATTCTTAAATGGCAAAATAATTGCCAGAAATTGTGCCTCTAAAAGGCGAAGCAATTAAAGAAAAATGCTATCAATATGGCAGGAGGACATAGCCCCATAATTTGTCGTACGACTAATGAATTGGTACTAGTTACCGAGAATTATTGATAAATAAAGCAAATAAAGGTTGAAATAAACCTTGCTAAAGTACGATAATATAAATATTACAAAGGCCATTATTGATATGCTAAATATATCAATGAATTAAAGAAAAATGCTATCAATATGGCAGGAGGACATAGCCCCATAATTTGTCGTACGACTAATGAATTGGTACTAGTTACCGAGAATTATTGATAAATAAAGCAAATAAAGGTTGAAATAAACCTTGCTAAAGTACGATAATATAAATATTACAAAGGCCATTATTGATATGCTAAATATATCAATGAAAGATATACAAATTTCTTCAATGATACAATATTATTTAAATACTGCATTACATTTTATTATATTGTTTTACGCTTTCAATTTTTTTATTTTCTGCTATATTATTATGCACTGTGTTGTTTCACTTATATTTAAGTCTTGTTTTAATATTAATTATATCTTGTTTTAATTAAAGCAAAATGGGGAATTATAAAAGTGATAATATATGTCTTATTGATAGTGCTTCAACGCACACGATACTAAAAGACATAAGGTATTTTTCCAATTTAAAAATGGGAGATACAAACATAAACACAATATGTGGTAGTGCAAATATTATAAAAGGAATTGGCACAGCCAACCTTATTTTCCCAGAGGGAACAAAATTAATTGTGAAAAATGCACTCCTATCTCCTAAGTCTCGAAGAAATTTATTGAGTTTTAAAGATATCCGAGAAAATGGGTATCATCTCGAGACATCGACTTCAGAGAATGTCGAATATTTATTAATTACAAATACCACTCATGGTAAGAAATATATATTGGAAAAATTACCAGCTCTGTCTTCTGGATTGTATTTTTCAAAGATAAATACAACTGAAAATTATCACTTAGACCACAGGCCTAATATTCCCCAAATAAACCAGAGGTTTATTGATGGCCAGAGGCCCACTAATATATATCATCCCAAAATAGACCAGAGGTCTATTGAAAGCCATAGGCTTACTGATGAATATATGATATGGCATGATCGTCTAGGCCATCCCGGCTCTACAATGATGAGGCGAATTATTACAAATAGTCATGGTCATTCATTAAAGGGACAAAAATTGCTGCAACATAATGAATATATATGTGTTGCTTGCTCCCAAGGAAAATTAATTTCCAAACATTCACCAACAAAAGTGGGAACTGAAAGCCCTAGTTTTCTTGAAAGAATTCAGGGTGATATATGTGGACCTATAGATCCACCATGTGGACCATTTAAATATTTTATGGTGCTAATTGATGCATCAACACGATGGTCCAATGTATCATTATTATCATCTCGCAACCATGCGTTTGCAAAATTACTTGCTCAAATTATTAAATTACGAGCACAGTTCCCTGATTATACAATAAAAAATATCCGATTGGATAATGCTGGTGAATATTCATCCCAGAGGTTTGATGAATACTGCATGTCAATTGGCATAACAGTTGAGCATCCTGTTGCTCATGTCCATACACAGAATGGACTTGCTGAATCGCTTATAAAGCGTTTACAATTAATTGCCAGACCATTATTAATGAGATCTGGATTGCCATTGACAGCTTGGGGGCATGCAATATTACATGCAGCAAAATTGGTGCGGTTAAGGCCGACACATTATCATGAATACTCCCCTATACAATTAACATTTGGGCATGAACCCAATATATCCCATCTCAGAATATTTGGTTGCGCTGTGTATGTCCCGTTTGCACCACCTCAGCGCACAAAGATGGGTCCCCAACGTAGATTGGGAATATATGTCGGGTATGAATCACCATCGATTATTCGATATCTCGAACCATTAACTAGTGATTTATTTACTGCGAAATTCAAAGATTGTCATTTTGACGAATCTCATTTCCCGACATTAGGGGGGACAGAAATCAACCAAAGAAAGAAAAAGAAATCAACTGGAAAACACCGTTAGATTTCTTCGATCCTCGTACAAATGATTGTGAACTAGAAGTACAAAGAATTGTACATTTGCAGAGTATTGCAAATCAATTGCCGGACGCATTATGCGACTCTAAAAGAGTAACAAAATCTCTTATACCGGCAGCAAATGTTCCAATCAAAATTAATGTCCCAGAGGGACCAATTACAAGTGCCAAAGATGAATCTACTGCACGCTTGAAGCGTGGTAGACCACCAGGTTCAAAAGATAAAAATCCTCGAAAGAAAAGAGGATCACAAATAATTGAAAGTGACAAAATTACAGAAAATATTCCAGAGGAAAAAGAAGCTCTTGAAGAGCAAGTAGCTCCAGAGGAGCAGGAACTTGCAGCTCCAGAGGAGAATGAACTTGAAAATAATGAAATATCAATCAATTTTGTCACAAGCAGAAATGTTTGGAATCGAGATGCAATTATCATAGATAATGTATTCTCGTACCACATAGCACTTGACATCATAAATGATGATGAGGATCATGAACCAAATTCGGTTGATGAATGTCGGAAAAGAAAAGATTGGCCAAAATGGAAAGATGCAATCCAATCTGAATTGGATTCCCTGGCTAGACGAAATGTGTTTGGACCGATTGTCAAAACACCAGAAAATATAAAGCCAGTCGGATACAGATGGGTTTTTGTAAGAAAAAGAAATGACAAAAATGAAATTGTCAGATACAAAGCGAGATTAGTCGCCCAAGGGTTTTCACAGAGACCCGGATTTGATTATGATGAAACATATTCCCCCTAATGGATGGAATAACATTTAGATATCTTATCAGTTTAGCAGTCCATCAAAATCTTGAAATGAGATTGATGGATGTTATTACTGCGTATCTATATGGAAATTTAGATACAGATATCTATATGAAGATCCCAGATGGATTAAAGATGTCAGAGACATATGAATCAAATCCTAAACATATGTATTCCATCAAATTACAAAAATCCCTATATGGACTGAAACAGTCTGGGCGAATGTGGTATAACCGACTCAGTGAGTCTTTGTTACAAGAGGGTTATACAAATGACCCGATCTGTCCATGTATTTTCATTAAGAAAAATGGACAAGGGTTTGTAATCATTGCAGTTTATGTTGATGATCTCAACTTGATTGGAACTCCAGAGGAGCTCCAAAAGGCTGTTGAATACTTAAAAAATGAGTTTGAAATCAAAGATTTTGGTAAAACCAAATCATGCCTTGGTTTGCAAATTGAATATTTAAATAATGGAACATTTGTCCATCAAACAGCATATACTCAGAGAGTATTAAAGCGATTTTATATGGATAAAGCACATCCATTGAGTACTCCAATGGTCGTAAGGTCACTTGATATAAAAAAGGATCCGTTTAGACCACAAGAGGAAGGTGAACAAATTCTTGGACCAGAGGTCCAATATTTAAGTACCATAGGTGCTTTAATGTATCTCGCAAACTGCACTAGACCAGATATATCATTTGCAGTAAATTTATTAGCGAGATTTAGTTCATCTCCTACTAGACGACATTGGAATGGAATTAAACACATATTTCGTTATCTCCAAGGAACTATTGATCTTGGGTTATTTTACCCAAATGATTCTCGACATGAAATAATAGGCTTTGCTGATGCCGGATATTTATCAGATCCACATAAAGCTAAATCTCAAACTGGCTATGTTTTTACATGTGGTGGTACTGCAATTTCATGGAGATCAATGAAGCAGACTTTGACAGCTACTTCGTCAAATCATGCTGAAATTTTAGCAATCCATGAAGCCAGTCGAGAATGTGTATGGTTGCGATCTTTGATGCACCATATATTGAAAAATTGTGGCATGGCTACTGAAGAAAAAATATCCTCAACAGTTTTATATGAAGATAATGCAGCTTGTATAGCACAATTGAAGGGAGGGTATATTAAAGGAGATAGAACGAAACACATTTCACCAAAATTTTTCTTCACTCATGATTTACAGAAAAATGGTGAAATAGATGTGCAGCAAATCCGTTCAGCTGATAATCTTGCAGATTTATTTACCAAGGCACTACCAACAGCAACATTCGAAAAGTTGGTGAAAAGCATTGGGATGCGCCAACTAAAGAATCTCAACTGATGCTTTGATCAGAGGGAGAAATTAATATATAAGAATTATGTACTCTTTTTCCTTCACTAGATTTTTCTCCCAGAGGGTTTTTATCTAGTAAGGTTTTAACGAGGCATATTCTTTTATATATAGTACATCCAAGAGGGAGTGTTATACAATTATTGATGACAATTATTGATGAAATTTGGATGTATACCACTTTTTCAAAGAAATGCTCCATTAGTCATGATACCTATTCTAGTGAAGGCAATTAATTATGATGCCATTAGCCTTGTATTATGTCTATAAATATGGGTTCTTAAGTGAGAAATACACACCAATATTTGTTCAAAAAACTCTTATACTTGAGCATATATTTTCCTTACTTTTGGTCTTAATTACACTACAATAGTTGCACTATTGAATACACTAATACTATTTCTTTTCTTTCTTCCATTGTCTTTCATTCAAATATATCCATTACTAATATATCATCATTAGAATTCCATATTATCATATAGCTAATAGGCATATACTTGTAATAATTTCACAACAAATATAATATATATAGTACTGTACTATATAGTACTAATATATGCTATAGAATTTGTTTGCATTAATGGAACGCATACATAATCCAAAGAAATTAACAAATACCTATAATATGAAATAGCCTTAAAACTTCTGGGTGAATATTATAGAGTAATTTTAAATCTCCAACAAGTTGTCTCACTTTTTTAGCTAATGAGACAGAGCATTTGTTACCTATAGTATGTATATCTCTGTGCAGAGGCGGATCCGGGATTTTGCTCTTGGTGGTCCTATTCGAATTACAGGCTAATATAGGTTATGCAAGCCGTGTTTCCAACATTTGGGGCCCCTTTTTAAAATTTTATTTCATTTTAATATGTTTTAGCATTTTTCATATTTTTTATTTTTCCTGTCGATATTCCTTCCGCTGTAGTGGCGTAGTGCAACATCGTTCTTATCTACGAAGAATTTTAATTTTAGATTTTTTTTAATTTTTTTTAATCATTTGTAAACAACAATATAGGTGTTGATTCTTTTGGACATATTGACATTATTTTGAGTGCATGACTTAAAAATAATTAAAAATTAATTTTTTGTGTTTTACTCCCTCCCAACTGAAATGTCTTACTTATTATTTTTTTATGTCCCATCATAAATGTCTTCTTTCTATAAATAGAAATAATTCTCCCCTCTAACAACTATGTAGACCCCATCATATACTCATAAATCAACTTTACCTTAATTCTCGTGCCCAACAGTAACAAGACGTTACTAATGGGACGGAGGGAGTAATATATATATATATATATGTTATAGAAATAACTATCTTTATTTATGTATGTGTATAATAAAATGGTATATGACTTATTAGCTTGTGTTTATAGTGGAAGTATTGTAATGGAAATTGGGATTAAATGGATAAAGTGTAACAATTATGGCATGAGATGAAACAAGTATTAAGCTTGCATAAAATTTTTTCTCACTTTTTTTCTTCTCAATACATTACATAGGCTATTTATAAACTTTTTCATCCTCTCACTATTTACTAACCTCATAATCAAGGCATATACATTTCAAGACTTTCACATGTCTAACCTTATGATCAAGGCATGAACATGGATATTCACATGTTGAACACTAGACATTCACAATCTTGTTTACATGCATAACACTCACCCTTGAATGTCGTCAATACGAAGAATATGCCTCGTTAAAACCTTACTTGGAAAAAACCCTATGGGAAAAAAATCCAAGTTAGGAAAAAGAGTACATGATTCTTGCATATTTACTTCTCCCCCTGATCAAAGCATCAGTTGAGGTTCTTTAGTTGGCGCATCCCAATGCTTTTCACCAACTTTTCGAATATTGCTGTTGGTAGTGCCTTGGTAAATAAATCTGCAAGATTATCAGCTGAACGGATTTGCTGCACATCTATTTCACCATTTTTCTGTAAATCATGAGTGAAGAAAAATTTTGGTGAAATGTGTTTCGTTCTATCTCCTTTAATATACCCTCCCTTCAATTGTGCTATACAAGCTGCATTATCTTCATATAAAACTGTTGAGGATATTTTTTCTTCAGCAGTCATGCCACAATTTTTCAATATATGGTGCATCAAAGATCGCAACCATACACATTCTCGACTGGCTTCATGGATTGCTAAAATTTCAGCATGATTTGACGAAGTAGCAGTCAAAGTCTGCTTCATTGATCTCCATGAAATTGCAGTACCACCACATGTAAAAACATAGCCAGTTTGAGATTTGGCTTTATGTGGATCTGATAAATATCCGGCATCAGCAAAGCCGATTATTTCATGTCGAGAGTCATTTGGGTAAAATAACCCAAGATCAATAGTTCCTTGGAGATAGCGAAATATATGTTTAATTCCATTCCAATGTCGTCTTGTAGGAGATGAACTGAATCTCGCTAATAAATTTACTGCAAATGATATATCTGGTCTAGTGCAGTTTGCAAGATACATTAAAGCACCTATGGCACTTAAATATGGGACCTCTGGTCCAAGAATTTGTTCACCTTCCTCTTGTGGTCTAAACGGATCCTTTTTTATATCAAGTGACCTTACGACCATTGGAGTACTCAATGGATGTGCTTTATCCATATAAAATCGCTTTAATACTCTCTGAGTATAAGCTGTTTGATGGACAAATGTTCCATTATTTAAATATTCAATTTGCAAACCAAGGCATGATTTGGTTTTACCAAAATCTTTGATTTCAAACTCCTTTTTTAGGTATTCAACAGCCTTTTGGAGCTCCTCTGGAGTTCCAATCAAGTTGAGATCATCAACATAAACTGCAATGATTACAAACCCTTGTCCATTTTTCTTAATGAAAATACATGGACAAATTGGGTCATTTGTATAACCATCTTGTATCAATGACTCACTGAGTCGGTTATACCACATTCGCCCGGACTGTTTCAGTCCATATAGGAATTTTTGTAATTTGATGGAATACATATGTCTAGGATTTGATTCATATGTCTCTGACATTTTTAATCCCTCTGGGACCTTCATATAGATATCTGTATCTAAATTTCCATATAGATACGCAGTAATAACATCCATCAATCTCATTTCAAGATTTTGATGGACTGCTAAACTGATAAGATATCTAAATGTTATTCCATCCATTACGGGGGAATATGTTTCATCATAATCAAATCCGGGTCTCTGTGAAAACCCTTGGGCGACTAATCTCGCTTTGTATCTGACAATTTCATTTTTGTCATTTCTTTTTCTTACAAAAACCCATCTGTATCCAACTGGCTTTATATTTTCTGGTGTTTTGACAATCGGTCCAAACACATTTCGTCTAGCCAGGGAATCCAATTCAGATTGGATTGCATCTTTCCATTTTGGCCAATCTTTTCTTTTCCGACATTCATCAACCGAATTTGGTTCATGATCCTCGTCATCATTTATGATGTCAAGTGCTATGTGGTACGAGAATACATTATCTATGATAATTGCATCTCGATTCCAAACATTTCTGCTTGTGACAAAATTGATTGATATTTCATTATTTTCAAGTTCATTCTCCTCTGGAGCTGCAAGTTCCTGCTCCTCTGGAGCTACTTGCTCTTCAAGAGCTTCTTTTTCCTCTGGAATATTTTCTGTAATTTTGTCACTTTCAATTATTTGTGATCCTCTTTTCTTTCGAGGATTTTTATCTTTTGAACTTGGTGGTCGATCACGCTTCAAGCGTGCAGTAGATTCATCTTTGGCACTTGTAATTGGTCCCTCTGGGACATTAATTTTGATTGGAACATTTGCTGCTGGTATAAGAGATTTTGTTACTCTTTTAGAGTCGCATAATGCGTCCGGCAATTGATTTGCAATACTCTGCAAATGTACAATTCTTTGTACTTCTAGTTCACAATCATTTATACGAGGATCGAAGAAATCTAACGGTGTTTTCCAGTTGATTTCTTTTTCTTTCTTTGGTTGATGTCTGTCTCTCCCTAATGTCGGGAAATGAGATTCGTCAAAATGACAATCTTTGAATTTCGCAGTAAATAAATCACTAGTTAATGGTTCGAGATATCGAATAATCGATGGTGATTCATACCCGACATATATTCCCAATCTACGTTGGGGACCCATCTTTGTGCGCTGAGGTGGTGCAATCGGGACATACACAGCGCAACCAAATATTCTGAGATGGGATATATTGGGTTCATGCCCAAATGTTAATTGTATAGGGGAGTATTCATGATAATGTGTCGGTCTTAACCGCACCAATTTTGCTGCATATAATATTGCATGCCCCCAAGCTGTCAATGGCAATCCAGATCTCATTAATAATGGTCTGGCAATTAATTGTAAACGCTTTATAAGCGATTCAGCAAGTCCATTCTGTGTATGGACATGAGCAACAGGATGCTCAACTGTTATGCCAATTGACACGCATTATTCATCAAACCTCTGGGATGAATATTCACCAGCATTATCCAATCGGATATTTTTTATTGTATAATCAGGGAACTGTGCTCGTAATTTAATAATTTGAGCAAGTAATTTTGCAAACGCATGGTTGCGAGATGATAATAATGATACATTGGACCATCGTGTTGATGCATCAATTAGCACCATAAAATATTTAAATGGTCCACATGGTGGATCTATAGGTCCACATATATCACCCTGAATTCTTTCAAGAAAACTGGGGCTTTCAGTTCCCACTTTTGTTGGTGAATGTTTGGAAATTAATTTTCCTTGGGAGCAAGCAACACATATATAATCATTATGTTGCAGCAATTTTTGTCCCTTTAATGAATGGCCATGACTATTTGTAATAATTCGCCTCATCATTGTAGAGCCGGGATGGCCTAGGCGATCATGCCATATCATATATTCATCAGTAAGCCTATGGCTTCCAATAGACCTCTGGCCTATTTTGGGATGATATTCATTAGTGGGCCTTTGGCCATTAATAAACCTCTGGTTTATTTGGGGAATATTAGACCTGTGGTCTAAGTGATAATTTTCAATTGTATTTATATTTGAAAAATACAATCCAGAAGACAGAGCTGGTAATTTTTCCAATATATATTTCTTACCATAAGTGGTATTTGTAATTAATAAATATTCGACATTTTCTGAAGTCGATGTCTCGAGATGATACCCATTTTCTCGGATATCTTTAAAACTTAATAAATTTCTTCGAGACTTGGGAGATAGGAGTGCATTTTTCACAATTAATTTTGTTCCCTCTGGGAAAATAAGGTTGGCTGTGCCAATTCCTTGTATAATATTTGCACTACCACATATTGTGTTTATATTTGTATCTCCCATTTTTAAATTGGAAAAATACATTATGTCTTTTAGTATCGTGTGCGTTGAAGCACTATCAATAAGACATATATTATCACTTTTATAATTTTCCATTTTGCTGTAATTAAAACAAGATATAATTAATATTAAAACAAGATTAAATATAAGTGAAACAACACAATGCATAATAATATAGCAGAAAAAAATTCAAAGCGTAATAAAAACAATATAATAAAATGTAATAATATTGTATCATTGAAGAAATTTGTATATCTTTCGATGATATATTTAGCATATCAATAATGGCCTTTTGTAATATTTATATTGTCGTACTTTAGCAAGGTTTATTTCAACCTTTATTTGCTTTATTTATCAATAATTCTCGGTAACTAGTACCAATTCATTAGTCGTACGACAAATTATGGGACTATGTCCTCCTGCCATATTGATAGCATTTTTTTTCAATTGCCTCGCCTTTTAGAGGCACAATTTCTAGCAATTATTTTGTCATTTAAGAATCTGACTCTGTCAGTACACACCAAACTAAAGACCCACGAAATCTGTTGGTATAACCGAACTAAGATTTATGGACTCTGTTGGTATTAATGTCATTTTTATTAATATATTGTCACATATCTCAACCGTGACATTATTCTGAACATGACTGATTTATATCATTTACAGACTTATAGTCTTGCAGTCATTATGATGCCTCGCATTTGGGATTTCAGCCAAAAATCTTTATTTTATCAAAGAGCTGCCATTTGCCCCCACATTAAGGGAACTGTCACTATCTCTTATCAAAAATAAGAATTGGCAAGATGCTTATTTCCCATATATTGATCAATATGATCTTTTGACCGTTTTTTTTTCTAGGTCTTGGCCTGTGGCCGTATTTTTTTTTCTCTCTGCGGTCTAGGCCTGTGGCCGTATTTTCTTTTATAATGGTCTTTTCTAGACCCATTGTTTCCAAATAAATCTTAATATCCATATTTCAAGATAAATAATTAATCCCCGGATCTTTCCAACGGCATAGATTCCTGTTTTGAAAAATTAGTCATAATTGATATTGAAAATAGTTGTAATATATTACCTCAAGTGATTTTCTTCTGGATCTGAAAAATTTTGGCAGAACCCCGGTATAAATTGAATTTTCAACAGAACTCCAATAGAACCTTGGTAGAATTGGCAAACTCTAATAGAGCTCGTGCTGATAACGTGTTATAGAAATAACTATCTTTATTTATGTATGTGTATAATAAAATGGTATATGACTTATTAGCTTGTGTTTTATAGTGGAAGTATTGTAATGGAAATTGGGATTAAATGGATAAAGTGTAACAATTATGGCATGAGATGAAACAAGTATTAAGCTTGCATAAAATTTTTTCTCACTTTTTTTCTTCTCAATACATTACATAGGCTATTTATAAACTTTTTCATCCTCTCACTATTTACTAACCTCATAATCAAGGCATATACATTTCAAGACTTTCACATGTCTAACCTTATGATCAAGGCATGAACATGGATATTCACATGTTGAACACTAGACATTCACAATCTTGTTTACATGCATAACAATATATATATTATAGTGTTATCTTTAGTTCCCGAAATACAATCTCTCTTCCTTAAGATAAGGAGTTCATCTTTATTAAAAAAATGGGCCACCTAAAATGATTAGGCAACCATTAATTTTCAAAACTGGGAAACATGTATTTTAAAATTGGGAATTTACATAAGATAGAAAAAAAATTGAAAAGAATTATGGACTAAAACTTGAATGATAGAAGAAAAAGTAATTAAATTTATGGATGTATGAATTTAATACTATATATTAGGTAAAAAAAAGAAAAAATTGGTGGAGCATGGGGCCTATGTGAGTACGCCTCTGTCTCTATGTTCATTCAGAAACAAAAAATATACTTCCTCTATTTTTCTTTCTATGAATCTACCTAGCACACAGTCTAATGCACATTTTAAATCATTAATAACTCAAATTCAGTACAAGTAAAAATTTTAAAAGTTCGATATTTAAAAAATACACAATGAGACGAATTTAACAAGATCTCACTTGACTATATTTTAATTTGTATAACTATGATAAAACTCCTAATCAAAGTATTTACGTGAATAGTGTCGTATTCTCAAACATATCAATCTTTAAGAAATAGAGGAAGTATATCTATATCCATTTAACCATTAGTTTTTTTTTGTTAAATAATTGATGGTTATGTAGTTACAAAAATATTCTATTTATTTAAGCAATAATGAATTGGTTCACGTGCTCCATTCACTGAAAAATGGAACTCCAATTCACGTGCTTCATTTCAGCGATTTCATAAAAGTTGAAACTCCAATTCTTTGATTTAACATATTTCAGTGACGAGTTGTATGTATTTCAACGACGAGATGTATGTATTTCAGCGCTGGGGTGTGTGTATTTTAGCGACATGCCACAATATTTTTCAGCGATTACAACCTATGTGTATCTCAGCGACTTGACCGTTATATATTTTTGGATAATTTTACCCTTTTTAATTTTGAACCGTTGGATTAACGGTCGTAATTCGTGCCTTGATATGTTGCGACCTAACTCAGTCGCACCATAACTTCTCCCGGTTTTCGTATTCTTCATGCAACCCCTTTGATTATTTCCTTTAATTAATTAATTAATTAATTAATTAAGTATATATACATATTAAGAATAAATTCCCAAATAGTTCTGTAAGTTTCATTATTATTCATTTTGGTTCATAAAGTATTTTATTATTTTAAATGTTCTTATAACTTTAATACTGTAGTCGAAGTAGTTCCAAATGCATTTATTATTCAATTTTAGACCCCTTAACTTTTAAATTATTCACTTTTACCACAATTTTTTTTTTTTTGAAATTTAGTCTTTATTACATATTTTATTTTTTTTAAAATGATGACAAAATTATAAAATTTAGAAACTTTTTGGGGTAAAAGTAAACAATAGAAAAATTTATGGATCTGAAATTGAAAATTAAATGCATTTAGGACTATTTCGGCTAAAATATGAAAGTTATAGAACAATTTGGGATATTCAGATATTTTATGAACCGAATTGGATAATAGAGGAATTTACAGGACTATTGGGTATTTATGTCATATACATTAATTATTTTAATTAATCAAAGTATCAAACCCTTTTTTCTCTTTAAAAAAAAAAGAAAAACATGCCAGAAAGTAACACAATTTTCATCTTTCAATTTATTAATAATCGGAAGAATATACAGAAATTTAAATTACTATGAAAATTTGTTAACTTACCCTAATCAATATTCAATAGTAGTTATATTTTGAGATCGAAGATACACTATATATAGAAGTTCATAAAGGATTAGACTTCACGAACAGATATGAAAAGTAGTCAAGAAATGAAGTAGAAGCCGCAGGCCTAACTTTGGCAAAGAATATTAACTCCAACATTTAAGACAGCCTTGATTTAAATGCAATTTTTCAACTCATTTATTACTATTGTACGGATAAATGATACTCCACTACTACTGTTGCATTTTATACATTTATTTTTAAAAATAATTTGAATTAAATTATTTAGGAATATGTTTTTAGTATAATTAATTATAGTTATGTGTATATATGAATAAAAAATAAATGGTTTGACAACTTATAAAATTATTCAATCAATCCCCTTTTGTTATTCATATAGTATAAAGTTAAATAGATATATGTATAAGTTTGATAAGTTAAAAACGATAAATTTCAATTTTTGAATTTAATATCAAAAGTTATGAAGATTGAGCAAATTATCTGTGCATTTTAGCATTCAGCTATTTTCTAGAGCATCGAATACTATTGCATTCAAAAAATATCCAATTTATCTCCCCCGAAAAAAATTTTCAATTTAAGGGTCATTGTTTTTCCTTTTTCTTTTTCTTTTTTAAATAGTCATAGAGTATATTTTTGTTTGCTATGACCAAGTTCACAATGCAGCCATTTTCTGGTGGTCAAATTTTCATTTTCCATAATGAAAGACATTGACTTCTAATGTAGATTGATATAGAATAGATCCAAATAGTTGTAATGTTTAAAACCGAAATTATAACTCTCACCAATAAAATAGAATGAATAAGAAGTATGTAACTATATTAAAATAGTGTAAATCAAGTTTTTTTGAAAAAATAGTGTAAATCAATACCTGCCCCAAAAAATTCCTAAAAAAGAAGCTCAACTTGCTAACCACTACTTACCATTATTTCCATGCCAATAGAATAAATGCCTTAAAATTAATTAATAGAGTAGAAAAAGTTAATTGATAGATTCTGACAGCTAAGAGTATATAGTTGACTTTAAACTGGGCTTCTAAATGGGCCTAATGTTGGGCTTTAACCCCACCCACGGCCCATACTGTAAATCTCCATATTCAATCGTTGTACAATTTGGACAGTTTTGCCCTTGCAGAATTTCCTAGGAATTAAGATGATCAAATCTAATAAGGACATCTTTGAATCTGTGAGTAAATGGATTAGGAAGCAATAAATGTACAATGGCTCTTCAATTGCATAAAGCTGTAATCTTTGCCAGTTTGCAACAAAAGAAACTGTTGTCTGTTGCTAATACAGCATAATCAGCTAAACCCTTTGGGTGTATTCGGTATTCCATTCCAATTTCAATGATTCAATCCCATCACGCTTTGACAATTTGAGCGCGATTGGAATTTATGGCATTGCTGAAAGCGGAAGCCAGCATGAAGTCAGGAAGAATTATTTGCAGGAAGAATTCGTGTATATTTGGATAGTTTGGTTGGCGGTTGTTTGTATTTCTTCTGTTGTTGATTTTTGAAGTTGGGGGATTTCGTCATCAGGGGAATTGGGAAAATGGCTTCGATTAATTCGGTGAAGGAGGCTGCAAATTCCAGGCCATTATTCTTGACGATCTACGTCACTGTGATTGTCGGAATTTTGGTCTCTTCCTTCTACGTGTTTTCCGCGGTTTTCACCAGTTCGAATTTCCTCTCTTCTCCATGGTCTTTAGGATCATATGCCTCCTCTGATTCCCGCAAAGGTAGGTGGAGGATTATGAAATTGATTCTTCTCTTTTTGTTTAAAGTTAGGTGGCTTTCTTGATTGGTTGTTGTATGTAGACTTTTAGTTTAAAGTGATTGGTTATCCAATTTGTGATCTTAGAATTGGTCAAATCTTTCAAATTTGATTTATGTTTTAGATTTAGTAGCACGTTATGGATATTAAAATTTTGATTTGATACATTAAATTCATGCTTCAGGTTCATCCTCTGGTCTTTTTGTGTAAATGGTTATCCAAATTAAGTATTGTGAGAAGTGTCAAGAAGACAATTTTAACACTGGACTATTGAGCTTAGTTTCCAGTTCTTTCAAAGCTTCAATTTATTCTTCTATTGGTTTATTCATCATTCTTCTTATATTTATTTTTTGATACCGTTCATAGTAGGACCATTAAATTCTTCTCAGCAAGTAGTGAGAGGTGCTGTACCGAATTCGCCATCAGTATCCAAGGGAGAAATTCCGCCACCAATTTGGAAGGCACCTCCTGCTGGATCAAAATTGCCACCTCTAGAGAACTTTAAATTGACAAAGGAACTGGTTCAGGAAAGAGTGAAGGATAATGTCATAATTGTGACGTTTGGCAACTATGCTTTCAAGGATTTCGTTCTGACATGGGTTAAACATTTGACCGATATGGGTGTCGATAATCTTCTTGTTGGTGAGTTTTTATGTGCTGTTTATTTACTGAAGAGGTGCTTTGCCATTCAAGTGGTTTGACATACAGAAGTTTGCTCTTAGGTGCCATGGACACAAAATTGATGGAGGTTCTCTACTGGAGAGGTATTCCAGTTTTTGATATGGGTAGCCATATGAGCACAGTGGATGTTGGCTGGGGCTCAGCATCCTTTCACAAGATGGGACGGGAGAAAGTTCTTTTGATAAATTCATTGTTACCTTTTGGGTTTGAATTGCTGATGTGTGACACAGACATGGTCTGGTTAAAGGTATTCTTCATGTTTAAACAATTAGTTGCATTGACTTTTTAACAGATATTTCTCATTATCTCAATTCTCAAGTCCAGTCTACTTAATTCTACTCCTAGACATTTTCCGTGAAAACAGATGTTATTGTGCTTTATGGAGTTAGTTGAATAAATTATTTTGAACTTTTAGGTAGTCTGGTAAATTCTATGATTTCTTGGGGTTTGAATTGCTGATATGTGAGGCATTCCTAACATTGTGCCATTTTATCGTGAATTCTATGAAACTCTGTTCTGATCTCATGAATGGACTCTGTACTGTTTGATTCACAAGTTGTGTGATTAATATTGTGCTTTGTATATCTATATGCTGTGATACACATTGGTGTTCCGTAATGGGGATTGTTATTGTGTTGCCAGTTTGCATTTAGATCACTCATGTATGTGGACTGACAAAGTGGAGAATGCCATTGCACACTGTATTCATTTCGTTTTTAGTTCCTGCGATCACCCCTTTGAAAGAAAGACAGAAACACGCCCCCCCCCCCCCCCCCCCCCCCCCCCCCCCCCCCCCCCCCACCCCCCCCCCCCCCCCCCCCCCCACCCCCCCATATATGAGGAATACACAAATTGTCATCTTTCGAAAAGGATGACCCAAATTTCCGGCTGCTAAATTTTTAACATTGTGAAACTTCTCTTGAACAGAACCCCCTTCCTTATCTTGCTCGATTTCCTGATGCTGATATACTGACTTCCACGGATCAAGTTTCACCAACTGTATTTGATGACAGTTTGGATGACTGGAAACTAGGTAAAACATCCTGGGAAATATTTTTCTTCTGTAGACATTTTTCTTCTTCCCAAAAATTTAATGAGCACTGGTGTATATCTCTGTCAGATATTTCCCCATTTCTGGGAGGTGATGACTAAAATAATTGTGGTCCTAATAGCATTTACAGTGTGACTAGCGTGAATGGATAAATCTGGGAGGTAATCCCATCAGATTTGATTAGTTATACAAACCATTATTCTATTCCCATCTCACTCAAGTATGTACAACAAATGATCTAATGAACTGTCTTAATTCACATGTTGTGCTCCCTGTGTTTGATCATAAGCTTTGACTACACAATAAACATTAGTGCATTCATCATAAATTTTGGCCCTGTGGTGGGCTAGATTGTGTGAATTCCCCTTATTTTATCTGATTGATATCCCATGCTTCTTTTCCATGAAAACAGCAGGTTCTGCTTACAACATAGGAATATTTCACTGGAGGCCAACTGAGCCATCAATGAGATTGGCAGAAGAATGGAAGAAAATGCTTCTAAATGATGATAAGGTATGGGATCAAAATGGTTTCAATGATCTTATGCGCAAGCAGATGGGCCCAGCTGTTGACGACGACAGCGGACTCGTGTATGCCTATGATGGAACTCTTAAGCTTGGCCTTCTCCCAGCAAGCATTTTTTGCAGTGGCCATACCTACTTTGTTCAGGTGCTCTTAATTTTATTTTATTTTATTTTTATTTTATTTTATTTTTTCGGGGGAGGGTGTGTGCATCAGGTTTTGGTCTTATATTAATTTGAAGAACCAGGCTTACTAGCTTAATACTAGTTCTTTCTTTGACAAAAAGGGTTTTTATAAAGTTGTAAGCTTGAGCACATAATTTACGCAAACATTGGGATGTAATAAGAATTTTTCCTGTCAGGCCATGTACCAACAGCTTAGACTGGAGCCATATGCTGTACATACCACTTTCCAATATGCGGGTACTGATGGAAAAAGACACCGGTTACGGGAGGCTATGGTTTTTTATGATCCACCAGAATATTATGATACGCCAGGTTCTTAGTGTTTCTCAATCCTGTCCACTTTAAGCCATTCATACCTTTGCAATATCTGAATCCTATTACTATCTACTCCCACATTCCAAAAAGATAAAGGTTAAAGAAATGGTTAAAAAGACTAAGAGAGTTGTGCAGAATGAGATTTGATGTCCATATATTAAGTTGCAAGAAAAGCTCGAGTAAATAATTAATTAATTATGCCAAATGCTGTTGTATTTGACACAATATACTAATTGACGTTATGTGAACTAGTATTCTGATTCCTGCCGACAATCTTTTTGCAGGAGGATTCTTGACATTTAAACCTGGTATTCCTAAGAGCTTGTTCTTGGAAGGAGAGCATAACGTTGAATCACACTTTGCTCTGGTCAATTACCAAGTATGTGCTTGTGGATGTTTCTTAGTGGTGTGATTTTGCACCAACTATGTGTTTCTTGCTAACACGAACTTTGATATTCAGATTAAACAGATAAGGACTGCACTTGCCATCGCTTCATTATTGAATCGTACACTGGTAAGAACTGTTGGAATGTTTTACACCTTAATCTCCTGTTCAATTTTGTCTTTTTGCTGCTTTATACCTTGTTGAAATATCTTTATTTCTCCTATCACAATTCACTTTCAAATGGATAATGAACTCTGTTATCCTCCTACGAATTTTCTTTCTTTTTTCTCAATTACTCCTGCTGCTTTAATTTTGTCAGTTTATTTTCATATTCAATTGAAGTCTCCATTGTTGAATGAGGCCTTTAGTTTAGGAGATACTTCATAACTTATGTATTATACTTTGTATAACTTTTCTAGTTTCTTAAACCTGCTTTTTTTAATTCATTTTTTTACCTTTGTCTTTGATTTTAGGTAATGCCTCCACTATGGTGCAGGTTGGATAGGCTGTGGTTTGGACATCCTGGAATTTTACAGGGTTCATTGACTAGACAGCCTTTCCTATGCCCGTTGGATCATGTTTTTGAGGTATTAATGAATTCCCCCTGAACTACAATTTTATTATCAAGAATGTACTGAGAATCTAAAGGCGAAGTAATGCTCAGATCCAATAATTTATTTTTGTCATAAATTTTTAGCAAGGATTATATAGCCATTTTGACTTTATAACATTCTGTTAATGGAAACTCCTATCCATAGTTTCAGGATCAACAACATACCCAATACGGGTACCCATGTTCTAAAATTCTAATATTATGTTAAGTCATGGATATGAATTTCCAACTGAAATCCAATTGTCTATGGATGGAGTAGCTCCTATCCATATAAACAAGGGGGCACCACTCGATTACCGATGTGGGACACTTAACACAAGCAATTGGACCTTTCTTTCTATCAAACCAAAAAATTCTTTCCTAAATTTTTATTAAATTGACTTCTTTTGTTTGATTCCACCATGAAAACACACAATGCAGGTGAATACAATGCTGAAAGAATTGCCAGAGGAGGAATTTGGACCTGGAATTGGGATCAGGGAGTATTCTCTATTTGACAATCCCTACATGCCCCAGAAGGTTTATCCCTTCAACTCCAAATGAGCATAGATCAGATTATCTTTATTCTCTGGTTAACGTGTCCCTTGTTATTTCAGGTAAAAGATTCATGGCTTGATGTGCGTCTTTGTCAGGGAGGATCACCTGGTTGTGATGTTTCAAACATCACAAGGCAAGGGAAAACCATTAAGTTCCCTAAGCTGAGTACAGAAGAAATGGTAATTTGGATTTCAGGTCTAATTGATAATGGTATTTAAGTTCCGATTAGCATGATAGCTCACACAGGCATAAAGGAATTTCGAACGGATCAATATTATGTCACAACATTTAATAACTTTCATGCTTTCTAATATTATGACAAATTTTCGAACTTATTTCAATTACATTGTGCTTTCCCAACAGTTGATGAGCACATTTTCAGCCTTCAAGGATGTCAAAGTCCTGCAGTTTTCCACTATGCAGGATGCCTTCTCAGGATTCTCTGACAAGGCAATCTTCTACTATTTTCTACTTTACATGCTTTTCTTACATGCACACATCTTTCTGTTCGGGTTTCCTCAAATATACCAGCATCTTTGTGATCAGGCTAAGGAACAAAGATTCAGGAGACGCGTACAGCGGTACACAGGAATATGGTGCTGTGTGACGGATGCTTCTCCAGGCCACATATATTATGACATATATTGGGATGAAAAACCAGGTTGGAAACCAAGGGTTCCACAGAATCAATCAGAGGATCATCCCCCATTTTCATAAGAAAGGTGTTGCATCACTATTTCCAGAGATCCTCAGGGCCAAAGGAGACCAAGCAAAGGTACCGAATTGGTAGATACTTGTACTTAAATATTTGCTCTAAGAACAATGAGATTTAATTTTACCTCAGAGATGTAGTTGAAGCTTCTTCTGTTGTAAACTATTGCAAATTTTCTGCATAATTTAGGTCCCACTCGTTTGTTTAGCTTAAAAGTTAAAACCATGCGATTTTGAATGATTTCCTATAGAGATGGATAAAGTGGAAATTGAGGCGAACACTAACTGATTTACAATAAATTGTGGTGTTTAATAATATGATCTTACAAGATCCATGGATTTTGTCTTGTTGAAGCCTGTCTCAGCTCTTACGGTTTACTTTGGAAAAATATATAATCCTGAGGTGAACTTTTGGGTTGCTTGCTGTTTCACAGTTTTGGGTGTGTAGCATTGGAGAATGGGGATGGGCAATCTTCACCAATATGTTTACACAAGTTATCTTGCAACACATGATATGTTACATGTTATGTTTGATTTCACTATATGCGTTCAAGTAAGATCATTTATATGCATTACATAGTTATATAGGAATAGTTTCTAAATTGTATACCTTATAATTGAGTATAATGTTGGCTATTGGAGGTGAATTACTGTTTGATGTGTTTGCTGTGATATTTAGTGTAAAATGGTTTGAGTATAGTGTTGGCTATCGGAGATGGTCTTAAGCATTGATTCCTACATTCAAGGAGTAGAGGCAGTGCCAGCCATGTGAGACCTTTTGCCTTTCCTATAAAATACAGACTTTTGTTGAATCCTTTTTTGTGATGGAAGAAAACAATTGTTATATACAACAGCAGCAGGAGGCAACATATCTAGTCTGAATTGGAAAAAGTGTGACACAATAAACTAGAAGCTTGAATTTTGTGATAAACCAAGGCCATTTATATGTTGTTTTACACTGTCACATAGTAATAATTTTGACTCATACTACTATGTAGTATAATAGGTTCATACAAGTTTGATGGAATTTATAAGCACCGATTCAGAAACAGATTACACATATTTCAATTATATAAGATATTTAACATAATTCAATGATATAAATATTTATGGATGACAGGGATGACAAACCTGGCCAAATGTCAAATCCCATGACTTCTAACATTTAGGATAAAGTTTGATTCTCTACCCAATCCTCTATCCCTCTCATTTGTTCTTTGTAATTTGTGTGGCATAAGCTTTCACCACTCATTTCCTAATTTGTATAGGCTGATTAGAGAAGAAAAAAAAAAGATATGGATGAGATTGTTCTCCTTCAACCAATAGTTCAAAGGATGTCCAACACTATAAAAAGTATAAGAACTTAACCATCGCACTTCTTTAAACATCGCATTAAAAGTCAAAATGCCTTCCAAAGTAATCACTGAAAAAAAAAAAAAAAAAAAAACCATCACATATCATTTATTCATTCCTCTAGACAGCAGCAAAATCCAAGTGGAAGTAAATATATTTGCTGCCAGAACAACATTGTCCAAAAGCCTCTGGACATGGATAAGTTAGCACTTTTACATAATCAAAGACACAAGTCCTGATTATCATAAACAAGATTTAAAAAAAAAAATAAAAAAAAAATACAAGGGATGCAACTGTCGATATGATTGTAATGAACAACCATATGTCAAAAAAATGCCTACCAAATTCTGTATAATAAGGTTAAATTCATCATCTAAAACAACCAAAACTGGCCTCTCGACAGAAATGGCTGTGAGCAACCAGCAAAGCTCAAGCATTCTCTATCTTATAAATGTCAATATGCCGCCATAAATTGCAGAATATTTGTGCATTTGACCCTCTCAACTTCGAAAAAACACTATTGAGGAATCCTTTCATCAACGAATGGGTGGTACCTAGCAGCACAAGGTAGCAACAACTTTTCCATCAACGTCCAGGCGCGCAGCTAAAAGAGAGGCAGACGACTGTAGAGAAATTCTGTATCTTAGCTTCTTAACATACACATTAATCATCCAAATAATAGCAAGATCCGTCTGCTCGCGGTCCTTGGTTGAATCCAATTTGTTGATTCTTGGACGGTAATTTGTGGGGTACCTTCTGAATGTTATATCCAAATGCTGCAGAGCATCATCAATAGGTTGCATTAGTAAATACTATACATGAAAACAGATAAGTTATGCAACCATATAGGAAAAGATGATGAGAAATTCAAAAAGTTAATAATCAGATCAGATGGTGTGAAGCTCACAGATAAAAAAACACAGAGCAGGTTCATTCCAGTCAAAAATGAATGAGGAGGCGAGAATTGGCAATAATACAATCTAAAGATGGCTGCCCCTCGTACACAATCACTCTCTATCTGCAAGGTATGTTGCCACTTGCCCTAATGAAATCATCATGCTCCACGACGAATGCTGTCTTTTTTTGCATCATGCAGTATAAATCTCTTTTATGACTTCTGATCGACGCTACAATACGCTGCTCGGAATCAAGACATGATGCACTTGGTAAGTTCATCTATTAAATATATGTCGGCAGGCTGTCAGTCAGACAAGAAGAAAATTAAGATCTGTTCATCAGCAAATGTAGGATGAAACAAAACTATAATAAAATCATATCATCGTGCTCCAGACAACATAAAGTTTTACATTTGCTTTCTTTATATTATTCTAATTCTAATAATTAAAAAAGCACTGTAAATTAACTACGCTCAAATTGGAAACACACAAAAGAATAGGTAATAGCTACCCTTTCCCATGTGTGGATCCACTCGTATCATCGTTGGGGCACAAGACACCACTCCAATTAACTTTTCAAGATTATTATTAATAAATAAATAAATAAGTAAATAAATAAATTTAAATCTGGCTTTGTGACACAACTCAATTTTTTGTGTTGCGCCATCCCCAATGATTTTTTTGAATGATTCTCTAATTCGTACTATAGAAAATGAAACATAAATAGAAGTCGTTATGAATCCGGGAGAGATTGATGGGGTTCAAACCCCAAGATGAAACATAAATAAAAGTCATTATGAATCGGGGAGGGATAGGGGCTGATGGGGTTCAAACCCCAACCCTAAATTTGGAAGTTGAAGGATTGATGGGTTCAAACCCCAACCCAAAATGAAACATAAATAAAAGTCGTTATGAATCCGGGAGAGATAGGGGCTGATGGGGTTCAAACCCCAACCCTAAAGTTGAAAGCTGAAGGATTGACCACTAAATTAAATCCCAATCCCTAATTCTTATGGAGTATTTAATAAAAGAAAATTCCACTTATGTTTCTGATGTGAAGGCCGTATGTTGCATACCTGCAGGCTCTTAATGGTCCCTTATCAATTACTCCTATAATAGGCAACAACAATAATATCTCAGGAAAGGACTCACGATAAAAAATTATATGGAGAAAATATACCTTCCCCAGTCAGAGAGTCAGGGCACCCTTTGTAATTCTCCACCAGAGAGAATATTCACAACCTCTTCTTGATCCATTAGTTGTTCAATTAAGACAGGCTTCATGACATCTGATGACACAAACCGAGGATGCATGTAGAATATAGATATATAATTTTATACGTTATATTTACAGATCTTATATAAATTGATATATAATTTAAACGCATTGAATTAGATATTACACGATTTATATATATATACTAGTACACCCGCCCGCGCAATGCGCGGAAATATGGTTTATCTTTTTTTTTTTAAAAAAAATCTAATATTTTTAAAAATTAGATAATTTATTATATAAACTTAATTGGATCATGATGGGTGCGCACTCGGATGAGTTCTTCACTACCTGGGCTTTCCCCCCGAATGATAGCCGCCCCCACCTTTCGGCGGATATGATGGGAACTTGGTTCCCCGTGCCTGATTGTCCCTGTTCTAGTTTCTTTGTTCTTCATTTTTTCTTTTTTGTTCTTTCCTTTCCCCTTTCTGTAGTTTTGTTTTCTCATCCTTTGCGGACGTTTGATACGTCTCCGTTACCCAAAAAAAATTGGATCATGCTTTCCTTCTTTCTTCATCGATGTCTTCATCTCTGTTTGCAGAACAAACAATTAATAAAACAACACATATATAGACATGGCAAAAACCCGGTAAATAGCGACAATGCATTAGTTGTTTTATCCTTGCCACTTCCCTCTGAAGCACCGATTCTATTCTTGATCGACTTATAAGCTTAAATTAATAGACATGGCAAAAACCCGATAAATAGCGAAACAACATCTGCTCATCCTAAAGCGATTATAGCAGCTTCCGCATCTATTAATTTTGGTCCCTTCTCAATCGCATCAACCCTTGTTGAACAAAGTTCTCGAGAAGGAAAAATGACGCATCCTTTCTTTATTTGGCTTCTTTATCATTAATTTATTCGTGTTGTTGCTCAAGAATAATGATTAAATTATATTCATTGTTTCCTGGCACTGCTCATAGTAACACATTATATAGGAGTTTTATTTTAGAGTTGGTCATATCAGTTAGCAAAATAGATTTCAAGCTAATTTATAAAGACAATTAGATCAAACACATACCTAAGAAACATTATGCATTACTACAGATCTCCAACTTTAACTTCTCAATTGATCTCTCAGACAACTGAATGATAAACAATAAATTCACAATAGATTGATATTCCTCAAGAGCATATTTATATCATCGACTCCCCACTTCTCAAGACATTTTCCCAGGACTGCAGCATCCAGTATTGACATGTTTTTCTTCTCAAACCATGAGGTGTAGTTGCATGAGCTGCATCTCCAATCAATGCGACATTCTCCCACACATTTCCATCCAGAGGTTCACCATTGTAGATGGCATTCAAGAAAGACTGTTTTGTTTCACACATCACTTTTGCCAATTCAGGTACCCAAGTTTTCGTCGCTGCTTCATGCAATTGTTCAATCATATCATCACTCAATTGCATATTTACTGAATTTCCCTGGTTCAAGCACAAAAGGAATCAAATTGAGCATTGGTTAAAACAATTATTCGAAAACTCAAATTTGCAAGTTGAAGTATACCTTTAACTGTGGCTCTGGTTGATTAATATACCAAAGCCAATTGATCCTTCTGTTTAACAACTCATAAAGCACAGTGTGAGTTCCTTGTCCCAGGTTAAAATATATGCATTTTCGAAGATCCAGGTAAACCTTCTTAAGTGCTAAAATGGTTTCTGAGCCTTTATCTTCCGAAAAGTCAAGTACTCCTCTCCAGGCACAATAACCTGAACATCTACATTCATTATTAAGCATTCAAATTAACCAAAATTATTGAGGAAAAATATGACAAAAACAATGGTAAAAGAGAAAATGGTGTTAAAAATCATTAATTAATCATCTACTCAAAGCAATCGAAGCACAATAATATACTCCCCATATATGTCTCATCAGCTGATATCTATCTTCATTATTAAGCATTCAAAGTAACCAAAATTAATGACCCTTGTAATGAGGAAACAAAACATCAACTGCAATTTGAGGAAAGGTGTTCGACCTGCTCACTCACTGATTGTTATAGGTTTAGAAGCTCATTTTTTAATTTACAGTTTCATCTCTTCAAATGACACACCCCATGTATCGAACCTAAACAATAACAACAGAAAAATGAGAAAAACAATATAATATAATGAACACAAATAAACACACTGAAATTATCTAAACCAAATAAACACAAATTCAAATGAAAATTGGCAGTGGAATTAGGGGAAAAAATAAAGTTACCGTAGCTGCATTTGATTTGCCAGACAAATTCATTCAAATATTTTGTAAAACTTCTTTGTAGACAACATTCAATGTAATGTTGTTCTCACTTGAACTGTCATTACTTGCTAACAAAAATTTCAGACCTGCACGCCTAAGCACCCTAGATGCAGCAACATATAATTGTCCATGTGTGAACACAGGATCCTTCAGAAATACACCAACATGTCTAAGAGATTGACCTTGGCTCTTGTTTATAGTCATAGCATAGCAAACAATAATTGGAAATTGTCGTCTCTCAAATTTGAATGGTATCCTCTGATCAGATGATGTCACATTCATTCTTGGAATAAGGACTCGCTGTCCACTATTTTCTCCTGTGAGTACTTCACCCTCCAAAACATTTTGTCCCAGTTTTGTCAAAACTATTCTTGTCCCATTGCATAGTCCATTGACAGGATCAATATTCCTCATAAGCATAATAGGTGTTCCTACCTTAAGTATGAGTGAATGTGCAGGCAATCCAGAGCATTCTATAGAATTCAAGAATTCTTGGGTGTGAATTTCACTGAAAGCTAAAGAACCTCCATCGGATGGGGATGGCTTGTCTGAGCTCAGATAAACCCTGCTCTCTGCTTCATTAAGTGACATCATATAAGAATTAATAAATTCAACAGACTTTATCGTAGGAGCAAGTATTGCACGTTCCCTGAGATAATTTGAATCTGTCATAAAATCTCCGAATGATGGATAAATAGTAGAGACAATTGACTGTACCGGATCATCCTTATAATTGATGATAAGGTCAGAAGGAATTTTAACTTCTACCTCACCATCATTGGGACCGCTCAAAACCCCATCTCCAAGGGAACATAACCATCTGGAGAAAGTATCCAGTTCTGCTTGTTCATCTTTTGTGTTTGCACATCGTAGTCTCATGTTTTCAGTAAGTTTGAGAACTGTGCAATGCCTCCATAATTTTGATGAATTTAAGCTTGCATCCACAATACTTTGCCTTGTCCCCTTTCGTACCACAGGTAAGATTTGTCTGAAGTCACCACCAAATACAATTGTCTTACCACCAAATGGAAGGTTTGCATTGTTATTGTGTATTGTTCTCATAATATCCCTTAATGTTCTGTCCAGTGCTTCAAAACAATACCTGTGTGTCATTGGAGCTTCATCCCAAATAATCAAACGTGTTTTTTGAATGAGTACAGCAAGTTCGGACCTTTGGGATATATTACACATGGAATATTCATGTACTTCAATTGGTATTTTGAAGCGTGAGTGTGCTGTTCTGCCTCCTGGAAGCAACAACGAAGCAATGCCACTTGATGCAACACAAAGAACAATTTCACCTTCTGATCTCAACGCAGATGCCAAACCATTCCATACGAAAGTTTTGCCAGTGCCACCATAACCGTACACGAAAAATACACCTCCATTTTCTGATTTTGCTGCTTTTAAGATAGTGTCATGAACATGAAGCTGCTCCTTTGTGCACTTATCAAGAAATGTTTGATAGATTCCCCTTTGAGTTCCTCGATCATATGACATTTCATCCATGATAAGAATATTTTCACTTGAATAAGAAATGTCCCCATTTGGAAAAGGAATATCTGGGAAATCTCTAAGACTTCTGCCAACCCTTTTCAGAGATCTCTCAATTTGGATCAAAATAAGATTTTGTACTTCAGCATCAGAGAGTTTCACATCTGTAAAGAAAAAATAATATATATCAGTTGATTACTCTAGACAAATAGAAGTATAAATTGAGGTATTGTTTAGGGAAAAAAAAATACAGTTAACAATTGTAACTATAACTAATTTAAACTCACTGTTTTTGTAGACAATATCATCAGACATGTAGTGCCAACATTTAATCCACAGATCACCAGGAGATGTTATAGAACACGATCATAGTTGTTGCTGATGCCCAATGACTTGCTTCGTGCATACCATCAATATATTCACGATCATCATCTAATAGACCCAAAGCATAGCATGCATCTTTATAAGATTTGTACTGTACTCCTCCTATATTCCGCAATTCTTGAAAACTTCTTGGACCTTTAACCACATTAAGAAGACATCTCAAGTAATAAAGCTCTCCTGAAGAAGAATTAATGTAGTTTAATCTCCCAACTGAGAATCCTCTTTTTCTTGGACACCATTCTCTTGAATGATCTTTCCAAACAAATTTTGATGGAAATTCTGCATATGTTAATTCTCTTGCTTCAGGATAAAGAGAATTAGCCTTAAACCATGAGAGAAATTGTGTTTCCTTTAATCGTGCTTGTTCTAGAACATTTGAAATGTCACGATCTTCGGAGAAAACAACAGGCTGTTCGTTAGGTAAATGAAATGATAGACGCTCTACAGGAGGATTGCGGTAATGAATATCAAACATAAACAACCTCCATGATGCCTCACAGCCAGAGATATAACGAAAGTCATAGAACATCTGTACCTCATCAGAACGATCTGTTGCTGGAGAATTTGAAGTGCTTTCGTAGAATGAACCTGTGACTCGATCATATCCTTTATGAACATACTTAAAAAGATATTTTATTGATCGACTTTGATTGCACCACTCCACATTTATATGAGCACCGTACTTCATCAGTAGGTATTTGTTATGTGGGACAACATGTCGATTGTCAAAGAAGAAACCATTTTTTTCAACAGATCGACCATTATCCCGACGCCTATAAACAGGATAGCCGTCTTCATCCAGACATGTTGAATCAACAAATCTTTTTGGATAATGTTTGGAACATCTGTCATCAATCATACATACAGCACCTTTTTTCGCAGATCCGCACGGACCATGAAGCATTAAATTGCAGACTGCTTCGTAATACTGTGTATCACTATCTTTGTCTGGAATTTCTGCAGAAATAATAGTATCAATACTAAGAGGTGTTGCGCCATGAACTCCTTCGTCTACAAATAATAGGATATGTGCATGTGGTAAGCCTCTTTTCTAAAATTCAATTGTATACACAACTGCATTGTAATTGTAAAAAAAAAAAAAAAAAAAAAACTATGTTAATTTTTTAATATATCATTATTATATAAACTAGTATTTCCCCCGCCCAATGGGCGGAAATAATGGACCATATGATTAAAATTATCCAATTTAACAAATAAAATTATTCAATTTTATTATGTCTATTACATTCCCCAACCCCTTAAACTATTTTAATCATTACATGAGTACATCTATACATTGCATAAAAATCGACCAACATACGTCCTTACCAATATTTATATATTACTCCCTCCGTCCCACTAATTCTGTCTCACTTTCCTTTTTGGTACGTCCCATTACAATTGTCACATTTCCTTTTTAGGAAATAATTAAATATTCAATTACCAAACTTAACTCTATCACATCACATCAATAAATAAATATATTAAAATTCCAATCCACTATTATTAATGAATTCAACTCACAACTATAACATCACACATAAATAAATCAATAAAAATTCAAATTCATTACAATCACATCACATAAATTACTAATTTACCCTTACTTTAAATACTAATATACCCCTACATTAAATTCAATCATTTCCACATAAAAAACCGTGCCCAAAAGAAATGAGACGTTATAAACGGGACGGAGGGAGTACAATTTAGTATCTTAAAAAATACTTATACTACAAATAAATAAAAGTCAAATATAAAAATATTTCTACTCACGACTCTAATGTCATTTATTGATAAAGAAAGTCCGTGAAATTGTATGTACTCGATAATTGATTATTGATATTGATTCACCCTAAAACGTTGAATTAGAAATTTCATTAAGATTTAGATATTTCCAAATTCAGTTAGAAAAATATAAGAAATATTTTTCTAAATGAATCCATTGACAAATTAAAATAACTATAGTTTCATCAACTTATTGTCGTATTGTAATTTATCTAATTTAGTTAATTTATCTAATACAAATATTTGCTATTCATTAACAAATATAATATCAATCTATAAAGTACTTATTAATAATTTACAATATATTATTTAACTATAATTTCAATTAATAGAGTATTGGTTAAGAATAATCACAAATATTGAAATTATATCCCTTTGCCGACGCTTCGTGCGTCACTTTTCACCAAAAAAAAATATTTAAATTATATTTAGAGAATTAATATAATATCAACCCATAAAGTTTTTGTTACATTATTTGTTTGGTAGTATTCTTTTATCCTATAATAACTAATGAAATTAAATTATCTAACGTGAATTTCGCTCGAATTCGGTTCTCCTATATTTGAAAGTGCACTATATTTTTTTTCTTATTTATAATTCTTTCATTTTTGTAGTGAAAAGGAATTAATTTTTTCTATTGTTTATTATTCAACTATAAACCCAAAAAATTCTTTTATTACATCCTTTAGTTAGTAGTATTCTTTATCTCTAATAATTAATGAGATTAAATTATCTAACGTGAATTTCGCTCGAATTTGGTTCTCCTATATTTTGAAAGTGTACTATGTTTTTTTTCTTATTTATAATTCCTTCATTTTTAATAGTTAAAAGGAATTGACTTTTGCTACTGTTTATTATTCAACTTTGACTAATGCTTATACAACATCTATATAAGAAAAAACATAATCAAGTGGGATCTCGTTAGATTCGTCTCATCATGTAGTTTTTAAATATCAAATTTTTAAAATTTTTTCTTGTACACATTTTGAGTTATTGATGCGTAATTGATTATTAGAAATGTGTATTATATTGGATTGCGTGCAGAAAGTAAATTATGAGGAAATAGGTAGGTTACTGTTCATAAGGGGATTTTTGTGAGAGAGAATTGATAGATTACTGTTCATAAGAGTAGGTTACTGTTTATAAGAGATATTGTTTTTATATATTATATAGATCTTTCTTAAATTACTATGCAAGAATAATGAATGTTTAAGAAAATTTAACCTGCTTTGACCTTGCCAAAGATTTGTTCGTGCTTAAAATCCTGGAGCATGAGATCTAGCTTCATCTTGAATATCCTTGAAAGAATATCAGGCCGATCAGAAGGTATCAGTCCGAACTTTTTAGTGTACCTTGTAATTTCAGGCCAGGCAGGATTGCATGTGAAAGTAATAAATAAATTGGGATATCCAGTCCATCTGCATATTGCCATTGCATCTTGATAATTCTGAATTAAGTACCTTGCACCACCAGTAAAGGATGATGGTAGTATAGTTCTCTTCCCACAGTGATTTGGATTACTTTCACCTTGCAACAGTGCATCACTCAGGCCTTTGTACAAATCACACCGCAGCTTGCTTTGATTTCTGCGGATATAAAGAAGTCTTCCTGTTTCCACCATTGTATAGGTATCAACTAAAAATTGTTGGAAAAGCCTTCTAGATAAAAGCAAGAGAGACAATTCTGATTCTCTATCATGAAGCCTGAAGGAAAGAAATTCTCTCAGTGTAATATTTTTTCTCTTCATCAGTTGATTCTCATTTCTTGGAATATCATCTCTAAATCCATCCTCGCCATATGGAAAAAGCAAAGGATATTGCAATGGAATATAGGATGGATGTGTCTCATCAACTCGTTGTAAAAAGCCTGGTCGAGTTTCAACAATTAAATCCCTCTCTTCAATGTTTTCATCCAAATCTCCAACAATTAGAGCCGCAACTTCTGATACAGATGGTGTGTTATATGTACGACCATCACGTCCTCTTTTGCCTATAAGTCGGAGTTTGATGTTTCGACTTCCATGAATGTTCAATCTATCTCTGACCATTCTATATGATTTTGTCAGGACATTATGATCATCGAGCATCTTTCTAATATCCTTAACTATCTCAATGTCAATTTCCTCTGAGCCATTATTTCCCCTACGATAGAGGAAAAATAAAAAGAAGAAGAAAAAAGAAACATAATTAAATTAAGTTTTACTTCAAAATAAAACACACAATTTAATTTCATTAAAGAATAATTATACATATAGAAGAAAAAAAATTTAATGAAGAAGACCAACCTCAAGATATTCATCCTATTTTGATCCTCATTCTCAGTGTTGTATATATACAGTTGACCAAATGTAGCACGGGATCCTTCAGCTGGTAGTAAACTACCAATTGAATGGTAGTTTTGACCACTCAAACGAAACATAGGCGGAGAAGAGCCAGAATTTATGGTGTGGTCAATTTTTCCTCCCATTGATGTAAAATTAAACATACAATTGTAAGCTCGTATGTGTTTCAAGAAATTTTTGCTCCTTCCAGTGTCTTGAAAATATAATTCAGATAATAGCTGTGGAGGATTTGGTAACTTTGGTAGAACTGTTTTGCCATTTAAGCAGCATACATGATACTTTGGTCTTTTAGGTTTAAAGTGTTTGTTAACTCTTTCATCATACCAAAAAAGTGCATCGCAATGCTCACATTGATGGGTAGGATCACCAACATCATAATAATCTGTTTTATGAAAAACATAATTGAATTCATTATATGCGTACCAAAACAATAAAGATAACACTCTAATTGAAATAGATATTAAAAAAATGAAAAAAAGATAACATGCAGATTTGATACTAACCTGTAGAGGAATTGGATGTAGCAGAGTTTGTTTCAGATATGTTTAATTGCGGATTCACATAACAATGATTTTCTGCAAAGAATTCAATATCAACTTGAAAGCAATAGAATTGTACATTAAAATAAAATTGCATTTGGAGTATCTTCTAAAATATTAATTGAACTTGAATACATACGAAAACAAACAATCCTTGGATAAATTTATGTATGGGGCAACACATAAATTTTATTTAAATGAACAATAAATCATAATAAAATAATTATCATTAAGTTTGTTACTAAAATAGATGCATTTGAAATACTTAAATAAGAAAATTCTAACCTCCTTTATGCCCATTCTGTTGTGACGAAGTAGGTTCGGCTCTTGATGTTTGCAAGGATGGATACAAACCGAAATTGTTGTGCACTATAATTTACAATCAAATTACTTATAATGTCTATTATAATATAATGAACCATAACATAATGCTATTCGAATAAAATTGTATAAAGTACGATTCATATCTATAAGGAGTTGAAGTGTATAAGAAGTTAGAACAATATATACCACAATTTTTAATTTCAATAGTGCATCCTTAAATTTAGCATGTAAGATTTAGTCCCATCAATTAAGGTCCATTTGGTTGGAGGGATCTTAGATTGTATGTGGGAATGTGATTGTTGTGAATGTGAGATCACTGGGTATATGAGATTGCTGTGAATCTTATTTTTTCATATTTTAAGATTATTGTGTTTGGGTAGATTGAGAATCTTAGATTTTTAGTTCTAATTAATTTACAATAATGCCCTTAAATTTTAATTGAGCATATTTTAAAAATATGTCATTTTGTTATACAATATAAAATATTTTAACATATTTATTTTTTTTATTATAGAAATTTTTTTATAATAATTTATTGTATAATAATAATAATTTAATTTAATGTCTCTAAATATTATTATTTTTATTTTATATGTCATATTCCCCCACTAAAACATGCCCGAACCAAACATGGCATCTTTCATTCCATAGCCAGATTCCCGATGAGATTCGCGGTGGGAATCTTGGATTCCCCAAACCAAACATCTCGTAATTGTGTATATAAATCTTATTGCAGGACCAGGTTGCTCTTTTCTTGGCTATGGATCAATGCAAAAACTCGGACTTGGCCAACTATGTCTTCAATACTTATAAAATATGAGGAAGCCTCATACTGTTTCAGCAGGTAAATTTTGGCAAAGCCCAAAATATGATATAAATGCGTTCACTCAAAGAAGTTCCGACGCCGAGTCCTTTTTACCTGGTGATTAAAATCGTCTTCAAATGTCAACTCCTTAGGCTAGAACCCTAATTTACTGATCCAGGCCCTTGAAACCCGATCTTCGATTGCTAGTAGCTTCACGATTCAACACACTCTCTTCATCAGTAGTCTCCTGTGGGTCAAGATGGAATGCGTCGTTCAGGGAATTATAGAGACGTAGGTGCATTTCAGCCACCCTGTATTTATTAATTTATTGATTTGCCAAAGCCTGCTAAAATTACTCATATGTTATTTGCTAACAAACGTAATGAGAGTTTCTTTTATTTAGGAAAATAATAACCATAGCAGCAAGGAGTTAGCTTGAGCCGATATTATAAGAGTTTGAGGCAATTGTATAACCATTTTCAACTATTATCTGGATCCTTTTTTTTTTTTTTTTTTTTTTTTTTTTTTTTTAAAGGTCCCATCCTTCTTCAATATCATGATTGGGTCCGTTGGTATGTATTTGCAATAAAGAGAAGTTAAATAAGATAAGGGCATTTTTCATAGAAAGCAGCAGTTTTCAAATTCAACAAAAACTACATGTGGGTCTCTGACGAAGAAATTAAATTTCTGAAATAACAAAAAAAAAAAAAAAAAATTAAAAAGCATTATTCTTATTAAATCTATCTCAATCTCTCTTCTCAGTCTTCACTTCTTCGGTTGGGTTTGCACTACATTTTGAAGAGGAGAATGCATCCATTAAATTTTTGTTGATCTCATCATTAGGTTCAACAGAAGTCTTCATGGGCGGGTAACTCGGGGTGTCCTGAGAAGGTTGATGGCTCTCAGAAAACATTGAAGGATTATTGGACGTTCCGGATTCATCTTCAATGTGACTTTTTTCATCAACAGGTATTAGAACATTCTTCAAATAATTAACAACCAATGGTCGTTCAAACCTCCAAGTTTCTCCATCTCCAACTTTTACACCAAATATAAACTTCTTGTTCATTAGAAGCTGGAAGATATAAGAAGGGAATTCTTCCTCCTACATACAGAAAAAGATGTCAATTCATATAACATTCAATTGAATTGTTTTCTTAAAAAAAGTGAAACAATGAGTATAGATATATAATACCTCAGTCATCTCCTGGTACAACTCAGATGCACTCTTCCCAAACAGATCTTTTGCTTCTGTATCCCAAATGAGCAAGGAACATGAACTTGTATCATCCGCAACAAAGATGATTAATTTATACTTCATTTCTGGAGAATCTGGCCAGGATTTACACTTTTCACAATAAAATGCTCTATTCATATCTTTTAGCTTTTTTCTGCATGTACTACATGAATAATAGAACCATCCAGCTGAATCATCTATATTCACAACGATTGCACTAAGATAAAATGAACCACCCTGTTAAAATAATAATAATAATAATAATCAATAAGAAATATTCATATAATTAAGGTGGTAAAAGAAAATTTAATATTAAAAATTACCACCTGGGAAGAACATGTCTCTTTAATAGTCGATAATGACAATGTGTCCGAAGAAATTTCCTGTCCTTCAGAAGATATACTACCGGGAGGGAAGCTAGAGATTGACCTTTCAGATAAGGTAATATTGACAATCCTATTTTAAAATCATGTTACACAAAATCATTATTATTTTATTTGAATAATCTATATTATTATATTATGAAATTAATTCATAACTGACCTTTCCAGAAAATCTTGAACCTGAGGAATTTTTGCATTTAAAAGGAGTTTCGATACACGAAATGCATTTTGAATTTGGACTTTACCTAAAGTAAAAAAATAGATGAAATTAGATAGATCATAGCAGGAAATTATTGATTGAAATATAAATTCGTTAAATGTTATAGACACAAACCTTGATATGAAGTCGCACGACAGAACTGAATAATAAGTATATTCCTCGCAATGTCGTGCTCATTGAACTCCAACAGAAATGCGTCCACATATTCCTCCCATATAGTACAATTTAAAACAATTCCCCTAATGTTTGTATTTAAAAATAAAAATATAATTAATACTCTAGAAAAACTTAAAGAAGTAGATAAAATTTATTGCAAAATAGTTAATATATTACTCATAATCCTGAAGAACAATTTCAAGGAGGCGCTTCTCCTTTCCATCCCGAGTGTGTTTCTTCCTTGGATCTCCAATTTTTACTACGCGGCCAATAATATCTATTTTGAATAAGGAAAAAAAACAAATATATCAGTTAGTAGGTATTATATTCCATATCTAAATTTAAATAATGTTGAAAATATAAATGCTTAAAAGTAATCTCACCAAAAGGAGCTGCATCTTGAGGATCCTTCATTGCTATAATGTCTTTGAAAGGTTTGAAAATATATGTTAAGTCAGGAAAATCAGAATCCTTAGATGGAAATACATTTGAATTTCCATACAAATTGCCCTTAACCGGAACTTGTCTTTGTTATCATTAACAAAGAATCTAGATACTGAATAGACAGATCCCTCATGAAAAATCTTCTCAAACTTTTTAGCTACAGATTTTGCAGCAGTAAAGTGAAATCGGGTACCCTAAATTTCCAGAAAACCATATTATTATTTATCTAACATAATATTATTTATTCAAAAATAAGGGAAAGGAAAATTCACAAACCTCATGGTCATGTAAGATACATTCGAAGCTAATTATGAAGTCTTTTTGTTGACTCGCCACAGCATAACAACGCACGCACCTTCCCTTGACGACTGCTTTAACAGACAAATTAAAGGATTCAAATCCTTAAAGAGGGAAATATTATCCATTGGAGGAATGAAGGAACGTGAGTAGTATTTCAACTTCAAGTAAAAGTGCAATTGAAAGGATGCTTTATAAGATGTTTGAATTTATAATTTTAGCAATGGAGTGAAAGCATATTTATAGTGTTTTGTTTCCAAATCTTAATGATATAAAATCGGTTCCAAAAAAGATATAAAATTGGATTTGATGTGTATATATATATATATATATATATATATACTAGAACTCTTCTAGGTAGCGCGCGCCACGCTGCGCGCACCCGTTGGGGAAAAAACATTATAGAAAATTGTAATAAGATACTCAATTGAAATGAAAATAAAATTAAGATAAATTTAATTGTGAGATCTGGTTACACCCCAAAAACAAAATAGCAATCAATATTCAAGAAATTATCCAAATGCTGAAGTTCTAACTATATTTTTTTTATTGACCCGTTGCCAGAAAACTATAAAAGAAATTCAAATGAACAATCCGTGCACCTGTATGTACTCTTCTAGATTCTAGATAACCAACTATGCCTTGTTCTCAATTATATAAAATATAATTGCATCATACATTCCTCACCTAATTGCAAGCTCCCAAACCAGGCAACAAAAACTGTAAGAATGATAGAGCATGCTGGGCAATATCTGCAAGCACAAAAGCAAAAGAAGTTTCGATATATTGCTAGCCAACATCAGAAGCCAAGATAAATTGTAATGGAATGCTTTGTTAATCTGTGATGTATTTACACTTTGGATCGCATTTAGCTCTAGCAGCTATGCCTAGATAGATGATAACCAAATGATAATTTAAGAAGCCAATTCATTAAGTTTTCAAGATTCAATATGTAGTATAACATGGTCACAATAAGAACCACATTGATCTCATTTATGAGGAAAAAATTAAATGGAAGTTACAGAATATATCTCGAAATGAGCAGGCCATGTCGACAATTTCTTCTTTCCAGGCCGAACATTTTCACAACACGATCACATCGCAATATAGATTTTTTCTCATAAGGAAGCTGGCAATATCTTCAGTTTCTAAAACTAATAAGATACAGGGATGAATGCCAAAAAATTATTAGACCAAAAACCAACAACCATATACTACTACATCATTAGGATGTCAAGAAACAACATTATTTCATCATCATGATTCTAGCAGAAAAGTCTTCAAAGAAAGCCAAATAAACAAGCACTAAAAAATTCAACAGCAGCAGCTTCGGGGAGACAAGGATTTGAACGGATAAAATTTTGGGATAATACACATACTACTATATAACATAAAAATAATATTCCCCAACTCATTCAACAGTCATCATCTCCAACCCTAACTCAATTTAATCAACAAAAAAATCCCCAAATGTTCAACAATTCCACAAACTTCAAACATCAATGGAGAAAGAAAAGAGAATAAGAGAAAGAATAAGAGAGGGGATGGAAGAATCATAAAACATTGATATTTAGGGGGATAATGAGATAAAAGGCAACAACATATTCTTTAGAGAAGGCGCATAATCATTTGCCTTTAACAACGGTCAAAATATGCAAACTCCTTAATAACGGCATGAGAAGAAAGCTAGCAAATGGAATACTGCGAAACACCATAACTTGCCTTTTTTATTGGTGATACACCTGAATAGAATATGCATGTGCGTAACAATTTGTGCTTTGCATTTTTCATGAAGGCTTTGGACTCTAGCTCTGAGTTCTGATTCTTTTCCACCAATCAACATTTTTGGGTTCTAGTCCAATGTCTCGACGTGCTTTAGCACCAACAAAGGCATGTAAGAGCTGTAAATTCAAGTAAAAAAGAGTAAATAAAATATGCTGGGACAAAATGAAAGAGATTTAATCCGGTAATGCCAGGAATACCCCTCCCTCAGTCACATAGGAATATATACAAGACATTCAAGTTCCTTGAAAAAGAGTAGAGAGTGTTCACCAATAGAAAGACTGGCTGTCCCCGTGTCCAATGCGTAGACCCCATCAGTTGGATTTTCCTTTACGGGTTCTCGAACTCAAACCAAATTAAAAATTAATTTGTGGAATCTCCCAAAATATGGAATCTTCGTCCAATAACCTTGTAATAATAGAATTCAGTAAAAAGCAAACCACACACAAAAGAGAGAATTTGCACATTATGCTAAACAATGAGTTTGGATTATGCTTGTTGAAGACAGAGATAAAGCTGTTTCTTAGAAGCCGATTCATCATGTCATAGTAAACATTTCGACTATCCAAATTGAAATATCAGCATAAAAATGTAGCAATTCATTCAATTACACAGCTAAAAACTATCCATTTTGTACAACATTCAAATAAGCCATATCATCATGCTTCATGAGTCTCATATTCACAATGAAATTTAATTACTATGGTTTTTCATGAAATTAAAGGCAGTTTAACAAAATTGATGGCCATATTAATTGCATATATGCATTTTAAGTAAATGCAAATACAAATTATGAAAAACAATCGATAGTTTATAGCAGGAAAATACTTTAGAAGAATAAGGATAAACTACTACCATGGTAGCCCAAGAAAGATACAAGAAGTTAATATGAATCGAATGTGCCATTAAGAAATTATACCTGCGACAAAAACATAACTAATTTCTATGAGAGATCAAAATCAATGCAAAGAAACACTTCAATATAGTCCATAACTAATTCCCATAGAAGATCAAAACATAACTGCTTCCTCCTATTCATTTATTTCCTCCTATTGACATTTTGATCCGTAATGGAAATTAGTTCTGTTTTGATCTTCTATTGACTGCTTCCACCTGTTTCTTCCAATTGACTTCTTACAAATGCAGCTAAATGACAATTTACAAAGCACATTATTCGATCAAATGCTCTCAATCTGAAACCTACACCTCCCTGCCAGTGAAATGAAGGAATACAACCAGTTAATAGTTAGGCTTAAATGCAAGAATAAATATCATTCTAATCACAAAAAAAAAAGCTTCATATGGACAAGTTAATGATATAGAGACAGATGATTCATGAAGAAATTAAGTCATAAGCACACACCATTATGGACAATTTTATATCAAATTAAGTCATGTGCACACACAATTGAAGAATCCATTGAATTTCGCAACACATAGCACTTAGATGGATTCAAAATTTCAAAAGGATTCGAAATCTTAAATTTGAAACTCACAAACACGTTGCTAATATATAGATACCCTAGAATCTATAATGATTTCCAAGCTCAAGAGTTGAAATTTTTTTAGTAAAAGATGGAACGGGCAAGGGAATACGGAAGCAGGGATACACCAAAAGAAGTCTCTAATCAACTAATCCCCAAACCGAAAAACTAAACAAGTGACAGATTGGCAAAAACCACATACTATAAGAAAAATCTCCTACGCCCTATGTTTTGTGAGTTCGATCTCATCGTGACAGGGACGACCCGAACCAGTCTGGAGATCTGCGTCCCACATTTAAATCTGCTTTGGACGACCGGCGAGGGTGGAGCCCGGGACGGGCAAAAACGGCCACGATGGGGCAGCGACAAACAGAGGGATAAAAGTTCACAAATAAATCAGTGACCAAAGTTCAAATAAGCTTTACATGGAAAAACCGAACTGAAGATTCCCCTACCCCAACTGTGAAGAAATAATTCCACCGTCAATCTCCGAAATCAATAAATCCAGATTCAAATCTCCATAGCACATATCATTGAAGGAACAATCATAATGAGAATAAAAACCCTAGACCTGCGACTCCAAAAGAAAACATTTGTTACCTTAATCGGATGCTTGTGAGACGACGAGTAGAATGGTGATTGTGGAGGAGAGCAAGGGCTGGTAGGCGAGGGTTGTACGCGCACGGTGTTGGGAGGCAACAGATGCGGGGAAGAGCGATTGCGCGATTGCAGAGGAGGGCAATGGCTGGTAGGCGAGGGATGCATCATTTCAACATCTTTCAATTAAGATTTCCTTCTTGCCTACAGTACAATCATTGAAGTGATTAAAAGTATGCTCAGATATAGATGCAATATCTAATTATGTTTAATATATTTTTCTAACATATGCATTCCCCAACGATGGAGTTTACTTATAAAAATAGTTTTCAAAGGCCATCCTTTAAACTTTAAATTTAAAATCTAAGGACCAGCATTACTAAAAACTATTTCTATAAGCAAACTCCATCTTATCAGGAATTGGACCAACAACATCCCATGCATAAACTCCACATTTAAAATCTAACAATATCCAACGTTCAGAAAATACCACGTTGTCTAGTTTCACAAATGTGCATGCATATTCCCTGGGAAATGATGAAACCATCTCTTTTTTGAAGCAGCTTTCTTGAACCAGATTTCTTCTAGCAGCTGCTTCTTTCTTTGCGTTCCTGAATCCCATTCCACTCTCATACAGGCACAATAAACAAAATTTGACTAAATAAAACTGATTAGGATTGCATATTCATAGTATGCCTTTTAAGGTTTCCAGTAGCAACATAGATTGACTAAGAAACAGAATTAGGCTAAGCAAGATCTTTCACACATAATAGCAAGGAGAGAAATATAGCAGAACAGTAAACAGCCAAAGATCTGTCTGAAAAAATTGTCTACCAAACACCACTTTCATCTTTGTCCTAGAGAAGTAACCACAAGTATAGTGATACTTCCACAAAATTCCAAAGAAATTATTTATGTGGGAATTTCTTGCCAAAAGAGTTTTAGAAAGTTTAGCCTGGTTTCAAACGCATGCACTACCAAAACCGCTTGAAGGGCCCTGGAAAGACATAGATTTCAGAAAATTAGTTGAAAGGAGAATGTCACTTGATCTTAGTGGTTTGGACACAAATGGCTTATATAAGAATATTTCATAAGTGGTAACGGTTTTTCCCATGCTTACGAGCCACTATCACTATAAACAAGAGACTAATAATCAATTACATATATTAGTATTTCTATATAAGTTGTCATAAGATGTCGTATAAGAGGATATAATTGCCTGAGAAGTGCAGTAGTCAATTGAAGTTCGTTTAAGGTTGGGACAACATTTTCAATTTACAGAGAGGCCCACCTGATCACCAGACTCCTTCGATCACCAGACTCCTTCGCATAACAGGTAAGTCCACTTTTTTGTTCAGAAGCAGCTGGTACAGAGCCAGAAGATGCAGACACCTTCCCCGCAAGGAATCTGATCAGTTGATGTCATTCCTCTTGGATAGAGAAAGAAACTGCCTGACCAACACATACAATCCATCATTGGAAAATTGGGAGAAAGAGGTAAATCAAGGAATGTAATGAACTACATATCCAAGCTACCACACGATGGAAGCACTAAAGATACTTTAACTAAACCAAGACCCCACAAAGCAAAGCAATGTATTTTGGTCCCCAAAAATCTATAAAAGAAACAATTTAAACCAGGTTAATGGAACAAATCATGGAAGACTGAGTGCTTTAGCAATGCACTAAATATGACAATCAAGAAAATAGAGGAAACCACAACAACATATATTTGGCAAAATACCGTACTGTTTCTCACCCAAAAACTGCAAAATGCTAGAACGCAGCTTTATTGTATGTGTAGCATATACGCGTGATGCCACAGTGAAAATAGACGAAGAATATACAGGGAAAATTGGAGCAAAGAAATCATGAGATTGTACTAATTTCACAGGCGTGCAAATACACCTTCATTAATTAAAGAATCGTAGTACAAATAGTAGGCAGTAACACACGTGCAAGCGGGCAAAAATGGAGAAAAAAGCAACAGCCAACAGATTGAACAATGAAATGGAAACAATTTAACAACAGATAATACGACAAGGAGACTGGAAAATCATAACCTGAGCCAGCGACCAAGTTGAATCACCGATGGCTAATACAATGCGAAACCTGCGTCCGACGGTAAGGGTTCGAGAGAGAGATGGCGGCGGCGCGTAAGAGAGATGTGGCCGAGAGCCTGTGGTGGAGGAATGGTAATGGGGAATTAGGGAATAGGAAATTAGGGGAATGCGAAAAAGGTATACATTTCGGGAAATTAGGGCAATAGGAAATCTGGAGAATGGGAATTTGTGACATTCGCGACTGGGGAAACTTGCGCACTGGGGAAGGGTCGCCGGGGGACGCGCGCCGTGCGGCGCCTTGAACCACGCAGAATCCGGGACCGGCGCGAGTGCGAGGTGGCTAACGATGTGCTGCTCCGGCAACGGAACCCGCACGATGGTGGGTTCGTCCTACGGCCACGACAGCGCAGGGCGGGCCGGGGAACGGCGGGCGGCCACGACAGCGCACGGGCGGGCCGGGGAACGGCGGGCGGCAACGACAGCGCACGGGCGGGCCGGGGAACGACAGCGCACGGACGGGCCGGGAGTAGGGTTACCGGCAGATCGCAACTCAGGTCTATGGCGGCGGCGCGAGCGGGGCAGTGGCAGACCGGAGGCAGAACAGAACAAGGCAAAACACTGAGATGACGGATGGGGGGATGGCGGAAATGGTTTGGGCATGTGCGACAGTGGGAGAACGGAAAATAAGAGAATTGAACAGGGTCGCACAACCGGGTCGGGCTACACGGATCCACTACTGTTATACTGTAGATGAGATTTACTGTAGAAGCTACAGTACTGTAGCATTCTTGCAAAGCATTTATAAATATTAGATATATATATATATTCTAAAGATTTGATGAAGGTGGGCTTAATATATATACTCTAATTCTAATTAGTTTAAATCCATCGGTGTGTGTATATATATATCTATCTACTATTATAAGAGGAGAACTTAATCTCCATTTGATTCTCAGCCCTTGGATTCACACTCTGATTTAAATCTTGACCGTTGGATTGAGCTGCTGTGTTGCTGGGATAGATTCACGTGGCTACTTCTTCTCTTGCCACCTATCTTCCACTCAGCTGTCTTCTTCTCATTGTCTTCGAGCTGCTGTGTTGCTGGGATAGATTCACGTGGCTACTTCTTCTCTTGCCACCTATCTTCCACTCAGCTGTCTTCTTCTCATTGTCTTCGAGGCTTGGGACGGTTGCCTCCGATTCGTATTCTTCGATCGGTTCTATAACAAATAGGATCAAGGAATTTGCCCGATGCGCCTTTTCCGCCGTTGTCGGGAACATTTTCTCCGCGATTTTCACCTTTTGCTTTGCTATGGGTCAGTGGATTCCTTTTCTTTTCCATTTTGTTTTTGAATTTCTTGGGTTTTTCTTTATTTACACTTCTGGATTTGAAAGATTATTCCTTTTATTTATTTGTTTTCTTAATTTTGAGGCCATGTGCTTCGTTTTCTTCCCCATTTTACATTTTTATGACGATTGTTTTCATAATATCTGGCATTATTTGACTTATTGCATGTTCTTTGGGATTTCTCAATGAATGTTGATTAATATCTGTGGTGCACAAATTGGGCATTTAGGTTGCTGTTTGTTTGAAAACTAGATTAGATGTAATATTTTCAGACATCCATTATTTGGGGATTTGTTGTATTGTGAAGAATTTCTTGTGTGAATGGTTGAATTATTGAGAAATTAGGGTTCCCAATGTGGGTTCTTGGATTCCTCAAACTAGATAGCCAAGAAAGATTTGGGAAATGAGCGAGTTGTCTGTTGTCTTGAATCCATCTGGCTCTGCAGTTGGTACTTTACTGGGAGCAATGACCGGTGCACTGATTTGGCCAAGAGACGGAAGGTGGGTTTATTAGAGGGGCTTCGGTAGGGGCATTTTCGGGGGCTGTTTTCTCGATCGAGGTCTTTGAGTCGTCTCTGCTTTTGTGGCAATCCGACGAGTCTGGATTGGGGTGTCTTCTCTATCTGGTGAGCAATGAGCATTTTCCTTTGAAACAATGCAGAATTGGATGATTGATTTGCAGTCCCCTGTGTTTTTCAGTGTTATATTGTGTTATGACTATTTCGGATTTTAACAGATTGATGTCATAGCAAGCCTTCTAAGTGGTAGACTCGTACATGAACGAATTGGTCCGGCTATGCTTAGTGCAGTGCAGAGTCAGGTATGCACTGGTTCCTTTTTGCAGGGTGAGGATTGAATTCATGTTATTGGTTCCCACGTCCAGGTTCCTACCCGCTGCAGGTAATTTAGGTGGAATCCGTTGCCATTATTTCTTTTTCCAATTGCTTTATGGGAAAAATAGCCCTCTCCTCTATCATCGCCCCTTGCCTGCGCGAACCACTGCCCCGCTACCATCGTTAAATTCTTCTTTTTTTTCTCTTCTTCGCTCTATAGTTCCCCAAATTTCCGTTCATCAGAAATTGCTTCTCTACTCCGTGTCCCCGTCAATCTCTTTCGTACTAACCAGGTAAGCCCTCGAGTTTATTTCTGAAAACAGGGTTTTCTTTTTCTTTTCGTTTCTTTCTTTTTTCTTCTGGGAAACAAATTCTTTTATTGGAGTGATTTGGGATATGGATATTTTGGTGGGGTTTCTTGACGTGGGGAAGGGTTGGTGTATTGATTTCCTTGTAATATTCTTTTATTATACGGCGCACAGCTTTGCGTCGCGGTGGCCCGCGGCTGGCTGCTGCTGGTGGTGTCTGGAAAGTGTCGGGGTGGTGGGCAGCGGTGATCGTGTAAAGATTGATAGATTTTAAGCTAATATACGGATAGGTGCCAAATTAACATTTTGTAAAATATTTACGTGGATGTGTAGGGACCGTGTATAAATTCAATGAAGTTTAAACAGTAGGATTGTTGCAGGCTTTATGTATCCCTCTTTAGACTAGGATTGTTCATATGACAGTGTTTAAATATTGTTGCAAGCTTTATTGTGCATGCTAAGGTGCTTGCGAAAAGTAGGATTGTTGCAATTTAAACCCTACATTGAATTTAAAGAGTAGGATTGTTCATTTGTTCATTTGTTAAATGATGATATCAATCCAGAAGCAGAGTAAGCTGTCGTTTGATTCATTTCTGACTTATGCCGTGTTGATGCCTTCTCTAGACAATCCAGCAAGCTATAACCTTGTTAAAATTTTGTGGCTTCACAGTTGGATAAAAACTAACCACATCTTAGTTATAACCTTCATGGTTTATCTAACTTAAGTTTTGAAGAGGCAATGGTATTTGCCACTTTGTCCATTGACCTCATTCTGATGTTTTATGCAAACATGAGTTTTGAAGTTTTGTACAGGAAATTGACTTATTTCAGGTGGTTGAGGCAGCACGGGTATCTCGAATACAACATCTGGAGAACAGATTAATGGAATTAGAACCACGTGTGAGTATGGGAACATAGTGAGTGTATGTTCTGATGTGTTTTCTCTTTTGTCATAGGCCAAGCTTCTGGGTTGGTGTATGAGGTCTTCCTACTTGTTTGTGTTTGCTAATTCATGAAAAGATTTAGACCATGAGGTTATGTTGCCTGCTTTCATATCCCTTTTGCATGTTCTGTACAAACACTCCCTTTTATGAGTTGGTTAGACAGGCACCATATATGCTGTTATTTAAATTAACACCCAAGTCATTTCTTACTTTTAGTTTTTAGTTTATAATAATAGCATAAGGTGGAATTTTTGTATTTTCTATTTATTTATGCAGTCTCTGTTTAAGTGTTTATGCTTTAGATTGTTAAATGATATATACAATTTTTTAGGACATAAATTTGCACCCAACTGTGCTGCACCCAACCGTGAAACCAATAGGATCCTTATGGTCTTTTTATTCTCCAGGTACGTTTATGACTGGTAGTGAGCTTAATGATGAGTTCTTCGTTGATGGACAAGGAAGAAACATGACAAAAAACCAACTGATCTGACGGGATACAGGTATTGCGTTTAGTGCAGTTTGAACAAAACTATCTGGTCCTACTTTTTAATTGTCGTTGTATCTTTAGTAGTTTCTCATCTGTTGTCAGGTGGAATATCAAATGGAGAAATTATCAACATGAGAATAGCTTTCAAGCCAACTTCTACGATTTCGGTATGTTCTTACAAATCTGTTTGAGGAAATTATCAACTGATCTTTATGGTTTGTATGCCTGCTCAATTCTTACAAATCAGTTTGGATATGGGGTATGGGATCAAACATTCTCATTATTAATTTTTAGGCATTGATTTCCTGTTCTTTAATTTGTTTCGCTTTAGTTTTTGCATTATTTTGTTGTTTACTTTTCAGGGGTTTTTGATTGTGTAATGCTAAAAGTGATTTGAAAGCAAGGCTCCTAGGCTTGGAGTGGTGTACCAGATTTGATTACTTGGTACTGTTCAAGGTTTGTAGTTCGATTCATCTTTCTTAGATTTGGTTAGATTAAGTTCTTTTTCTTTAAGAGAATGGTTCTTGTGGAGAATCTATACTGTATTTGTCATTAGGCAGGACAGATGCACTGTTAGTTCCATCACCAGCAAAATCATTTGTCTTCCTGGCAACCTTCACATGAGATTCAAAAATTCATTAATGCAATAGCTTGCATGAAATCAATGATCTACCAAATTACAGTTTGAACGTGTTGAAATGCAAGTATAGTTTGAGACTCTTTCATTGGCAGAAAGCTATTTTAAGAACCAGGGGTTTGGGTTGTGTCGTTCGAGGAAGGTGTGTTTTCTGTTCGACTGGGGACGTTGCATTTGATAGATTTGAACGAGGATGAACCCCGGATATTTCAAATTCCCATAGTTTAGCTCATGAATTTTTAGATTCTTCATCGTTTATGTTATAGTATTTTTACTAAGTATTAAGGTTTTGCATTCGTCCTTAATTGGTTTAGTATGATGTTTTCCTGCAGTGGCAAATTCGCTATTCGTTTGAGTCCACTGCTGGTGTTGGTTTTTCGTATTCAAACACTGTCTATTTGTATACTGTAGGTGACAAAAAAACAGGTATTGGTGTTTGTGATCGTTATTCAGTTTATAGTTTGTGTGTTATAAAGTTGGGAACTTTTACGCTGTAAACAGTTTTATGTTATAGCCCTTCTGTTTTGAATGTTTTAACTGAAGATGTATATGCCTTTTTGGTGAGTTGGTTTGTGAGGTTTCCTTAGTACAAATATAGAAACTTTTACATTGCTGGATAATGTTACAAAGATGTATATTCTTTTAGTTTTGCAGAGGATTAAGGAGTAAATATTTGTTCTTGTATCTAGGGTAATCTCATTTTTGAATTGTAATACAACCCCACCTGAGGCCCTATTGTGTGTCTGTGTATATTGCTTCTTCTATTTATTTCCTTTTTATGCTAACCATTTGCAGTAACTCTTTTTCATTTTTTTTATTAGGCAATAACATTGATTGGAGAGGATGAAAGAATAAAATGTACTGGAAAGGGAACCTACCCAGGTTTGTCGTTCTATGTAAAACACGTAGCAGTGAAATCTCATTATTTTGCCTGCTAACAATTTGCCTGGTGATCTGGGCAATATTTATTTTCATAAGTTATGCTTGCTTTTTTTCCATTATTTTTCCATTCACCAATGAATAGTTCACTGTTATGCTTTGGTCGCTGAATCCTTGTCTCATAGGTGACTTCGGGCATGAGTCCAACATTCAACCTCTATGGCTATACTTTGATTGGTAAATTCCTTCGTTGCTGTAATATCTTGTATTCTAGGCACTTAATAATTTGTCCCCTTTTTGGTGGTTAAGTTTTATTATCTTGTCTTGTATTATAAAAAATGCAGTTATGCATCATCTTACACTACAACAGTACTTGCTGAGTGGAAGTCACCTGTCTACGATAACACAAAAGGGATAATATTGGTTTCAGCTACTACACGCCGAAATTCACCTTCTGTAGGAACTCTGGTCTGATTACATAAATTTTTTTTTTCATGCTATAAATTTGGTTAAGTTTCTTTGTAGAGATATTTTGAGGATGGGATATTGAGCCAGACAGTAGTATTTAATGCCTGAATATTAGTGAATGGGTAAATAAGGTTTTGTCTAACTATGAATGTGGCGTTCGAAATGGCGATGGTCAACTTCTGTGTTTTTTGTTTGGTCGGGCCATTCTTTGCGGTTCCTTTTTCGTATGCAATTTTTATTTTGTTCGGATTCGTGTACTGGCATTCTATGTGAGGAATTTACTCATTTCGGTCTGTGGATTGACTTCTTTGATGATTCATTACTGTTTCATGTTTGTAATTCAATTAGCGTTCTCTTATGGTAAGAACACGGGAGCTTATCAAGGTGGGTGTTGTATTCGCTGACAGAAGAACACGGAAGCTTATATTTTCAATTAAACCCAAAGAGGAGGAAGAACTGGTTGAAAAGAAAAGAAGCCTTATGGTAAGAAGTCTGTCTTTCATTCGTCTGATTAGTTGTAGATAACTGACTCCTTACAAAATGTACAAAATGGAAATTGTCATGGTTGAATTTCTGGTTATTCAACCTTGTCTGGCAAACCGATACATGATTGCTTATTCAAGTATTAGAGGCTTACCTGGAATTAGAAAGTCCTGACCACATAATCTGCTTTATTGTTAATAGCTTGAAAATCGCATTGCTGTAAACCTCATTAATGTAATTCAATAGAACTTTTCATATTTTACTTTGCGTGACCTGATATATTTTGGTTCTGACTTGGAATGTTGTGTAAATTGAAAATGCCCCAACTGTAGATTACCATTTACCACCAAAAGAATTCCAAAGTTAAAAGTCAAAATATATGAAATCACCTAAAATTCAAAATATATGAAATCAATAATATTCTCCTGCGTAACCTGGGAAATAATAATCCCTCACCAGCCACATTTTTGGTGAATCCAAAAGCAAGAAATTTTTATGATAAGCTGTAATTGTAAGTGTGGCATTTTTCAAAAGTGTGTTAAATTTTGTGAAGTCTACAATATTCGTTACCCTTTTTACAGTTGGATATATCCTGTGTTTGCAGGCACAGATGCAAATTGGAGATGTTGTCAAGTGCTGCGTAAAAAAAATTACATACTTTGGTGTCTTTGTTGAGGTAAACAAAAAGTTCTACTATGGTCGCTGGCCCTTTCCGAGGCTTGCTGATCTTTGTAATATTGCCAAGAATGCCATTTGGTTTCCACGTATTATTACTAATGAGGTGGCTAGAAAATATTTTGAGATGAATGGAATATTTGGATATGGAGTTTTGAATCACTGATGTCTTTCTCCTTGTTCACTGTTACAGGAGCTTTTTTATTTTATTGCAAGGTCATTGAAGCCCTTTATTGAGAGGGAAGAAAATTCTTCTGAGACTTCATATCAGGAAAGAAGGGAACTTGGCTTCACCTTTTCTTTTCCTGTGAAACAGACATCTTCACTTTCAGGGTATCTAATCAACTGGACAAAAGGATTTTCTGTTGATGATTTGGTTAGTGGTGGATTATGCTTGTTCTTGTAGGTCTTAATGCATGCGGTGGGTAGCTGTTAGTTTATGGCCAATACAGAGCAAGACTTATGTAGTGATACACTTTCTGCAGGTCGGAAGGGATGTCTCTGAGTCATTTATTTATGAATGTGAGTCCATTTCCTTTCTTTCGATTTCTTCCCCATTAACACATAATTGGTGCCTGAACTTATCTTCAGGAGTACTTGCACAGAGATGATTTATCATTTATCTTTTCGCTTAAGGTGATTGCTCAATTTTTATTTTATTTTTATCTCTTATCATTACTTGTTATTTGCTTTTGACTTTGCTTGACTACAGGCAGCTGACAATACTCCACTATATGGTGTTTGCTTGCATGTACAAGAGGTAGTTCAGAAACCACCTGGGGTTGCATCTCTTTCTTAGTTTCAGTCCAGAAACAGTAGGTTTTTGGTTTCTGCACCTCGTTGTTATTGTATCTTAACAAGAATGCCTTTCTTTGAGTTACACTATGAGATGTTGGCTAGGTAAGTACTAATTTCATTGAAATCTTCTTTGTCATGATTTCACACGTCTATCTGGAATTCCTCTAATGTAAGAGAACAATTTTTTTGTGATTTTCATTTATTGTGAAGCAGCATCATTGCCCAAGATCTCTTAACCGCATCAATAAGTCTGTTACAAATATGTCTCTCAATGATAAGTCTCATTCGAGATGTCTTTCAAAGCACCAAATAAATGAAAACATTGCTGGTCGTGATGCTGAAAGTGCCACAGATTGGATATCTTCTGCATTTCTGTTGATAGTGCTGGACCACTTGCTACTGCAGCCGCAGCAGATATTATATCGTGTGAGGAAACATTGAAAGTACATTCTCCCGGGAGTGCTGCCAGTGCCACTCAAGAATTGGACAAGGATGGTAACAAGAATATGTCTACTGTTAATGACAATACTTTTGAGAACCCTGAAAGCCAATCCATCAGTGACCAGACTTCAGATGCTAGCCCTTATGCATGCTGTAAGAACCAATCATCAGCATGTCGAGGATTTGAGTCATTATTTTGGTGAGTGGAATAGTTTTAATCATCTCAAATTGTTCCTTTTTTATCCATGCAGCTGTAATCTTCTGATTTTTATATTTATTTTTTCCCTGCTACTTAGGAGTTAGTTCTTTCTACCAAAAATTACATGAATATTTTAAATTCTTTAAGGGTAATGTAAATTTATGCCTCTCTTGTCTTAGTTGACTTTATGTATCATGGCAACTCTTCATGTAGGAGCCACATTTTGTTTGATTTGGTATTTGAACTTTGTCACATATTCTTTTTAATACAGTGTCAAATGAAACCATCAATTTACAGTATTATTCAATCTTAGACCACCGTTGTGGGGTTATGTATACTAAGATTCATGATTGTAATTCAATGCTTCTTGTCTTGCTGTATGTGTGGTTCATATTACTGAGATATTTTCCGATTGGTGGATCTCATATTCTCATGTTCATCTGTTGTCTAACTTATTATTCTCTCTTTCTTTTCCAGATTATCTGATAATGCATATACTCTTGTCGTATAGGTATTAAGAAAATTGGTGGCTATTGCACCAATTCACTGTCACCTCTTTAGCACTGAACTTTCTGGTTCTGTTAGAAAACTTACAAAGTCTACTACCGAAGAATTGTCCATATTTGGGAACATAGAGAAAGCCGTTCTTGAGTACATCTGCTCATGGAGCTCAAGTTCTCTGAGTCTTGCAGGCATTGACCTCGTTGGTTGTTTTAATTCTTGACAAAGACAAAAAGCAACAGATCCTCCCTGATGTGGGGCATTCTTCTACTATTTCTCATTTTTGGGATATCAATGGCAGGAGCTAAGCAACTGCATAAGTAAAATAGAGAGCTTTTCAGATGTGGTACCTGATCAGCCTTCATCATCAGTTAGGCCATCCAATTCAATGCCTCCACTTCCAGCTGGCAGCCAGAATGTTTTGCCATACATATTATCTTTTTTTGTAACATGTGAGAAGTTGCATCCTGGTCAGTCAGGTGGAGGCCAGGATTTTAGTATTAATGATGTTTCTGATGGTAATGAGTCTTCTGGACCTGTTAATCAACAGATCAGTTCTGGACCTATAAAATTGCTGTTTGAGGTTTGTGTTGTACTGTGTTCACTAATTTGCATAAATGTTGGAACATCATGATATTCTAAATATTCAGTGGGAGTTGATTTATAATTTCTTTTTTTTATTTCTTGTTGCAGAATGATATTAGTGACTTATGTCATGCAATATTGGAGGCGCACCATTTGGTTTACATTGTGGGCTGGTCGGTTTTCCATAAGGTAAAATTGGTGAGGGAGAGTAGTACTAAAGTGCCCGAAGGAGGTGATTTGATTTTGGGTGACTTGCTGAAGTACAAGTCTCAAGAAGGGGTGAGGGTGTTGCTACTGGTTCGGGATGACAAGACTTCACATCAAAACTTTGGTTGATTGTTTTGTTCAAGCTTGTCCATCTATGTTGGGCCTAAGGAAGTCCTTGGGTGTTTCCTATTGTGTCCCTAATAGGGGGTCTAGAGAACCAAATACTTTTTCCCTTAACCTCTTGTTGGTCTTGTCTGGCTTTCCTTCTATTTTTATTTTAAAAAGTAGTTCCTGCAAGAATTTATCCACCAATGAATGTCCATTTTGGCACCAGAATTCTCCCAGGTTTGTTGACATGTTTTCTTTATGTTTGCTTAGTGTATAAAGTTTTTATGATTCTTTATTATTGTTCTTTACTGTGCTTTATCTAACTTTGTCTTCCCTATGTCGGTTGGCTTATTGGTCCAGATAAAACAGAAAGACACAAAAGAAGTGTTAAAGCATTGGTTTTTACATTACATTACGATTTTAAAATTCACTTTTAGAATATTTGTCAAGTTATTTGCCATATCTGTGCATTGTTAATTACTGTAGCTCACAAGGTGTTCCCTAGACAGCCCTCGCATTCCGAACGGAAACTTCTCCGTCGTAAAACTATAACTATTGTAGATAGTCTTTTTTACATGCTTTCAGTGTACCAGTGTAGAAATCTTTTACTCCTTTTAATGATCATGAGCAATTGCAGAATGGGGACAATTTCGTTTGTGTTCTCAGTTTGCTTTATTAAGACTTACAAGGAGATTGTGCTTTACTTACTTTGATGCTCACTTTAACCAATTATTCGTATTTTCAGATTGGACTGCAAGGGGAGCACCTCCATATATATGATACATATAACTTAAATTCTGTAAGCTGTGTATCAACTTCAAACCCTCCTAAACATCAACCCCTAACTTGTTACAAGGTACTGAACTTTATCCACTTATTTATTTTTTTTTACTTTAAAGATGAGTTTCTGGTTGTAGTTTTTAATACGACTTCATATTCTGGAATCAATAGTTGTACAGGCCACTATCGATACATGTGCAGACTGTGATTGAATCTCCACCTGGACAAGACCCTATTGGATTTGATATCGTGAGCATGGGAAAGGGTTAGCTTGGTTAAATGGAAATGAGAATGGACGATACTGGCCAAGAAAAGCCTCCAGCGATTCATGTGTTGAGAAATGTGATTATAGAGGCAAATTCATGCCCCAACAAATGTAATTCAGGTTGTGGAGAACCTATACAGAGATGGTAAGATCTTGGGCCTACTATACAGTATTCAGTTATTTCTGTAAAGTCCTCTGTGGAAGTTTATATTGTTTTTGCAATCATGTTGCTGTTTGGCTTGGCTTGTTTTGTTGAATTTTAATTTAGGGGAGGTTTTTGTTTATATCTTACAGTAATAGGGGTGCTTCCTTTGGTCTCTGATTCAAGCAAGCAAGTTTTGAGGCAGCTAGGAGACAGTTGAAGAAAGCTTATTTGCTTAGGTATGTCTTGTTAGTTCATCTTCAACTGAAATCTAATGAGAACTTGTAGTTCTGTTATAATATTCCTGTATTCTTTATTGTTTGGCCTTAGTTTTTTCTTGCATAAAGGATGATAATGGTAATATTGGTTGTGATGAAGAAAAGTACAGGAAGACGAATAAGATATATGTTATTGGTGAATCCTATAGAAAAAAATTGTTATGGATGGGAATCCACATACAGTACCTATAATTATTCTTTTTTTTCTTCATGGGCAGTTGTACGTTCTCATTATTATAAACCACATGTAAAATCTATGGTTAATGATGTTCAATATTTTCTAAGCCTTCAGCATCATCAATTATCTGGGAAAGAGATTCACATCTCCAGTGTTGCCTCTAATCTTTTTGCTTCTTCATCTTTTAGAATGTTCTCGAGCTCACAGAATATTCTCCATTGTTATTAAATTAAATTCATAGGTTATTTTTTAAATCCATGTATTTCATATTTGTTTCCGTTGCTTTGCGGATGTTAGAAAATTTCAGCTCTATATAAATTTTATATTGTTTGATTTTGGCTTCCTCAACACTACATACTTGCTTTGTAAATTAAATATAACTAAATTTCTTTGAATGTAATAAGTATTGTATAAGAAAACCACGTGCACTTACCTACAATTATTTTTTTTCCTCCATGGGCAGTTCTACACTCTAAATACGCCGTGCATCGCACGGTTCAAAAGCTAGTATATATATATATATTCAAAAGATTTGACGAAGGTAGGCTTAATATATATTCTACTTAATTTAAATCTATCTTAATTTAAATCTATCGGATTTTATATATATATTCTAAAGCTCTAATGAAAATGGGCTTAATAAATAGTCTAATTATTTAAATAAGTCGGATTTGGTATGTCTATATTATAAAAAAAAATATACTATCTTATTATAATCCTAAGGATATAATCAAATCATCTCTTGTAGTACTTATTATAATCATGTATCACATATATTCCTCGATTTGAATACACCATGTATATATTAATTTAAGTTCGGTGTGTATATATATATATATATTCAAAAGATTTGACGAAGGTAGGCTTAATATATATTCTACTTAATTTAAATCTATCTTAATTTAAATCTATCGGATTTTATATATATATTCTAAAGCTCTAATGAAAATGGCCTTAATAAATAGTCTAATTATTTAAATCAAGTCGGATTTGGTATGTCTATATTATAAAAAAAATATATATACTATCTTATTATAATCCTAAGGATATAATCAAATAATCTCTTGTAGTACTTATTATAATCATGTATCACATATATTCCTCGATTTGAATACACCATGTATATATTAATTTAAGTTCGGTGTGTATATATATATATATATATTCAAAAGATTTGACGAAGGTAGGCTTAATATATATTCTATTTAATTTAAATCTATCTTAATTTAAATCTATCGGATTTTATATATATATTCTAAAGCTCTAATGAAAATGGGCTTAATAAATAGTCTAATTATTTAAATCAAGTCGGATTTGGTATGTCTATATTATAAAAAAAATATATATACTATCTTATTATAATCCTAAGGATATAATCAAATCATCTCTTGTAGTACTTATTATAATCATGTATCACATATATTCCTCGATTTGAATACACCATGTATATATTAATTTAAGTTATCTTAGGTAATTAATTTATTTTATATTGAATATTATATATTAAGATTTTAGGATTAAACATTGTTGGATGAATTAAATGTGATTGTTGAAAAAAGGGGGTGGGGAAGTGGGAAAACTTGACTATATTACTTTTATATATATATAGATAGATAGATATATAGATATAGATATATAGATATAGATATATAGATAGATATAGATATAGATATAGATATATATATACATAATTATTAACTTTGAAGATTTGAATTTAAAATTATTAAGTATACTAAGCAACTATTCATAAAATTTAATACCCTAAATGTAAGATTTCTTGAAGATTGGATAAATCAATTTCAAATGAAAATTTAACTTTAAAAAATTTATTCCATAAATTCAAGATAACATATAATACATATTATATTATATATATATATGGTATATATAGTCTATTATCCCTTTATATATATTGTCATAGAAGTTGTTCCAAAAAAAAAAAAAAAGAGTTAAGCAGCCAAGTTAGGGATCGTCTGCCAGAAGAATCCGATTTTCTTTTTCCAAGTTGGAGGCCGACGACGACGAGGAGGTTAGGTATGTATGTAGTCGGCAATCAATGATTTCTATTTCTGGTCTTAAAATATAGCTCCAAGAGTTTTATACAACTGCTCCCCCATCCAGTGTTTTTCTTTTTTTTTTTTTTTTTTTTTTTTTTTTTCCAATGGTGGAGTGGATTATTGCTTCTTGGTTGTTCGTCGATTGGGCTTTTATTTTGTTTGGAAAGAAATCCAAGCTTTTTATTCTTCTCTAATAACTATTAGTATTTGTTTTGAACTAACAGATGCATACTTTTGAACTCAAAAAAAAAACAGATGCATACTTTGAATGAAGTTAGATGGGGGCTTTGGAGTTATTTCCATGCTACTTAGATTTGCAGACAGTATATTCACAAGATATTATTTAATTTGCAGACAGTATATTCATTCGTTCAATTGATTCCTGATGAGTGATGATAACAATTCACAAGATATTATTTAATTTGCGTGGCCTTCGCAGATAATGTGTTCAATTCAATTCAAGTTTCCATCTTTGCTAATTATCTCTGATTTGCCATCTCAATATTAGAAGAATCAACGTGTTCCTCAAATGTTCAAAGCTTTTACTTTTTAGGCTGGCAGGCAAACAGGGGCGGATCCACTTGTTAGATAGCATAGGACACCAATTTTGCTGGTTTGTATATATACCTGGATTAATTAATTAATTATTGTTGTTCTTGTTCTTGCTTGCAGGTATGGACGGAAATCTACCTACGGAGTTGACTGAAAACATTCTCTTACGACTCCCTATCAAGTCACTCCTTAGGTTTACTACTGTCTCCAACTCATGGGCTAGCACCATCACTAGCCACCAATTTCATGTGGCTCATCACAAATATATCAAGAGCTCTACCCACAATATTTTTTGGATTCCAAGCATATATAAAAATCATAAAAGGGGCCATTTGATCCAAATCAAGGGTCAAGAAGTCCAGAGATTATCAATGGCCTATCCAGAAAGTTCATTTAGGTGCCGTAATTTATGTTGTTGTAATGGCTTGATACTCTCAACTTCAACTCGTGGTCGTCCAGGAGAAAAAATGATGTACGAAGTTTGGAATCCATCAACCGGATCATGTATAAAATTTCAGTGCCCATACGAAAATTCATTCGATGATGAAGATGCCTTCCGTGGCCTCTGTTATGATCCATCAGCAGCAAGTTGTAAAGTGGTCATTTCTGATATGATCAAATATGCAGTTTTTGACTGTATGAATAACCATTGGACTGAGATGAAGGAGGTCAACATCATCATGGAAGACCCAGATGATTTTTCACCTTATAAAGGAGGAGCCTCATCTCTGAATGGTGATTTCTTCTGGATTGCATCATCGTCGTTCCCCGAGGATTTTGCTTTTGGAGACATTGAAATAGTATGTTTTGATTCAAGAGAAGAAAAGTTCAAAACGTTGCCCAAGCCAATACAACATGACTATGGAGAGGTTAATGAAATGAGTTTTATTTCAATGGGAAACCACATATGCTTGCATATGATTTTCCCGGGAGCGTCCCGGCAAGAAACATTTCAATTGAAAATTGATGGTGGCCAGTATTCCTGGAAGAAGCTCCATTTGTATTGGCCAAAAATTGATGACTTGAGGTGGATACGTCCAGTGTATCTAAAAAATGAAAATGAGATTTTACTTACAGTAAAGCCCACCCAGGAGTACACTGACCACCTTCAGCTTTATAACTCCACACAGCAAACTTCTAATGGAATGAAAACAGATCCTAAAATTGTAGTTTTGAGACCCATCGTTCCATTTCATAGTACTCTATTCGGCTTTACATGAAGAAAGGGAGTTAATATTTCCAACAAATACTACCAAGGATTTTTTAGTTTTTCAATTGAATTCGAGGCTATGAAGGAGGGCCTCTTATTTTTTTTGTAGTGGTTGATAATTATTCTGCATTTTTCTCTGATTTTTCGATAGTAGTATGATTTTATAGTGGTGATAATCATTTTGCAATTTCTCTGTTTTCTAGACATGATTTATGAACGTTCAATGTCATAATGATTATTTAGTAGTCATGACTCATATATGTTGATTTCACTCATCTTTCAATATTTTGTTTGTTTGTTTAAATTATAGTATTATATTGTTTGAATCAATTGCACTCGGCTAAAGTCCAAGGGTCATGAATCTCATTTATAGCCACAGAGGGTATTTAAATATTTAATATGTAGTAGTACTTATATTTACTTTAACCCATTGCATAGAGGAGATAATATAGCTTCACTTGTTTCATTCAACACTACTTTAAAGAACCATTGCATAATAAAAAATACAGTGTGTTTCCCTTGCACCTATAAATTGGTCGACAGATAATTTACCCACTGTAATAATATTCTTTAAAAAAGTGTTGAATAAATTCCAACATTAACCATTTAATGTGTGAAAATATAGAGAAATGTAATCTGGAATTGTTTGTTACTCCCTCATTCGTTATTTATATTTGTTTAGAAATAATAATAAAGAACATTTTTAATATAGTGAAATTATTAATTCATTTCACGTTATAACTAATTATTTCTAAAATGATTAATATATAAGCAATCGTTTATATCCTAGTTTTAAATGATATATAAATGTATTAATTTAAGAGTCGAACGCATAAGGAAGATAGTCGTCGTCATCATAAACTAAAAAAATATACTAACAGGTTTTAATTTGTTTGAGGTACTACTTTGATATACTAATAATCTTGATATTACTTGGCTTCTGTTGTATGCATAAAGTACTTATTGTTAAGCGGAGTATATTCTAGCTAATGGGTTTTGTTTTATTTTATCTTTAACTAAATGAGCAATCTGTGGAGAATAGCCGCCGTTTCAAAAGAAAAGGAATACGGCGGCCTCTATCTAATCCCCTTTTTAATTTGTTCCCTCTGTGGAGAATACCCGGAAAGTTGGGCTCATAGCATTTTTCTACTGTACCTAATTGGACCAAATATAGTAGTATCTGGAAAGGGCTCAACTAAATTTTCAGATCCCTATGGACACACTGTGAGAGGATCCCCAGGGAGGCAGCAGAACATCGAAGCTATTGATGCTATCAGGACCCCAAACAGACTCCATCCTTAATTATGCAGCGAATAGTGGAACGCATTCGGGAGATGTCGTAGAATGAGCTGGAGGAATGTATTAATTCGATGCATGTTTGGAGATGAGAAGGGAACAAGGTGGCCGACGGGTTGGCAAACCGTGGAGCTTCGAAGGAGGAGGAGTTCTACACCACGTATGGGCTTTTCCACCGGATTTCATCCAATAGGCATTGGCAGCGGACGCTTTGGGTGTTTGCTAGCCTAGGCTGCAGTATTGGGTTGTCTTATTGTTGTTTTGGTCTCCTGTGTTTGTGTTTGGTTTGTATCGGTTAACTTTCTCTGGCTCTTGGTTTACCAAAAAAAAAATTAAAAAATCTAATGACCAATCATGAGTAAATTTCAAAATTTATCATCACCATCAACTTTCATGTATTGAATAAATTTCCACTTTACATCCTAAATAATTTTTTTATAGTATTTTTTTAAATGTTTATACAAAAACTTTCGAGATAATAATTTTTTTGAGCCATTTCTAGATTTTCTCCAAATGCAGGAACACTCCACGGGCCAACAATCTTTATGGCCCAAAGTGAAAATCATATTATTCTGGTGGCCTATTTAAGTTTTTTATTTTTTTATATAATTAAAATAAATAATATGTCTTTCATCAATTCATCCCATTATTTATGTACAACTTTCATTTTTTGTCCACACGAATAAAAAAATAATCACTTAATAACAATGTGCCAAACCACATTTCGAGGCAAACCGCTAAAATGAGATTGTTCAATGCCTTGGTACTACTAGATCTGTCACACCAATGTGCGTCTTCCCATCGGAGACCCCTCAACATAAGGTTAGGGATTCGATTTCCCTCCTGACCCCCTATCCATTCCATATACTATCCTCTTTGTAATTTATGTAGCTTGAGTTCTCAAAAGTAAAAATAAAATAAAGAAAACAAAAATAAAAATACATTCTTTTGGAAAGAAAGATCAACTATCGAATTTTTCGGTTCCTAACATATATTTCTTTAGAAATGACATTAGAAAAAATAAGGACTTCTCCAACCATCAAGAGAAAGTGAAATAAAATTAAAGATTAAGAGGATAAGGGGTCTCCGATTGGAAGGCGTGCATTGGTGTGACAGAGGGGTATCGAGGCACTAAGCAGCCTCATGTTAGTAGTTGGCCCCGAGATGTGGTTTGACACGTTATTAAATAGAGAAAAATAAAATTAACAAAAAAAAAAAAAAACCATGCTAGCGGGTGAAAGAGGAAGAGGTTCTATGCGCCATTTCCATGAGATATATAATTTCTTCGAGGTTAATTGCATGAATTCTTCTCATTATTCTTCTTTCTTTGACCTTAGTAGAAATCAAAGTTTCGTAGACTGCTTAAGGAGTCTGAATAAATTCCAATCTATAAATTCAAACTCGCTAATTAACGACCCTCTGCAGGTTAAAAAAGACGAGTCATAATGATGAAGACATGAATTGATCATACAAACCATTGGATAATGAAATGTAAATAAAAATTATCGAGTTCCAGAGAGAGTTGTTTGGAATAATACTAGAAGAGAAGAACAGATTGAAATCCATAGATAGATAGTAGTTCTACTTATCTTGCAGTACCATCTTATTACTCTTATTCTGAAGGGGATTCTAGCGAGATAACAATGTGAAAATTGGATACAACACATCCAGGCATCATTTCAACTTCTTAAACATGCCTTTATGCTTGTGTTTCCCAAATAATTTTCCTCGCTTGAACTTGCCATGCTTTCCAAATTTTCCATGCTTCCCAAATTTGCCATGCTTGAACTTACCATGATGCTTGAACTTCCCTCCATGATGGACCATGCCAGGATACCCATGGTGCCCATGGTGGGCGCCCAAGGCGGCTGCAGCTGCCGCCGCACCTCCAGCTATGAGTCCTCCAATCCCTCCTGATCACCAAAAATAGGCAAAGATTCTTATTATTATTATTATACCACAACAAAAAAAGGTATGTGGTTAAGTATTTAGCAACGATTAAGTATAATATCGCTAAAACATGAATAATCTGCGGCAAAATCCAAATTTTGAGTTTAGTGATACTCTTAACAACATTTTCTGAGGTGTTGCTAATAACAATTTTATAGTTGTGATGTAAGAAAGTATTCAGAAGTAGAATCTATTGTTGATAAGCACAACACACGACCATTCATTCTATTGTTCTTATTAAAGATTGCATTTCATAAAAAAAAAAAAATGCGAACATAAACCAAAGCAGACCATCAAAGTTCACTTTGATATATGCAAATGAAGCGTTGAGGATAGTACCGGACTTTGTAGAGCCAGATGCACCAGGGTGGGGGTAGCCTTGAGGTGGCACACAAGTAGCTACATTTTCAACCAAATACACATCTAGCTCATTGGATTACAATCCCTCGTCCAAACTATCCCAATTATGTGTTGGAAAACGGCATAAACGTCAAATGCCGTATTTGTTGAAGCCATCAAAGTAATAGTACTGCGCCATCCGAGTTGATTTCTCATCTACGGCGCCGAAAGTATTGAAGCCACTATAAGAATAGTTTTAGCATGTGTTGATTGTATTGTGTGCGTTTTCATTCCTATAAATAGGTACTCAGATTGTTGTAATTCTCAGAGCGAAGCAAAGCAAGATATACAAAGCAGCTTTAGCTAAACAACTCTCCGCTTTTGGTTATCGTCTTTAGATATCAAAAGTGTAAAGTGTTCTTGTGTGTGTGAGATATCAAATCTACAAATTGGTATCAGAGTCTGAGTGATCCAAACTCAGAGCAAAACATTTTGAGTATAAACACTCAAATTAAAAGAATTAAATTTACCCACCGTGGTTTCCTCCGAGCTGTTGTCCGCCGCCTGCAACCTCTTTCCGGCGAACACACTCCACCACAGCGCCGCCCAGCCCAAGCTGCTTTGTCCTGTTGCTCCCTCCACCGAGCACACAGCCTCCAGCGCCGTCCCTGCCTTTCCATCTCCGGCGCACCCATAAAATCCAAGCCTCGACGCCAACGGGCGATCAATAGCAACTCCACCAAGGCCCTGTTGTGCATCAAAACCACTGCTCTGTGCTTCTTTATTTGGTATTACTCTATGACTTGTTTATGTTGATAAAAAGAGAGGAAGGTCCGATCCAGGAGACAACACATTGAAGTGGAGCAGCCAAGTGGTGGAAAAAACTCTTCAGCAACCAAATTAATAACCTATCTACCAAAATTAATTGCTGACCACACACACATATATATATTATATATTTATATATATATTATATATTAAAAGTATATATATAATAGAGCAAAAAAAAGATATATATATATATATATATATAAATATATATTATTTATCCAGGTCAAATGGCGAATATCACGGGACAAATGTCACTGCCGCAGCTTACGAAAGCAAATTACGAGAAATGGAGTATTCAAATTAAAGCCCTTCTTGGAGCTCAAGATGCATGGGACGTGGTTCAAAATGGTTTTGTAGAACCAGAAAATACCGGGAAATTAACTGCAGCAGAACAAAAAGCGTTGAAAGATGCGCGATCCAAAGATAGCGGAGCCCTTTACATGTTATTCCGAGCCGTTGACGAATCAGGCTTCGAAAAAATATCCGGTGCCACCACCTCAAAAGAAGCGTGGGACATCCTTGAAAAATCATTCAAAGGAGCCGACCGGGTAAAGCAAGTGCGTCTCCAAACCCTTCGTGGAGAGCTTGAAAGCATGAAGATGAAAGAATCAGAAAATGTGTCTGACTACATCACCCGTGTCCAGCCCTTGGCAAACCAACTCAATCGGAACGGAGAAGAATTGTCCGATGCCAGAATTGTGGAGAAAATATTGAGATCATTAACCAATGATTTCGAAAATGTTGTGTGTGCGATTGAAGAATCAAAAGACCTCAAAGTGCTCACCGTTGAAGAGCTCGCCGGATCTCTCGAAGCACACGAACAAAGGAAAAAGAAAAATAAAGAGGAGTCACTCGACCAGGTACTCCAAACCAAGGCGTCAATATAAGATGAGAAGGTTCTCTACACTCGAAACTTTCGGGGAAGAGGACATGGCCATGGAAATCATGGCCACGGTCGTGGTATCCAAGGCTACAATTATGAAGGATACCATAAAGACAAATTTCAAGGAAGTCAAGCAAACTGGCGTGGAAGAGGACGCGCTCGAGGAAGAGGCGGTCGAACAAATTATTCCCACGTCAAATGCCAAAAGTGCCACAAATATGGTCACCATGCCGAAGACTGCAACAACGAGGGTTGTTACAATTGTGGCAAGATGGGACACTTTGCAAAAGAGTGTCGGGCCAATAGACGAGTGGAAGAGACAACCAACCTAGTCGTGGAAGAGAAATCAAATGGAGGTGTTCTCATGATGGCGCACAACGATGTCAACGATGACACATGCTGGTACCTCGATTCTGGAGCAAGCAACCACATGTGCTATGATGAGCATCTATTCAAAGAAATGCAGAAAGTTGACAATGGTCATGTATCATTCGGAAATGCATCAAAAGTGCAAGTCAAAGGCCGTGGTACGATATGTTTCACACAGAATGATGGCTTGATAGGGACAATCCAAGATGTCTACTATGTCCCAGATCTCAAAAACAACATCTTGAGTCTTGGCCAGCTCGCAGAGAAAGGTTACTCAACCTTTCTAAAAGATCAGTTGCTGCATCTGAAAGACAAGCAAGGACGTCTAATAGCTCGAGTCGAAATGGAGAGAAATCGAATGTACAAGTTGAACCTGCGAAGCTTGCAAGGGAAATGCTTGCAAGTAAAAGAAGTAGATAAAGCGTCGCTATGGCATCACCGCTTTGGCCACTTACATTATGATGGCCTGAAAAAGCTAGTGAAGATGAAGATGGTGAAAGGACTGCCTAGCATGGATTTTGGAGGAGAATTTTGTGAAGATTGTGTACTCGGGAAGCAAACAAGAGCCTCATTTCAAAAGAAGGCCGAATATGAAGCGAAGAATCCACTTGAGCTGATCCACATCGACATATGTGGACCAATTACTCCCGAATCTTTCAGCGGAAAGAGATACTTCATCTCCTTCATCGATGATTTCTCTCGAAGGACGTGGGTCTATTTGCTGAAGGAAAAATCCGATGCATTCAAGGTGTTCAAAATATTCAAGGCGAGTGTCGAAAAAGAAACTGGCAGATCCATCAAAGCAATTCGATCCGATAGAGGAGGCGAATACACCTCGACAGCCTTCCGAGAATACTGTGAACGAGAAGGCATAAGAAGATTTCTGACAGCACCATACTCGCCCCAACAAAATGGAGTAGCTGAAAGGAAGAATAGGACCATCCTAGATATGGTTCGGTCGATGCTGAAAAGCAAAAAGATGCCCAAAGAATTCTGGGCAGAAGCTGTGATGTGTGATGTCTACATACAGAATCGGTGCCCACACATGAAGTTGAAGAATCGAACACCACTGGAAGCATGGAGTGGTAAGAAGCCTACCGTCTCTCATCTAAAAATATTCGGTAGTGTAGCCTATGCACATGTACCAGATCCGCGAAGGATGAAGCTGGAAGATAAAAGCAAAGCATATGTTTTTAACGGATATGATGGACTCACAAAAGGGTATAAGCTGTATGACCCGATAAGCAAAAAGGTGATAACGAGTCGAGATGTGCGAGTGAATGAAGCAAATGAATGGGACTGGAATAACTCAAAGGAAGTTACCAACGAAGTCGCAGAATCGTCAGCCGTTGTTCCGACAGTTCTATCAACAAATCCTGAAATTGTTGAAGAAAATGAAGAAGAAGAAGAAGATGAGCCACGACAACCCCGGATGAGAAGTCTACAAGATTTGTACGACTCTACAGAGGTACATCTTGTATGTTTGTTGGCAGATTCTGAAAATATCAAGTATGAAGATGTCGTACTAGATGAAAAATGGAAGGCAGCCATGGATGAAGAAATTGAAGCAATCCAGCGCAACAACACATGGGAGCTCACTAAATTGCCCAAAGGAAGTCAGGCCATTGGAGTGAAATGGGTTTACAAGAAAAAGATGAATGCACAAGGGGAGATTGAACGATACAAAGCTCGTCTTGTTGCAAAGGGATACAGGCAAAAGGAAGGAATCGATTATGATGAAGTCTTTGCCCCTGTCGCAAGAATAGAGACAATCCGGCTACTTATTTCTCAAGCTGCTCAGTACAAATGGCCAATATTCCAAATGGATGTCAAGACAGCGTTCTTGAATGGTGTACTCGAAGAAGAAGTCTACATTGAGCAACCACCAGGTTATCTGAAACTTGGAGGAGAAACAAAGGTGTTGAAGTTGAAGAAAGCGCTTTACGGGCTAAAGCAAGCACCGCGAGCGTGGAATACTCGCATTGATGCATATCTCAAGGAGAATGAGTTTGAGCAATGTCCCTACGAGCATGCCCTCTACATCAAGAAAAATGGATGTAACATTTTGTTTGTTGCTCTTTATGTTGATGACCTCATTTTCATGGGTAACAGTGATGAGATGATAGAAGACTTCAAGAGAAGAATAAAACAGAAGTTTGAGATGACTGATTTAGGCTTGATGAAGTTCTTCCTTGGTCTAGAAGTTAGACAAACCGAAAGAGGTATCTTTGTATCACAGGAGACATATGCGAAGAAGATCTTGAAAGAATTCAAGATGGAGAAGTGCAACCCCGTATCAACACCTATGGAACCTGGAGCAAAAATTTCAAAGTTTGATGAAGGAGAACAAGTTGATCCAGGAAGGTACAGAAGCTTGGTTGGAAGCCTTCGCTACCTCACATGCACAAGGCCAGATATTGCACCAAGTGTTGGAGTTGTAAGTCGGTTCATGGAGAACCCAACTTACTCACACTGGAAGGCGTTAAAGAGAATCCTCAGGTACATTCAAGGAACAGCGTCACATGGATTGTTCTACTCGAGGACAGAAGATTACAAGCTGATTGGATACTCTGACAGTGATTGGTGTGGAGATATTGATGATCGAAAAAGTACTGCAGGGTACGTGTTTTTTATGGGAAATATTGTTTTCACTTGGCTTTCAAAGAAGCAACCGATCGTGACGCTCTCAACATGTGAAGCTGAATATGTAGCAGCATCTTGGTGTGTATGTCATGCTGTATGGCTCATAAATCTATTAAGCAAGATGGAGATGAAGCAGTCAAGCGGAACAATGATTCACATAGACAACAAATCTGCAATTGAATTGGCGAAGAATCCAGTGAATCATGAAAGGAGCAAACACATTGATGTTCGTTTCCACTTTATCCGTGATCATGTGAAAAGAGGAAATGTAGAACTAATGCATGTGGCAAGCCAAGAACAAGTGGCAGATATATTTACAAAGCCATTGCCAAAGGTACTGCTTGACAAGTTCAAGAAAATGATAGGGATGATAGATGGAAGAAGCATTTGAAGTTTACGGGGGAGTTTTGTTGGAAAACGGCATAAACGTCAAATGCCGTATTTTTTGAAGCCATCAAAGTAATAGTACGGCGCCATCCGAGTTGATTTCTCATCTACGGCGCCGAAAGTATTGAAGCCACTATAAGAATAGTTTTAGCATGTGTTGATTGTATTGTGTGCGTTTTCATTCCTATAAATAGGTACTCAGATTGTTGTAATTCTCAGAGCGAAGCAAAGCAAGATATACAAAGCAGCTTTAGCTAAACAACTCTCCGCTTTTGGTTATCGTCTTTAGATATCAAAAGTGTAAAGTGTTCTTGTGTGTGTGAGATATCAAATCTACATTATGCACAGATCCACCATAAGAATCCAACATCACATAGATTTCTGTTGATTTTAATCAGAATTGACCATTTTTCAAACTTTCATATGCGATCGCCCATGATATGCAGATTACAACTATCCAATGGATATACTAGAATATCCAATCTATAACATTTCAATAGCATTTATGCAGCCATAGGAAAAAGCATTTACAGGCTCAATCAGTACTGTTCTCGAACCGAACAGACAATGCAGAACGGTCAAATTCAACTGCCGCATATGACGAAATTAACAAAAACCTTACTGAATCTAACCGAAATTTCTCTTTATCAAAGCAATGCATTTCTTGATTCCAAACTTGGTAAAATTGCACACAAGAGTATTCGCAAGAAAAAAGTAGTGGAAATAAACGAATCGCTTACAATGTGTTGAGTCATGTAAATTTGTAGGAAGTTCACAACCGATGATTGAACTTAGAGGATTGAACTTCTGGTTGTACTGTTTTTCATTTCGGGCATCGCTATGGGAAAGAGTCCGAAGTTCGAGAAGACCCCAACGGCTCCTTTGCTGAAATGGGAGGAGGCATACTAACGTATCTTTCTTGCAGGAAAACTCCCCCATTTCAGGAATAGAGCTGGTACTCTAAACCCTGAATTATCCCAACGGCTATTTCCCTAATTGGCAAAATTATTCAAATGAGCCTGTGGGATTCTTGGTTTAAGAGAGGGGTTTCGGCATTCTGAGAGACAGAGTTACATCGATCAGATTATAATCAAAAATACTCTCAAGAGCGTAGAGCCTCAAGTGAAAAGAAGGAACCCTAACTGATTATGCAGCATTCGTGTGAATCGACTCAACCTGTGGCTGCAAGAATCAGTGTTCGACTTGGACTAGAAAGTGTGCAACTGAATTGATCCTTTCCTTGGTGCGTCTGCGACCATTGAAGGAGGCTGTCCAAGCGACTTTGGGGATTGCTGTTCCAATCGACTCCGTCGCTCTGAAGGAGGTGCATTCTCTGACGTCTTCAGGGAGAACTCAAGGTGGGAAGCTTTGAGGGGTTGGAATAGGTGGAGATACCTAGTCAGAAGCTGGGAAGGTTCCTGATCAACCAACCTACCTCCTGGAAGTCCTGAAGAGGAAGCTCTGTCCGAGTTCTACTTATGTGTATGGTTGTGAACCATGATTGAACCACATAGTAAAACTCTCTCCTGGATTGGTATCCCCCAGATGTAGGCCGAAGGCCGAACTGGGTCAACAACCCTTGCGTCTCTAATTACTCTTTATGCTTGTTGCTTGCTTATTTATCCGCTGTGCATGTGTTTTCTGATCAAGCATTTTACATTGGTTGTTTGATTCTGTGTGTTCATTGTGTTAGACTGAACCATTTCATTGAACTGTGCATAAAGAGTACATCTTGTGGTTGCTGGGAACCTAACAAGTGGTATCAGAGCCGCACTCTTCCGAGAGAGATCCCTACTACAAGATGAGTCAAAGGTGGAACTACACGCAACCTCCCTTACTGGATGGTTCCAACTTTGCCTTCTGGAAGAACAAGATGCGAACCTTCCTCATGTCCATTGATGACTTGGCTTGGAACGCGGTGAATGTCAAGTATGAGGTGCCAACTGTGACAGCTGATGGTGTGACCAAAGAGAAAAACATCAGTGAATGGAGTGCCACTGAGAAATCTCTATCCAACATGAACTCCAAGGCTCTGCACGCCATCTTCAGTGCAGTCACTGATGACCAATATTTTCTCATCTCCAACTGCACTACTGCCTTTGAAGCATGGGAAATATTGGTTAACTCTCATGAAGGGTCTGCTTCTGTAAGAAAATCCAAACTCATTGTTATTGATGCTCAATTTCATAAACTTTGCATGGATGAAAATGAATCTGTCAATAGTTTCTTTAGTAGAGTACGCACCTTAACCAACCAAGCCCAACAACTTGGTAAGACCTACTCCACACAGGAGATAGTTACTAAAATTGTAGGTACTCTTCCTGAGAGATTCAATGCCAAGATTGCTGCTCTGGAGCTTCAAGAAAACTTTGCTACTATAGGTGTGGATGAGTTGATGGGTATCCTGCAATCTTGGGAAATGAGCCATTGCAAGAAGTTCTCTGGGAAGTCTGTTTCATTCAAGGCTGAGACCAAATCTCAGACTGCCCCTGCTGCTGAGGGCTCAGGCCTCACCTCTGATGATGAGGACCTTGCCTTGCTGTCCAAACAAGTTGCTCGTATCCTCAGAAACAAGAGATCTAAGGAGTTTGGAAATCGAAGGGGTGAAAGCTCCTCTAGCAGCAAGCCTGACAAGAGGAGAAGTGACAAACATACCAAGAAACCCTCTCAAGAATCATCTGATTCAAAAGGGACTCAGTGCTTTGAATGCAAGGGGTATGGTCATGTTCGAGCTGATTGTGCCAATCTCAAGAACAAGTCCTCTGGGCATAAAAAATCCTACCATGTCACTCTCAGTGATGATGATGAATCCAACTCCAATGAGGGTGGAGATGAGGTCGGAGTAGCGTTTGTTTGTCCCTGGGATGATGCATCCGAATCTGAGTCTGAAACAGGTATTTCCTCATCCAGTGTCAATATTGTTTCATCTGATGCTGCTGCTTCCACCTCCTACAGGGATGACAACCAAAGGATTGAAGCACTCAGCAACATGTATGACGAGTCAAATCTCAGGTTGGAACAGACACTTGATGAACTGGATGGTGCCCTCCGTGACTTAACCATATCCAGGGAAGAGATTGCATATCTCAACAATGAACTCGATGAGCTGGTTGCCAAGCACTATGTCCAAGGTGAGGAGGCCAAAGAATATCTGAAAGAGCTCAACAAATATAAAGATGCACACTTTGAGCAGTGGAGAGCTCTTAAGGATGCTGAACACAGAAGAGATGAATTGGAGTATCTTGCTGCTCACTTGCAACCTGCCAACATGGAGTACTGTGTCCAGATTGATGAACTCGCAGTTGAGCTTGGTGAACATATGACAGCAAAAAGGGAGCTGACAGAGAAAGTTGCTGAGCTTACCACCCAAAGGGACAATTTTCAACTCCAAGTGGTCAATCTCACTGAACAACTAACAGACCTAAAGGTTGTGAATGGAGCTCTCATTGAACAGGTCTCCTCACTTGGTGATAACAAAGTAGAGCTTGAAGAATCTATTGCCAAACTGACTGCTCGAGTCCAAGATCTCACCTCTAAAGTCACCAAATCTGAGGACTTGGCAAACAGGCTGAACAAAGGGAAGGACGTTCTTCAAGAAATCCTTTCTGCTTCCAAAGTCCATGGAGATAGGAGAGGAATTGGCTTTGTGAAAGAAAGCAGCTCATCCGCTCCTAGGACTTTTGTCAAAGAAGGGAGTAGCAGTTCTGCCACCTCAGGAAAGGACTCGGAGGACTCTCCAAAACCTGTTAGGAGATCCAAATCCAAGAAAAGTAAAAGGAAGACTCCTCCAGCTGTTCCTCTTGAATGTGCCTATTGCAAGTTTTATGGTCACAAAACTGAAAGCTGTAGACTTCTCTCCAGAGATGCTTTTTCAGGGAGGCCAATGATCTGGCCCAGCGAAGATATCAAGAGAAAGATATCAAGGAGAGAATGGAAAATCAAATGCAACATGCTGTGCAGCATGGCTTTCCATTCTACATCCAAGAATGGGAAGAAGTCCTGCTGGTATTTTGACAGCGGGTGTTCCAGGCACATGACTGGGGACAAGGAGCTTCTCAGTAACTACCATGAAGTTGATGGAGGATTTGTTGTTTTCGGAGATGGCAACAAAGGAAAGGTGGTTGGTCAAGGGTCTATTACAGAAGATGGATTTTTTGGCCTCAAAACTGTCTACCATGTGGAAGGTCTTTGTGCAAACCTGATAAGCATAAGTCATCTCTGTGACAACAAGTTGAAAGTCCTGTTTGATGAAGATTGCTGCTTGGTGCTCGACTCAAATTACAAGTGCATCACGAAAGGTCAGAGATCCAATAATGACTGTTATATGCTCTCACAGTCTTGTCTATTTGTTGATAGTAAAAGTTCTCTTCAAACCCAACTGTGGCATGAACGACTGGGTCACCTGAACTTTAAGGACCTAATTAAGCTGAGTCGTACTGGAGCAATCAAGGGTCTTCCTACTCTGAGCAAACCTGAGGAAAGGATATGTGACAACTGCATGAAGAACAAGCAACATAAAGCTACTCACAAGTCCATTGATCAAAATGGGACTTCCCAATGCCTTGAATTGGTTCATATGGATCTTTTTGGACCCACTGACGTAAAGAGCTTGGGAGGTAAGAGCTATGTTCTTGTCTGTGTTGATGACTTTTCACGCTACACTTGGGTATCCTTTCTCAGGGAAAAGAGTGAAGCACTCAAAGCATTCATCAAACTGTGCAATCAACTGTCAAACGAGAAGGACTGCAAAATCAAGAGGATTCGAAGTGACCATGGTGGTGAATTTGAAAACCATGCCTTCGAAGAATTCTGCAGTAATGCTGGGATCAAGCATGAGTTCTCTGCACCTCGAACTCCTCAACAAAATGGTGTTGTGGAAAGGAAAAATAGGACCATTCAAGAAATGGCAAGGGTCATGCTGAATGCTAAAGGAGTTCCTCAATACTTGTGGGCTGAAGCGGTTCATACAGCTTGCCATGTCATTAACCGCGTCCATCTGAGAGCCACAACAAAGAAGACTTCATATGAACTCTGGACTGGTAAAAAGACTACTCTTTCATATTTTCACATCTTTGGAAACAAGTGCTTTGTTGTGAATGACAGGGAGCACGTGGGAAAATTCCAAGAGAAAAGTGAAGAAGGAGTCCTCATGGGATACTCTTCTACCAGCAAGGCTTACAGAGTCTACCTGCCCTCCTCTAGGAAAGTGATTGAGTCGGCCAACGTGGTCATTGAAGATAAGCCAAGCCTCTTGTCTGAAACCACTCCAGATATCTCTGCTCAAGAAATTATCAATCTTCAGTCAGACTCGTCTGAGTTACCTTCTCCAGGAAAGGATGATCAGAGTTCAGTCCATTCTACTGAACTGAACCCCCTGCTGACCTGTCCTCCCTCTGGAAAGAAAGTTCACAGGAACCATGATGAAGAAGACATCATTGGTGACATTAATGAAGGGAGAAGAACCAGAGCCAAGAAGAAGATTGACTACAGGGAGCTGGCTGGGCTTCATTGTTTCACTTCCAGAATCGAGCCTAAAAAGGTAGAAGAAGCTTTGTCTGATGAGCACTGGGTGTCTGCTATGCAAGAGGAGCTTCAACAATTCTCCAGGAACCATGTGTGGGATCTTGTGGAAAGGCCATCTGATGTTAATGTGATAGGAACCAAATGGATATTTAAGAACAAATCAGATGAGAATGGTAACATCACAAGAAACAAGGCGCGGCTGGTTGCTCAGGGATACACTCAAATCGAAGGAATAGACTTCAGTGAAACCTTTGCTCCAGTAGCAAGGTTGGAAGCTATCAGACTTCTGATTGCAGTGGCATGTTCATTTGAGTTCAAACTGTATCAAATGGATGTGAAGAGTGCTTTTCTTAATGGGTATCTAAAAGAAGAAGCATATGTTGAGCAACCCAAGGGGTTCGAAGATCCACACTATCCAGATCATGTGTATAAGCTCAACAAAGCTCTCTATGGTCTCAAGCAAGCCCCCAGGGCATGGTATGAAAGATTATCAAGCTACCTGTTAGAGCATGGATATGAAAGGGGAAGTGCTGATCAGACAATGTTCATCAAAAAGGAATCTAAGGGATTTATTGTTGCTCCGATCTATGTTGATGACATAGTGTTTGGATCAACATCTCACATTCTTAAGGATGAGTTTATTAAGATTATGAGCAATGAATTCGAGATGAGCCTTGTAGGAGAGCTAACCTACTTTCTTGGCCTTCAGATCACTCAAAAGAAGGAAGGCATTTTTGTCAATCAGTCCAAATATGCCAAAGATTTGGTCAAGAAGTTTGGAATGGAGTCAAGTAAAGCAGTCAGAACACCCATTGGGACAAATGACAAGATCAGTCTTGATCCCACTGGTGTTAGTGTTGATTCTAAGCTGTATAGAAGCATCATTGGGAGCTTACTCTATCTAGCAGCTAGCAGACCTGACATAAGCTTTGCTGTAGGAGTGTGTGCAAGATATCAAGCTAATCCTAAGGAATCCCATCTACATGCTGCCAAAAGGATTATCAAGTACATCTCTGGAACAGCCAATCTTGGAATATGGTATTCAAAGGATTCCAGCCTACAACTTATTGGATACAGTGATGCTGATTGGGCTGGATGTGTAGATGATCGCAAAAGCACTACGGGTGGCTGTTTCTATGTTGGAACAAATCTGGTAAGCTGGTACAGCAAGAAGCAGAGTTCAATCTCATTGTCCACTGCAGAGGCTGAATATCTTGCTGCGGGTAGCTGCTGCGCCCAACTCCTATGGATGAGACAGATGCTTAAGGATTATGGTGTGGAGCAGAAAGAACTGATTCTTATGTGTGACAACATGAGTGCTATTAGCATTGCTAAGAATCCAGTTCAGCATAGCCGGACGAAGCACATTGATATTAGACATCATTACATCAGGGAGCTGGTTGAAGACAAAGTGGTGTCCATTCAACACGTTGGAACTGATCTTCAACATGCAGACATTTTCACCAAGGCTCTAAATAGTGATCGCTTTGAATCGCTCAGAAGAGACCTTGGACTTTGCAACCTGATATGAGCTATGTCACTCGGGTCTCCCCTCAGTACACATTGGTTAAATTTCTAAACTCAACTCTTGTCCATAAATTTTATTTACTAACACTTGTTGGGTGCAGAAATTATGTTTTATAGGGGGAGACCATGGCCCAAAGACCGGACAAATAAGCCCAAACAAAATATTTGTATTGTCCGGCCCAACAGGCCCAGTGGAATATTATGATGACTCTAGGAGTCTATGGCGGGAAGGGTCATATCAACGTCTTGAGTTTGATTCTCTTTCTCTCTCTGCTATTCCTGCCACAGCTCTTCAGAGAAGCTCAAACGTCTTGCTTGTTTTTCGTTCTTTTTCCTCTCATAACTGGTTGTGGGTGTCTTGAGTTTTCTCCATTGCAGCTATCATGGTTCAAACCAGAGGATCGAAGGGCTCCAACTCCGGAGAAAAGGCACCTCAGGGTCCCAAGAACCCTAAATCGACGAAAGGAGGTTCAGTGGCCAAAAAGAAACTGGAATTGACGGAGACAACTGCAAATGCCACTCAAGCTCATGGTGTGACTGATCCCTTGGACATCAGAAATGAGCTTCGAGAGTCGGGTGTGGCGGTTGAGGGGGAGACAACCGTCGCTGGTGGTTCGTCCGCACTACCCACGTCCCAGGCAGTTAAACCCTCGACGGTTACAGGAGCCACTGCTTCAAAAGGGGTTGTCGACTCGCTTTCCAAAGACAAACCCTCCATGGACTCTCCGACAAATCTGAAGCTATTGGCCTCCACCGCCTCTGGGAGCCCCAAACCGAAGAAGTCCACCAAGAAAGGTAAAAAGGTCTCGAAGAAAACCTCTACCACCTCTAATGTCTCTGTTGCAGGTACCCCTAACCCTCAGAGTACCAGTGTGGATGAGGATCAAACTCAGTCTGATGCCCTAGCCGAGTTAGCCCCTGTGACGGCCTCTCTCATGAAGCAAAAGAGTTGTGATTCTCCCAAGCCCGCTTTTCCTGTTCAAGAAGTGCCTCAGACAAAGAAAGCCTCAAAATCTGTTTCAAAGGCCAAAGGATCCTCGACTCAGGATGAAGTAGTAGCAGCTGTGCCTCTGAAGATTATCAAGCCTGTGTTTCAGCCCTCTGACATCCCTCAGGACACTGCTGTTGCTACCGTGAAGGCCCCTACTACATCATCTAAAGTCAAGAAGCCTCTCAAATCTTCCGAGAAGCCCAAGAATGTGGAAACCTCTGAGTCTCACCCTCAGCAAGGAGATCCCAAGCCATCTGAAGCCTCTCAAGAGTCCACTGCTGTGGAAAATCTCTCTGCTGCCTCCAAACCACCACAACAGACGCAGAATGATGCTCCCTCCAAGGTGTTGGAGACTGTTGAGGAAGAACAAGATGAGTCTGGAGAAGATAAATCCGGAGAAGAATCTGAAGGAAGCAGTGAAGAAGAAGGATCGAGTGCTGAAGAGCCTGAAGTTCCCACTGGCATTGGATCCAAAGTAGCTCCTGTCCCCATTCCTAAAGTTCACAAGGAGAAAGATTCAGACAGTGAGTTCAATGCGGAGGATGAACCCAGTGGCGAGGATGACAGTTCTGCCAGTTCAGAATCAGAGGAAGAAGTTCCAGCTCCTGCTAAGGATGTGCCTCAACCCAGTCAATCTGTCAGCAAAGGGAAAAGAATTCGAGATGCGGATGAGAACCCTGAACTCAGGAAGAAATCCAAGCTTGACATCAGAGGACCATCCTCCTCCAAGCCCAAGAAGCGAGAAGTCCTAGATGCTGATCTAGCTCACTCCAAACTGTTCTATTATGCAGCAAGTGAATCCTACTTCTCAAAGGTCCTATCCAAGAAGAAATTTCGCCAAGAATACACCTACTGTGGAGGAAAGTATGTGGAGCTTGGATGGACCAAGTATCTTGATGAACGTGGACTACTGGGATGGGCCACTCTTCTCAGAAGCTACAAACCTGAGCTAGTCTTGCAGTTCTATGCCAATCTGAGAAAGGATGTGATCAATGATGGAACGCCTTGGTTCAACAAGAATTTCACTTGTGGAGTACTCTATGACATCTCAGCTGCCAAGATCAACTCTCTGTTGGAACTGCCCGAGGTCGATTTTGGTGAAATCTTGAAGAAAGGAGTGTCCTTTGATAGCAACCAGGTCGCCCATGCCATCACCAAGACCAAGATTAAGAAGATGCCAGGAAGAGGAGTCCAGCCTAAGAATCTCACTCAAAAGTTCTACATGCTGTACAAGTTCTGTGCCTCCAATGTGATGCCCACTGGAAATCACTCCCTGGTGACTCGAGAAATGTGCCATTTGATCTATGCTATTGATCAAAAAGTGCCAATCAACTATGGACAGTTGGTATTGTCTCAGATGGTCAACATTGCAGAATCCCTGTCCTCTGATCAGAGAACCTTGATTCCCTATCCTGGTCTGATTCACAAGTATCTCAAGTCCTTAAGGATTCGTGGCAACAATGCTGCTCCAAAGGAAAAGATCTTTGAATTTGTCCTCTCCCAGAAACTTCAGGCCAAGGTTCCAGATATACCTGGTGCAGATGGAGCCTTAAGCAATCAAAGTGCCCTGTCTAGGGCCAAGGAGATCTTGAACCAGGCCCGTGAACGCTTCAGAGGACTGCGAGCCATCATCCAACAAGAGGAAACCAGGATTGATCAGGCCCTAGCTCTCCTGCCTGACTACTGGTCTGACAATGCGGCTGATGAATCTGGCGAAGGAGATGCACAAGAAGAAGGAGCTGACTCTGGTGAAGATGGGGACTCAGATTGATTTGCCAAGGAAGCTGATCCAGAGGGGGAGTAACCAAATTGCAGTGCAGCTGCTCTGTGGAACCCTGGATGTTTGGTATAATCTTTCTAACCCTATCTTTTTTTAAATATCTATTTACCTGGACTGTTTTATTAGTACTCTTGCTATGTTTTGGACTATGTTTGTGGTCTATGCTGGTGTGTTTGTTTACACCTTGCCTATGGGACTTAATGGATGTGTGAACTGATTATCTTTTGTTCCATTTAGTAGATGAATATTTTCCCTACCTTCATTGTGTACAAGCTCTCTTGGTTCTGTCTGTGATTCCTTATGTAAAGAGCTTACCATAGGGGAAATATGTTCTAGTGTGTTGGTGTGTTCATCATCGGTTTGCAATTTGTAATAGCTGGCTCACTTCCTGCCAAATTGGGGGAGATTGTTGAGTCATGTAAATTTGTAGGAAGTTCACAACCGATGATTGAACTTAGAGGATTGAACTTCTGGTTGTACTGTTTTTCATTTCGGGCATCGCTATGGGAAAGAGTCCGAAGTTCGAGAAGACCCCAACGGCTCCTTTGCTGAAATGGGAGGAGGCATACTAACGTATCTTTCTTGCAGGAAAACTCCCCCATTTCAGGAATAGAGCTGGTACTCTAAACCCTGAATTATCCCAACGGCTATTTCCCTAATTGGCAAAATTATTCAAATGAGCCTGTGGGATTCTTGGTTTAAGAGAGGGGTTTCGGCATTCTGAGAGACAGAGTTACATCGATCAGATTATAATCAAAAATACTCTCAAGAGCGTAGAGCCTCAAGTGAAAAGAAGGAACCCTAACTGATTACGCAGCATTCGTGTGAATCGACTCAACCTGTGGCTGCAAGAATCAGTGTTCGACTTGGACTAGAAAGTGTGCAACTGAATTGATCCTTTCCTTGGTGCGTCTGCGACCATTGAAGGAGGCTGTCCAAGCGACTTTGGGGATTGTTGTTCCAATCGACTCCGTCGCTCTGAAGGAGGTGCATTCTCTGACGTCTTCAGGGAGAACTCAAGGTGGGAAGCTTTGAGGGGTTGGAATAGGTGGAGATACCTAGTCAGAAGCTGGGAAGGTTCCTGATCAACCAACCTACCTCCTGGAAGTCCTGAAGAGGAAGCACTGTCCGAGTTCTACTTATGTGTATGGTTGTGAACCATGATTGAACCACATAGTAAAACTCTCTCCTGGATTGGTATCCCCCAGATGTAGGCCGAAGGCCGAACTGGGTCAACAACCCTTGCGTCTCTAATTACTCTTTATGCTTGTTGCTTGCTTATTTATCCGCTGTGCATGTGTTTTCTGATCAAGCATTTTACATTGGTTGTTTGATTCTGTGTGTTCATTGTGTTAGACTGAACCATTTCATTGAACTGTGCATAAAGAGTACATCTTGTGGTTGCTGGGAACCTAACACAATGCGCGTCCAAAAACTTTTAATCCGACCAAAATACATCTTTTCGATATTAATGAAGGAACCCCTGAGAGATCGAGTGGACGAATAGCGGACATGCACGAATTTCTCAAACATTTTGATTCCCTCCGCACCCCCTCCCCCCCCCCCCCCCCCCCCCCCTCTAATTGTTAGAATATATTTTGGAGGTGAAATCTATTTATATATGTATATATTTAAATAGAATTTTAAAAAATCATACAATTGAATATCTACATATTTTCAAAGAAATACTTGGTAATTTTTTAAAACTTTTGAACATACAAATTAAATACTTAAAAGTTTGAGAATGTAGGCATGTAGCTACGTAATATTGCACAGCCAATACAGCCCCAAAATTTATAGGCCAAACTGTTAGCCCATTTTGTACGCTTCCAGCCCACACATATTAATTTGTGGGCTTTATTATATTGAGCTGACTGCATCAGCCATCAAAGCCTTTTAAATGTGGACATATATAATTACATCACACCATGCTGATTGCTAGGTGTCCCTTTGATCCATAGCTGCAAAAAAAAAAATTTATTTTAGAAAATAATAGTAATGTTCAAATATACTAATTTTTTTTGGAAAGCATGTTCAAAGATAATTTTTTTTTTTGCGGAACAGCCTATACAGGCTATAGAAGTGGTGGGGGCCCATGCCACACAATTACAAAGGGGAAAAGGGGAGGGATAGGGGCCGGGTGGGAATCGAACTCTCAACCTAAAGATTGAGAGCCAGGGGCTTAAGCACTTGGGCTAAGTCCCAATCCCCATGTTCAAAGATAATTGATACAGCGGATCAATTTAATTAAACAACAATTTCAAAAGTCGGAGATGAAAAAGGAAACACAAGTGAGAAAGAAGAAACAAAACATGCCATTTGTTTCTCGTCAAATTTGGGAAATAAATGTCATCTCATCAATGAAATAATTAACCTAAGTAGTGTCCAATTGATCGCATAACGAAAAGAGTAGATCATATTAATATTAGCAGGGTGTTGATTCTGCAATCTAATTATATAGTAGGAATGTGTAATTTTTTTTTTTTTTGGTGAAAGGAGTGCGTAAATTTTAGCTCTAGTCTGTTTATATATGGTTTCGCGGTATCATCTTATTATATTTTAGTCTGATCTAATTCGGTCAAGTTTTATCTGATTCAATTATATTCTTATTCTAATAATAATAGTAATAATAATGGTAATATGATATAATCACATTTGGTGAGATTTGGTGTAATCACACTGTAGTTGTACTATTGTTTCATTTAAATAGAACTGTTCCTCACTTTACAGGATTGCATTTATGTCGGCAGAAGCCCACATATCAATCAGTGTGGCAACAATCATACCGCAATTTTACATTTAAAAAAAAAAAAAAAAAAAAAAAATCTCGTGCAATTGGTAATGGCAATTAAATTTTTACTATAATAAAAACGACGAGTATAACATGAGCTTTGATTGATAGAATGTTTGAGGAATACTACAGTAGAGAAATAAAAATGGAAGCTGTGATTTACAACACCACCCCTTTTTATCATAATATACTAGTATATATATTTTTCACAGCTTCAGTAGGGTGAAATGACAGAGGAAATGTAACAAAAACACAATAAACCAACAGCAGACAGCCCCTCTTTCCTTCCAAAGAATAATAATACTGTGTCAAAAAGCATGTAATAAAAACTATATAATGATAATGAGATGTAGTAACCTGGAGGGTATTAATTCATTTCTTCTATCGGGAGAGGATGAATCTGATCTTATCCCAAGCCTCTCTTTTTTCTTTTCTTTGTAGAAACAAATAATTTATGTTCTTGATGGTATAAAAACTTATCTTCTATGGCTGCTGCTGCTGCTGCTGCTGCTGCTGATATGATCTCTAACACAAAATATCGTATTGGTATCATTTCGAACTTTGCTTCGAGTACCACAGCTTCTTCTGGCAGATCAACAGCTTCTCTGTCTCGACGGTATATTCTGTCTCTTCTTTACGGCAGCTCCATCTCATTCCTTTTGCAAGGGCGGCTACACCATCGACGTAGTAACTGGATTCCCGGATGATTGCATACCCGTTTGGCCTCAGAATGCGGTCCATCTCCAAGAGGACATACTTCATTTCACACCTGCCGGGATCGTTGCAACATTTCAAGTCAGAATCAGTTTTTCTTTTTTATGAAAATGAAAAATAGAAAGATGGCTGGCTTGCTAGATCCCTACAGGTTTGGTCATTGTTTAAATGGCTACTGTTGTTTTTCAACATTCATATTTCAACAATAGAAAGGGATAACTTCAACAAAAGCCCGCATATTAAATGCTCTGTGTGGTGTTGAATTTATATATTGCTATTGTTGAAAGTTGCTAGCTATATAAATTTACCAAAAGTCCACACATGAAACAACAGCCCATGGGATGAAATGTGGACATGGATCCTAACCTGTGGTTTTCAGCTGAGAAAAGACCATCAAGGTGAAGAAGGTCGTACGTTCGGGGATACGTTGAGAATGCCTCACACCTAAGAAAACGAAAAAAATCATTAGCAAAACAGAGTTAAAAGCATGAATCCTTACGAATTTTAAAGTTTCATGTCAGGTGAATGCCGGAATATTACCAGTCATGATAGGTCCCAATGAGCCCTCTGTCGTACACAATAGCAAGGGTGTTCGGGGCGTAGGAGGAGACAACATTCATCACCCACAGAGGATAATCGGTTAAAGCTGCAGCGAATCCTCCATACATTGTGTTCATGTCCATGACATTTCTGATCTTATCGGTCCCAATTGCGGGCAGCAGCTTCTTATAGTGCTTTGCCCGTGTCTTCCATTTGCTGTCATCGTGCTTGAAGGCGCCATCACTGCCTCCACGGACATCAGCAACACGCTCAGGAGCAGTATGCAGCCGAGCAGGCCATTTGGGGAGGGATTTCAGCGCAATCTTTTTGTACTTCGAGTCGGGTGCGACAACGCACGCCCGGATCGGAGTGTACCATGCTGAATCGGGTTCCGTACTTCCGTACCATCATCACATCTCGGAGGGTAAGTGTCCGGAGCATCGAGCTTCTTGTAACAGCTATTGTCCGATAACTTCTGCCACACAGCAATGTCGTCCTTCTTGTTGTACAATTTGAAGCACATTGAGGTTAGTAAATCTTGCAGCTTTTCGTAGTCGGACTTCTGAGCTTCAATGGTTGTGTTCCATCCCTTCCAACGATGCTCGTAGTTCACTGGGGGACCTGAGAGCACCCAGAAGCCACCTGGCCGGAGAATACGGTGCACCTCCAATAGGTAAATTCCACCTGAAAAAACGGCCGAATAATTTAACTACTAATCCAAGAGGAACCTTTCATTAACACAAGTAAATATCTGCTTATAATTACCAAATTCCGTCCATGGAATTAGGCATCTCGAGCAATGAGCCATGTCGAAGGAGTTCGATGGGAATGGAAGCCTCTGCGTCGAGATAATGCCCAAATTGCAGGAATTCCACGTAGTAATCATACAAAAAAAAAAAAAAAAAAAAAAAAAAGAACCATCACATATCATTTATTCATTCCTCTAGACAGCAGCAAAATCCAAGTGGAAGTAAATATATTTGCTGCCAGAACAACATTGTCCACAACCTCTGGACATGGATAAGTTAGCACTTTTACATAATCAAAGACAAGTCCTGATTATCATAAATTAACTTAAAAAAAAAAAACCAAAAATACAAGGGATGCAACTGTCGATATGATTGTAATGAACAACCATATGTCAAAAAAATGCCTACCAAATTCTGTATAATAAGGTTAAATTCATCATCTAAAACAACCAAAACTGGCCTCTCGACAGAAATGGCTGTGAGCAACCAGCAAAGCTCAAGCATTCTCTATCTTGCAGAATATTTGTGCATTTGACCCTCTCAACTTGGAAAAAACACACTATTGAGGAATCCTTTCATCAACAAATGGGTGGTACCTAGCAGCACAAGGTAGCAACAACTTTTCCATCAACGTCCAGGCGCGCAGCTAAAAGAGAGGCAGGCGACTGTAGAGAAATTCTGTATCTTAGCTTCTTAACATACACATTAATCATCCAAATAACAATAGTAAGATCCAGCAGCAGTCTTCTGCTCGCGGTCCTTGGTCGAATCCAATTTGTTGATTCTTGGACGGTAATTTGTGGGGTACCTTCTGAATGTTATATCCAAATGCTGCAGAGCATCATCAATAGGTTGCATTAGTAAATACTATACATGAAAACAGATAAGTTATGCAACCATATAGGAAAAGATGATGAGAAATTCAAAAAGTTAATAATCAGATGGTGTGAAGCTCACAGATAAAAAAACACAGAGCAGGTTCATTCCAGTCAAAAATGACTGAGGCGGCGAGAAATTGGCAATAATACAATCTAAAGATGGCTGCCCCTCGTAAACAATCACTCTCTATCTGCAAGGTATGTTGCCATAATGAAATCATCATGCTCCACGACGAATGCTGTCTTTTTTGCATCATTCAGTATAAATCTCTTTTATGACTTCTGATCGACGCTACAATACGCTGCTCGGAATCAAGATATGATGCACTTGGTAAGTTCATCTATTAAATATATATGTCGGCAGGCTGTCAGTCAGACAAGAAGAAAATTAAGATCTGTTCATCAGCAAATGTAGGATGAAACAAAACTATAATAAAATCATATCATCTTGCTCCAGACAACATAAAGTTTTACATTTGCTTTCTTTATATTATTCTAATTCTAATAATTAAAAAAGCACTGTAAATTAACTACGCTTAAATTGGAAACACACAAAAGAATAGGTAATAGCTATCCTTTCCCATGTGTGGATCCACTCGTATCATAGTTGGGGCACAAGACACCACTCCAATTAACTTTTCAAGATTAATAATAATAAATAAATAAATAAATTTAAATCTGGCTTAGTATAACTCAATTTTTTTGTGTTGCGCCATCCCCAATGATTTTTTGAATGATTCTCTAATTTGTACTATAGAAAAAGAAACACTCCATTTTATAAATAGAAGTCGTTATGAATCCGGGAGAGATAGGGGCTGATGGGGTTCAAACCCCAACCCTAAAGTTGGAAGCTGAAGGGTGGACCACGAAATTAAATCCCAATCCCTAATTCTTATGGAGTATTTAATAAAATTATATTTATTTATTATTTTTGTTACACTACTAATTTTTTTTTTTTTTAATTTTTTTTGATTTGCCACTGCGCTTTCCAATGGTTTCTTCTTTAAACCGAGCATAAATTGCTGCATGACGGAGGAAACTAGCAGTTGCATACATGGTAGGGTTTTTTTGACAGCATAGCTGCATAAACAAGTACCACCATAATACCATTACCACAAGCTCCACAAAATTTCCAGGCATCCTTCAATAAACTTCAATACAATTACGAATAAAGTATCTGAAGGCCAGTCTAAGGAACAAAGCAACAATTGATAAAGAGTAAATTTTCTCAAAGACCATTTACATTTCCAAGCATGACAAAAAATGATACTCCATCATAAAAGAAAATTCCACTTATGTTTCTGATGTGAGGGCCGTATGTTGCATACCAGACTCTTAATAAAAGGAAAGGACTGACGATGAAAATTGTATGGAGAAAATTTACCTTTCCCAGGCAGAGAGTCAGGGCAACCCTTTGTAATTCTCCACCAGAGAGAATATTCACAGCCTCTTCTTGATCCATTAGTTGTTCAATTAAGAGATGCTTCATGACATCTGATGACACAAACCGAGGATGCATGTCGAATCACGAATCTTTTGGTGTTGTTAGAACCTATTTTGGTTGAATGTGAATCAGACCAATCTTGAACACTAGATAGGATCTCCACCTCGTCGGACGCCCACTCTGCATGGAAAGAATCATTGCTGCATCTTGATAATGATTCCCAACGACTCTAAGAGGATTTCTTGGGATAGAGATTTTAGCAATTTGGAAAGAAGATTTTCTTATCCTGGAAAAATTGGCTCAAGAAATATTCATGGGATTGACCTGCTCAACTTGGCAATAAGATTTTTGTATCCCAGGAAACATCGACTATGGAAGGTTCTCTCTTGGTAAAATTATTCACCTTCCATAGGTCGAGATATTCACTCTCTTTATCATCCGGTTGCCTTGGAGATTTCATTCGAACAATTCATTCACAATTTCTGGATACATTCGAATATTGAGAGGCTGGAGAAATTGTGAGAGGTTCGACCATCCCTGCACAAGAACTCGTGAAATATCATTAGTGCATAAAGTGGTGGATTCGCAATAGTAAAGTGGTGACCTTGTGGATCCCTTTATTATTGTTGCTTGAGTGAATCGAAGAAGGATTTGTGATTCAAGATCCTTTGATTGAAACCGACGCAATCAATCAAGGGAATCACTCAAGTTCTTGTGTCAACAAAGAGATACTTGCATCGTATTGGTAAATCAAAGGAGGATCTTTTACAGGCTCGTTCAAGGGAAACTTGGAGAGGGGTTCTTCAAGGAGTCGAAGCAGAATCGGGAGTATTCTCACCAGAAAGGGGTTTTCTGGTACCATCGACTATCTGCTTGGATGTTGGAGTAGAAGATTGTCACGTTCGCTAATGTTCGGGTTCGAACCGGGTGTTTGAACATCTAGTGGAACTCTCCTGGATTGGTATCCCCAGACGTAGGCCTTGGGCCGAACTGGGTCAACAACTTTCTGTTTGTCATTTTTACTTTCACGCATTTTATTCCGCTGTGCTTGATTTAGTACGAACCTACTAATAGTATTCGAAGCGTGTGTTGTTGAACAAACAGATTTAATAAGTTAAACATCTCGACAAAGAACAAGGGACCTAACAAGTGGTATCAGAGCGCACACACCTTCGGGTGAGATCCAGTTATCGAGATGAGTCACGAAGGAGGAAATATTTCCAGGCCACCTCTACTTGATGGGACGAATTTTTCCTACTGGAAAACCAGGATGCGAGCATTTCTTATGGCCATTGATGAAGGAGTCTGGGATGCTGTTGAGACAAAGTACGAACCACCAGTGTTAGAACTGGATGATGGAACACGCATTCCCAAACCTAAGTCAAAATGGAAGACTGTGGAAAGAACTCTATCCAGCATGAATTCGAAAGCCTTGAACGCCATCTTCAATGGTGTCACACAAGAGCAATACAAACTAATATCTGCATGTGACACGGCTTATGATGCATGGGTAGTACTGGTAAACTCCCATGAAGGTATGGCTTCAGTTAGATCCTCTAAATTGATTTCAATTGAATCCCAATTTCATAAACTTACTATGGATGAGAACGAAACGATTGTTACATATTTTGGTAGAATTCGAGATCTAACAAACCAGGCACATCAGCTTGGTAAAATTTACACTCAACAGGAGATCGTTCGAAAGATTGTTGGATCTATTCCAGATAGGTTCAATCCCAAAATTGCAGCACTTGAACTTTACAAGGATTACTCTACTATTCAAGTCGATGAACTTATGGGCATATTGCAATCTTGGGAGATGGATCATTGCAAGGACGTTGTTATCAAAAGCATTGCTTTCAAATCCGAATCTAAAGATGCAGACGAGAAGGATAATGAAATTGAGAGTGAAGACGGTGATGATGATGAGATTTCTGTGCTTACCAAGAAATTGGCTAGACTTTTGAAAGACAAAAGAAACAAGCAGGGACGCACAATCAAGAAAAGAGAAGGATCGTACAAAAGAAATGATTCCAGGAGAAAATCAAATTCCATTGACAAAGGCAAATATGATTATCATGAAGATGATAAACCTAAAGGTCCCGAGTGCCATGAATGTGGAGGCTTTGGACACATTAAAGCCGATTGTGGTAACTTAAAGAGGAAAAGCGGGAAGAAGACCACCTTCAGCGAATCTGAGAATGAAGGAGAAGCCAGTGATGGAGAATCTGAATATGGAAATGCCTTAACTGTACAAAGAACTTGAGATTCTAACTCATGTCCTGACACTGAGTCCAATCATGGAAATATCACTGACTCTGTCAATACCGGTTTCATTGATCATGGTTGTTCTTCTGTAAACAGGGATCAGACTAAAAGCATTGAGAAACTCACCGAGCTCTATGAGGAAGTTTTTGAGAAACTTGAGACTTCCATGACTGAGTGCGAGGAGCAAAAAATGGTGATCCAGAATCTCAGGGAGCAGATCAATGATCTTATGAAGGAAAAGGAAAACCTGAGTACTGAAGCTGAAACTGTATCCAAGAAGGTGTCTGAAGCTTTCAGGTAAAACCCCGCTGCAATGCCCCCCGACAGCCTTTACACTATAAATCCTATAGGGCTGTTAAAAAGCTTGCCTAGTTTTTCCTACCGAAAGCGCACGGTATCAAGCTGCAATATTTATTTTTATTGTCGGGATCGTTCAATAGAGAGTTACACGATAGAAGTGTTTTAATAGAATTATTAGCTCTAGAATCTGTCTCTACTCTCGATTTAAGAATGTTGTAATGATGATTACTAAAGAATACTGCTGAAATATAAATGCTCAAAGCTGTAAACAAAGTAAAGAAAGCAATTAAAAAGATGTCGAACATTATGGTTATATTCATGTGTTTAAAATGTCACGGACCAAATCAAATGAAATAAGAATATGATGAGAATATCATACTTCATTGGCTAAAACATAATGAAAGTCCATTGAGATAGAAAAATCCTTTATACAACTTAATCAAATCTTCATGTCTTAAATCACTTCCCAAGACAGGTACTTATGATTCAGTGTCATGACATTCTAAGCTCTGAAATCATGGAATACTGTCATCACAGAATGATCGGTCAGGCTCTTTCTGTGATAAAAGCTCTTCAGAATTGTCACTTAATCTTTTTCTTTCAAACTCAGATTAAGCCTTTGACAACTCGATGTCACTTCTAAATCATGCTATATTTATCTGAACTTGAAGTTGTTCTTTTTATTACTCTGATCAAATTGATCTTATGACCCTGTATTGGATGTCCTCTACAACAAGTGAAAAAGCTAGTATTTAAATCTATCATCCAATGGTTCCATAAGACTTGTTTCCTCAGAGTAATTCCTGCAAGTATTCGTAAGGAATAATAGTCTTGTAAGTATATCAAGATGAAATTGCTATTCAAATTCCTTGACTTATCCAGACTACTCAGATTTGTATGAATGATTCAGCTCGAGAAATCTCTGTAAACAGTTCCAAATATCCATGATTTAACTCAGGATTAGCAGACTGTAAGAGAAATATTTAATCTCCTACTCATAGCATGTAGTGATAACTATAAAGCCATGAACCCTGGAAATTAATCTTCCTGATACTCTACTAATTATTAGGACAAAAGATGGTTTTTGAAACATCTTTCCCTTTTAAACGACAGGTACTAAATGCCCAACTAAAGAACAAGTTTGTTCTTCATTAGTCCTGAGTAAATAATGATTGAGAAAACCTATATCATCATCTTTCTCAGTGTACCAGTGAAAGTAATAATACGAAATGCAGATATGAATTGTGAGTCTGTCATTATGAAGTAAGATTACTCATCATAGACTGGGAAGTACCCCAAAATATTATATGTATATGTAATATTATATGTATAAAGAAATGTTGAGGGTTCTGAATCCTCTTAATCAAAATGCAAGGGTGTTTCCAAAATATACATCGGAAACTAGACAGAATTAGGAAATAACTTTCCCAAGAAAAAGGATTTGAGAAATAATTCTGCAAAATAAATGTCCAAAATAGCTCGCAGTAACTACTTTGGGTTTCAAACTATGAACATTCCAATTTTCCGCACGCTATGTCTGTACAGCGTGGAGGGAGCTAATATTCAAAGAATGTTCCTCAGATTTTGTTTATACAAAGAACTGAATGCCTCGCGGTAATTTTTGTAAGAATGCGGCGAGGTACTCAATTCCTATTTATAGATAGGGGTTATATATGTATAAGAAGTAAAAGTGGATAATTGATGCCCTGTAAAATGGATATCAAATCTATTGCTATTATAGGATGGTCCTCTCGCTTTGTCAGATTGACATCGCGTGAGTATTTGAATAGCCTTTGTCACAACAAGTTTATCTGGATATTTCCTCGCGTCATCTTTTAGGAAGAAGCGAGGATTTACCCTTATTCGAAGTAAATGATCAGAATTTATAACTGTCATAACTACCTTCTGGGATTTCCGTTTAGAAAATTATGAACATAGAATCTTTTGCATCCAAATTCATGAACTCAGAGCTATTGATTCTTAAAGATTATCAAGCGATGATTAACACTGCATGGGTCTCTAGTAACCTTTTAGAGTTCTGAACATTAAACACTATGATTCTCGTTTGTGAACATAACATCGACAGAAAATCGAGTAAATTCATAATTCTGCTAGGTCATACCTAACTCGGTTACAATATCCAAATTTCCTGTGTAATTGGAACGAACAATTTACGAATTAAAAATGTGGAAGTGTATAATCTTCGAGAATCGAATTAAGGATATGATGCAAAATTCAAATTGAATATCGAAGTTGAGGTTTATACTCTGCTGAAACAGAATTAAGAAATAGAAATGGAAACCAGAAAGATAAGAAATTCACAATCTGATAACCGATCATTCTTCATGTATCTCAAATAACAAAGAATTAAAAACGAATACACCTGGAAATCTGATTGCTATCAGAATAATGCAAAGATGAGCGAACAAGTCGGAAGTTAGATGATGATCGTCGTGATGGATGAACAAGCGATCCGAAAGCAACTCTCCTCCCAGGGTAACCTCAAGCTAATCTAACAGCTAATCTTAAAGAAATCTACTACGAAATTGAATTACAAATCTATGAAATCAAATTAGAATTCTACGAAATCAGATTACAAATCTGAAGAACTCGAAGTAAATTGCAGGGAAAATTAAATCCTAACCTACCTACTAAACTCTAAAAAGTGGACTGGAGAGTAAAATCGAGCTATTCTCTTCAATCTCCCGCCTGCTGAGCTGATTCCCCCAAGGGTCTTATTTATAGATGGGTGTTGTAACAACTTGAGCCTTGGATGATAACCGCTCGCATCAGAATAACTCTCCTCTCGCTTTGTCCAGTTCCTTCAAAGCGAGAGTTCAGAAACTTAATCATCTTTCTCAACAAGGCGAGGTCCTTCAATTTCTCCAAAGAATTTGCTTCTCGCCATGATGGATAAAACTTTCTGTCTGGCACAGGTTTTCTTCCCTCGCGATGTCAAACAATCATCGCGTGGACTTCAGCATCTGCACATTTTCCTTAAATCTTTTCCTGATTTCAAAAACAAGCCCTCGCACCATTCCTTTTCTTTCCTTGCTATGTCCTTTCCTCCTACTGCTGCTTTCCAGCTTAACTTCCTGATAAATGACAAAGCGTGGATCAGTTCAATAGAAACACAGCGTGCGAGACTTGCAAAGAAAACTTAGAATTTCAAGCCATTTTCAGTGTAATTCCAACTTCTTCACAATCTTAATTCTTCTTCCATCTTTTCTGATCCTCTATGATTATTCATAAAAAATCAATGGAATTAAGAGCAAAAGAACATGACTAAGACACTAAATTGGACGCAAATGACAGTCATAAAAGGCTGTCATCACCATCCTCACATTTAGAAACACTTGTCCTCAAGTGGTAAGAAACTTGTAAAGTTTCAAAGAATAAGTCCAATTAGTGGCTTCTGGAATTTAGATGTTCATGTAAGATTCCACTGGATCACTACCTTCTCTTTTCCAACCATCTCAAGCTCAACTCTTTCAACTGATTGATGCTTCATACCTGACTTTGAATTTACCAGGTTCATGAAAACATTAACAAAAGTGATTTGCATTTATGTGAATTATTGTTCTGCTCCTTAGTTAGTCAGACTTCTCTTCTCACGCTCAATCCTGTCCAACTCATGTGCATATCTTGTATTCTTAAATGAAATACACTCTCTCTTTTTATCAAGGGGTGGCCTTCCGTAGCTTTCAATAGCTCGGTTTCACATTATTAGGAGGAGTCGCATGGCCTGACATTGCAGATGAAACTTCAACTCCCCTGCCCTTGATTCTGCTTTTTTTAAGTTCTCCAACTTATAAATCAGAGGGGCAGCTGTGCCAGCTACTTATATCCACATTATTTTACCACGTCTGTTTCTGAAATTTCCCTTGCTCTCTTTTTTTTTTTTTACTCAATATGCACACTCATCTTCCAAGAGAGACTAGATTAGATCAATCCTCCTAACCTTGTGCAGTTGTTGTTTATAGTATACAAATCACTAAGGTTAATATAATCATAAAACCTTCAAACTATTTATCCAGTAATGACATCAATCAATCTCAGAGCTTACAGCTGAAGACAGTTTTCAAGAGCGGCTCATGCTTGCAGTGAAAATCTATAAAGTAGATGTCTCCACAGCAACCACTTTAGACTCATCTTCTATTCCTTCATCAGTTTATTAGCTTCCCTGAGTTTTTGTGTTGTTCTTTTTTTTTTATATATGATCCTAGCTTGAAATTCAATACTATGATACAACTTCATATTAATTCTATCCTAAGTTATATTAGAATGAATGGAAACATGAAAGAATTAAAGAAAAAGAGACTGCAATTAAAAAGAAAAAGGTTTCAGAAAACTCCCCTGTGATCTCAGGATGGTCCTGCATCATTGTCTGGATCTTTGGGTGGTATGGATGGAGATTTCTTTAGATCCGAGACTAGGTTGGCAATGATGTCTACCAATCTCGTACTATTATACTGCTCCTGCCTCCTCAGCTCCATATCCCTTTCTCGTTCCTGTCTTCTTTCTTCAAGTTCTTCTCTTCTCAGCCTTTCAAATCTTTCCATTTCTTCCCTTCTCATTCTTTCCTGTCTATCCCATTCTTCCTTCCTTATCTTTTCTTGCCTCTCCATCTCCTCTTTCCTGAGTTTTTCTTCAGTTTGAATTCTGACATGCTCAAGTTCAATCCTCTTCTGCTCCATTTCTCTTTGAACATGCTTGTCTTCTGACATAGTTTTCACTAGCATCTCCATGGACTGTGCAAAACTTTGGATTGAAGTACTCATATTCTGAGATTCATCCACAGATACTGTGTTCCTCATTGGTTGTCTCAAAGGTTGAGATGGTGCAGAAGTGTTCTCAAACTCCTCATCTTCTGGAATCGGATTTAATGCAGGAGATGGAGTTACAGTCTTTGTCCTTTTTACTGCGGCCCTTGGCTGATATGATCATGATTTTGAAGGAAGATTGACCCTTTTTGTCTTAGGAGATGGCACCTTTGATCCTGATCCCTCGGAAGTTTGTTCCTCTAAATCCGGCATTTGGTAAACCAACTCTCCCCTCAAAGTGTCTTCTGGCAATGGAATAGGAGGATCTATCTTTATGATCTCTGGTAAAAATGGTGTGATTGAAACTCCTTGTTTCTCACAGAGTCTTCTGATTAAATTTGGATAGGCCAATGCTGCATCTTCTCCGACTCTTGACTTAATAACATTGAGGACATGGTGTGCAGCACTGCATTTCCTTCCTGACCATAACAATGCAAATCCCTCGAAAGTTCCGGCTGAAGGTCCTTGAAAATTTGTAGTGGGTCTGAGCTTTGAATAATAGAAATCAAGTGTTGGCAGGTACTCAGGCTTCAAATTCTTCAATGGAATCTTATTCTGCTCAGTTCCTCTGTGTGTTGAACAGAATCCCAGTGCCATTTTTCTAGCATTAACAAGTTTATTTCCTTGAGTTTTCTTCCTCAAAAGAACCTCAGATTTAACTTCTGGCTGTTCTAACAAGGTGCCTGTATCAGATCATTTAGAGTTTCTATAGTGACTTGCACTGTTTTTCCTCTAATCCATGTTGTTTCTGCCTCAACATCAAAGTTAGCATAGAACTCCCTGGTTAGTTCCACATAGCCACATTTGTTATTGTGTCTCATGAAGATGTCCCATTCATTGATCCTCCTCCAGTAGCTGATACACTTATGATCCAGCCACTTGGGATGAAATCCTTTGTTCGGAACAATCATTTTGGACATCCCAAGTAGTTCTCCAATGCCTACTTTCTTCCATTAAACTTAACCTTGATTTCTTCCTCTGTGAATTCAGTCCTCTTTTCAATGCTATCAGGGATTGACAGCCTCACCTTTGGACTATTCTTCCCCCAATAAGTTGAAGGTAGCAATTCTGGAACATCTTTTCCGGGGGATGATCCTTCAGACGTATCTGATTCATTTCCCTCGGATTCTTGCGCTTCTTCCTGCTCATCCCCAGCATTCTCATTTCCTTGTTCTTCTGTTTGGCCTCCTTCTTGAGCAGGTTCCGTGTTTTCTTCATGAACTTGTTCTGGGTTTTGTTCATGGTCAGGCTCTGGATGTTCTTCTTGAACTCTATCAGTGTCATCATGTTGTGAATTGCCTATACCTGAATCATGTATCAATGACGTGCTGGTATCTACCTTCTCAGTAACTTCCAGGCTATGCTGATTTAAGATCTCTGTGGGATCTTCCTGTACAGGTTCATTCAGTAGAAGAGGAATAGCAGTAGGTTCTGAATCTAAAAGTCCTTTGACTCCAAAATATTCTTCTACTTTCTTCTTCTGTTCTGCGGCCCATTCAGGATCATTCATCCTTGCAATTGCTCTCTGAACTACTTCATTCCTGACTTGAGGTGGAAGGAGCCATTGATTCATTTGATTTTCAGCATTCGTCTGTGTTCTGAGATATTGACTGACAGTGTCTTCTACAAAATATTTTCTCTGCTGAACTTCTTGAGTTTCATTCCTCTGCACTTCTTCTTCATAAGCTTGAATTGCTAATGGAGATGGTTCCACTACTTGGTCAGAATTTATTTGTTGTTGGATTTCTTCTAATTCTGACTCAAGTTTAGCACCATATTCACTTGCTTGTTCTACTGAAGTGCGTGCATTCCCTCCTTCTCTAGCCAATTTTCTGAACTTTTTAATCAGTCCTTCCAGAGAGTAAGTCATGTTTCCGACTGTAGTTCCATGCAAGTTCATATCTTCAAAAGTTTGCAAATCTTCAAGTGACTGTTCCTGAAATGTGTCCGCCACTGATTTCTCAATTTGATTCACAAATTCTTGCTCATCTGCAGCTTGTTCTGGTGGTACATCTTGTTCAGTTTCTTTTTCTGAAAATCCTTGTAAATCAATCTGACTTTGAATAATATCTTTGTTAACCTGAGCTTGCTGATCTTCATCTTGCTCTTCTCTGACATCTTTTTCAGCAATGTGAACCTGTTGGAGATCAGTGCTCGGTCTAGTTGATCCTTGTTCATCAGGTTGATGTTCTTCAATACATGCTCTCCAGCCCTCTGGATCTATATCCCCCACTTCCAAATTAGTATAAGGAGTGAGCTCCAACTTCTCTGTGTAGGGAACTATACCTAGAGTTGGTTCGACTTTTTCTTCTTCAGAGCTGGTGTCAGGTACCACATACTTAGGCTTCCTGGCTTTCATCTTTATCCTGAATTTCTTAACAGGTTTTTCAGGTTCTTTTTCTTGTTGCTTTTCTTGCTCAAGAGTGATTTCCAATTGTTCTACATTCTCCAGAAAAGACCCTTGCTGCTTAAGTTCTTCAGGATCAGTTTCCTTCTGATTAGAGGGCAACTTTCCTCTCCTTTTATAAGTAACAACTTCTTTCTTTTCTTGGGCTAATTGTAGAATCTCAACATCTTCGTCCATCAAGTCCTTTGTCAAATCCATAATTTCCTTGGCTGCCAGGTCATCTCCATTTTTCCTCTTCTTTGGAATCCGACTAGTCTCCTTAGATCTGCTTGTCTCCACCTTCCTCCCAGTCCTTTTCTTAGCTATTGGTACTTCATCTGAAGTGCTCGAACTGAGATTGTGTGACTTTCTCTTTTTGGTGGATACTTTCTTTTTACCTTTCTTTTCTTGAGTTCTCATAAGTTCCTCCCATTCACGATCTGCCTTTCGTTTGTTTGCATAATAGCAATCCATACTTTCTTGCAGAATCGGATGAATTTCATCATTTTCCTCATTCTTTTCTCCCACAATAGTTGTAACCTCATCAACTACTCTCATCTTCTCTATTCTTTGCTCATCATCTGTACTGTCTTCATCTGAATCGTGCTTCTTAACATAGAAATTCTTGCCCAATCCTTTCAGCATGATATTCATTCCCTTTCTATTCAGATATTTCTCATTCCATGCATCCCAATCATCAATAATTACCTGCTGAATTCTTCCTTGTGTTTGATCAGTGTAGGGTCTGTGCTCCTTGTATGCATTTTCCCTGCACATAGCATCATACATGACATACTTCTCGATGAATTCTTTCTTCCTCTCCTGGACATATCCATGAACTTCTTGTTGGAGAGTAGGAGGTAATCTTTTCATGATCTTGTTGGGTCTATCTGTAATGAGAAGATCTGCATCTGCTGGTGTTATTGATGGGGCTGAAACCTTTCTGAAATTCGCTACAGGTTCCAGTCCTTCATTAACAACTGATTCTCTGAAAATATTCCTTACTATATTTTGTGGTGTCTGTTTTGCATCTGATCTCTGCTTCCTGTTTTTGCCTGATCTCTCAGCTTCTCTTTCCTCTGCATCCTTAATCCATGCTTGCTGCTCTGACATCAAATCAGCAAATTCCTCCAAAGGAAATTCCTCATCAGGTTTCCTTATCAACCCTGGTTTAAGAATCCTTTTCCTTAGATCTGTCCCTTTAGACCAGTTATTCATATACCTGATCCAGGTATTTCTAGCTTCCTGAATAATTCTAAGGACATCTTTCCATACCATCTTACCTTGTTTAGCTTTCTTGAAATAAGGCTCTAGGTCATGCCTTAAGTTTATCGGAGCATCAATAATTCTATCAAGGGCCAGATTTGTCAAGAAATTATGTTCAACGGGTCCCTTCTTGCTCAGGAATGTTGGAGGCATGTATGCAGGGAGTGCCTGCTGAGCATCATAGACTCTAGCATTCCGGATTTCATTAAGTTTGCAGCAATATCTGGTGAGTCGCTTCACATATTTTGGTAGTGGTTGGGGATCAAAGTAATCCAACTCCAGCCCTGTTTGATCTTTCGGATTGATAATTCTGTAGCATTCCTGATTCCACTCAGCCATGCACTTCCTTTCCCTTTCCAAAAGTCTTTCCAGTCTGATTTCATTAGGCAGGTGCCTGTCATTGATCAGAATTATCATTTGATCATCCCAAAATCTATTCATCTTATTCCAGAATGCTTCTTCTAAATCAATCCTCAATGATTCCTTTTCCTTGTCTGGTATATGTTGAAACATGAATGGATTGATATAAAAGTCTGGTGGTGAAATTTGCATTCCTGTCCATCCACCACTTTTCCGAATAGTTTCTACCATGTTAACCGTTTTCGTCTTTGCCAAGAATGATTTCTCTTTCTTATCCGATTCTATATTTCGAGCTTGAAGTTCTTCATAGGTCATCTTATGAATCCTTAAGAAACAAGAACAACTGGTAAGTTAGTGTCACCATACTCACATTTAGAGTTTGACGTGCAGATGATAAAAAGAAACATAATACCAGATTTCCTTTTTATATTCATCATTCTATCCATGATATCACCATACTCACATTTAGAGGTTTGCTCTAAATGTGAAGATTTCAATGCTGACTAAGTCTACTTTAATGCAGAAAATAGCAGAAAACTTAAACTCAAAACATCATTAATCAAAGGCAAAACATGGAATTCATCAGATTCAAAATATGGAATTACAAAGCATGGTGTTTCTTATGACATTCAACCTATCAATTACAAATGAGGAGGTGTCTCTGCCTCAATTCCAAATTTGAGGAACAGATTACAATGCTCAGAGACTAAGCATCTCATACAATAAATTGACACGACTCCATAAGTGTTCCTTGAAGGACCGTGATTGTTATCATAATAGCTCCTAAGGTCACAAAGTCTCTTCTTGGGTTTTCCTTGAAAGGGTGAGATAAATTCCTCATAGCTTGATAACCACCCTCTGACTTGAAGTCGAAGATCCTTGAGTCTTCGTCTATTCTTGCAAAGAGGAGCGAAGAGCCAAATTCCCTTCTCTTGTTCTTCCCTTTCATCCTTACTTAAGAGCATAAGAGCTTTTACATAGATGGATGGGGGGTGATTATCAGTGATTGCAGGTTTCAAGAGTTCAAATGCTGCTTGTTCATTCTTGTCTTTAACGAACAAACGCAATGCCTCATGTAACTGGTACATCCAATTTCCTGCATTTTTGCAGGTTTCAAGGAAAACGCTTTGTGTCTCTTCAAAAGTTCCCCATCCCCATGCTGAAAAGTCTTCAAGAGAAGCCTTTTTCAAGACTAAAGGATGATGAGTAGCTTTTTCGAGCTCTTTGCAGACTAGTTTACAATTAAAGACAGTCTCAAGGTGGTCAAATGCCAATCTTGATAAAATGTTTCCAAGAATCTCATAAGGAAGATCTGTGATCTGAGTTTCCCCCGATCCAGATTTCATTATTGAAGTCCTTGGTTGCTTTGATGAAGTTCCAATTTCATAGCTGAATAAGATTAAAAACAAAAATAGAATTAAAAGCTAAAGAATGCAATTCATTAATGGAAGACGGGATGTACAGTTTTGAATCATCCACATAATTCTTTGTCCCAAGGCAAAAAGCACAAAAGATTACAAGCAAAGAAACTATGAACCGCTTAATTTCTAAATCATTCTAATTCTAGCAGTTCTTCTTCATTCTGATCTTCCTCTCCATTGTTCCATTGCTCCCATTCAAATAATATGCCTAGTTCGCCACTTGCTCTTCTGTATTGCTTGACATAATCATACAGTTCACATGAAATACACTCCATCCTTTCATTGAAAGGTAGTTGTTGTCGCTCTTGGATGGAGTGATTCTTACAAAAACTCCTTTCCTCTTGATCAAGGAATGGGTTTGGGAACTTTTCACCATAAAGGAGCCAGTGGAGAACACTCATTTTTAAGAATAGAAGTTCAAAAGGATCCTGAGTCACAGATTTGATCAACTGAATTCCTTCCTCATCTCGCTGCGGATCTTGTTTGGAAAGCAGTAAAAGGGATCTTATGAAAGTAGTTGGTTTGTGTTTATCATCTAATCCGGGCTTAAGAATTTCGTAAGCTTTTTCCTCATTTTTATCCTCCACAAAGGCTATCAATGCAGGCACAATATTAAACATATAATTGCCTGCATCCTGACATCTTTTAATGAATTTGACTTGGTTACTTGGGTAAGCATCTCCTCTCCAAACAGCACAAGTTTCCAAATTAGCTCTCTTTAAAGCTAATGATGATCTGCTTGCTGAGAGGAATTGCTTAGAAGTTTCAGATGCTCTAAAGAGTGCCTTTATGCTCTTCGTTCCCAATCTTGACAGAATGTCTCCCAGTAACTCAGTTGGTAAATCAAGTATTTGAGTTTCCAAGAGTTGAGGGTTTTCGACATTTCTGAAAAGAAGAGGAGGAAAAACACAGAATAAAGAGTTAAACTCAACATTTATGCAGTAATGAGATTAGATTTTATTATCAAAATCAGGCTGCATTACATAATACAAAAGATCAGATCTAGTGACAGTTTCAAAGTAAAAAATTAGAAGACATGTCACATGCATCAATCTCTTCCTCCTTCATCCAAAAACTTATTCATTAATACTATAGGTGTCATATTCCTCCCCTGCTGCCATCCTAAAATCAGCTATGGCTCTATTTGTGTCACAGCAGAGATAGCAGACCTGATCGGCTGTATAGTTAAAGTATAATGGCCTATGGAAAGTTTCCTGATCATGAACTTCTATAATACAGAATTCCCTCTTTTTCTGCCCTAAAAATGGATTAGGGACATATTCCCATTCTGAAAGTAGGGTGAGAAGATTATATCGAAATTCATAGCTGTTTAATCTATCACTTAGAATTGGACTAATTAAGCGAAGTCCATCATCTATCTCTTCTCTAGAAGTTCTACTTAAACAGCATAAAGCTTTAAAATATTGAGAAATCTTGAAGTTATCTTCTATTCCTTCATCCAGGATCTGGAATGCCTTGAATCCTTTCCCTTGTGTAAACAGTTCCATAGCCTTTGATAGGTTCAGAATATGATTCTTAGCCTCTCTACAGGCATGTAGAAACTTGATTTTACCAGTGGATTCATTAGAGATTCTTTTAAAGGCTGGATCCTCTACATTAAATCTCCGGAGAACAATAGGATATTCTGAGACTATTGTAAATGTTGAACAGATTTGTTTGCTCTTGAGCAAGTCTTCAAAGCTGCTCTGCCCTACTCGTGACAGAATCTCCCCAAGGACATCCAATGGAAGATCAGTCAGGTGTAAAGCAGAGGACTCAGAAGCCTGCTCCTCACTGTTATTTAATCGACTTTTTAAAGAAGAAAGATCAGTTGAAATTATACTCCAAGTTTTCTAATTAAGGAAGAATAAGAGTGGATGCACAAAATGAAAAACTTAAACCCTAATATGAATAAAACACTATAATGCAGAATGTAACAACTTGAAACATCAGGAAGAAATGCGATGAAAAATGAACGGAGAGCTTACGGGTTGTTGCTCGCCATTAGGATTGTTCCTGAAGCTGAATGATTCTGAAGAAGGGTTTCGCAATGGAAGAAGAAAAAGAACTTAAAAAATGGTGGTTTCTTCTCGAGAGAAAATATGAAAAGGTATGAGAATGATTTGAAAAGATAAGGAGGTTATAGGTCTTATATAAAACAATGGGTTGGCCTAGTTAAAGAATAAAGAGTAGGGTACTCAAGTATTTTATTTAGATTGTACTCATTCATTCTAGACCTGCCACATCAGTGCGTCTGGTTATTGGTTTAAAAATTGAGTTTATAAACCCAAACAACCATAAATTGGTTTAAATTAGATTGGTCTAAACAAAGCGAGGGGTAAACATTTGAAAGGGATTAAGGCTTCTAAATTGTATATTAAGTCTGGTTAAATCTTCTTCACCAAATTCATCTTAATGCCTAACAAAAATCTACCCTTAACTTCTTTATTTTAAGATTACCAATTCTTTCATCTCATTTCCTGATTTTACTTCCTCTTTTAATCTGAAGAATATTCAGTGGAGTGTTTGATCTAAGTTTCCTCTGATCCAGACTCCCTCGATAACATTCTCAGTTCAAGAGAAACGTCCAGTTTCATCTTTAATTCATGTTTGAATTGAATAAAGAAACTGATCAAACAGGATAGAAAGTAGGGGAATTATAATACATAAAGTTTAAACGGTCCAAAATACATCAAAAGATTCCAGGAAATGCAAACATACATAATACTATAGAATTTCCTAGCTCTGGACTGCTCAAGGGTCAATTTCCTCATCATCGGAGTCGGTCCACATAAACTCATCAGGAAACACCTCACCACAATACAATCTAAACTGCCTCACCATGTCAAAGAATTTACAAGGGATACAGTCCATCCTGATGTGTGGTGGTAATAAGACTCGAACCTGCAAGGTATGATCCTTACAATAGCTCTTCTCTGGTTGCCCTTGAAAAGGATTTGGGATTTGAGGAATATGGATGAGCCAATGAAAAAGATAGAGTTTAATGAAAACCACTTCTAAGACATTAGAAGCTACTGTTTGGATCAACTCTAATCCTTCTTCAATCAACTTATAATCTTGTTTTGTTAAGAGGAGCATCGTTCTGAGCAGAATGGTGGGTTCATGCCCATCATCTAGTCCTGGCTTGAGGAGTTCATATGCCTTCTTCTCATCTCGTTCCTCCACAAATGCCTTCAATGCAGGTTCAATGCTGAACATGAAGTTCCCTGCATTTTGACACTCTTGAATGAATCTTTTCTGGTTGTCAGGATAAACATCTTCTCTCCATCTCATACATGATTCCAAGTCCACTCTCTTGTATACAAGATGAGTTTTGCTTGCTTGATAAAATGATGGAGAGACTTCTGCTACCCTGAAGAGCTCTCTAACATTGTCTTTTCCAATTCTTGACAGAATATCCCCCAACAACTCGGTGGGTAAATGAGTTATCTGAGTTCCAAGACGCTGTGGATTCCTAGCATTTCTGTTTCCAGAAAATAATACGATAAGGAAAACAGAGGAATATTTTATCTAGAATGATGGAACCAGAAATTCGAAAATGGGGTATCATTCCTATTGTGAAGTTCCAAAAGTCCCATTTAGATAATGCGTCAGCTACAAACTAAAGATTTCAGAAAAGACTCTCTGGATTAATGAGTGTAAAGAAACGGCTCTTAGTTATGAGGAATCTTAAATGTTTAATGTTTCCGTTTTCTACAGCCATTCCCTGAAGAATATAGAATCATGAACCCTAGGTCTAGAAATGCAATCCGACAACAAACTTTGCAAAATAGAACTAAAAATAAAAGAAAGATAGGATGAACTAGATTGCTTACGGATTGTTCTCGGCCATTTTCTTCGTCGATAGGTTCTCTGAATGATCTTGCTTATGAGAATGATTGAGAATGACAAAAATGGTGTATGGCGATTTCTTCTTGAATAAGAGAAGAAAATCTGATGAAAAGGTTTTGAAATGACAACTGAGAGGAATGACTACAAGGACAGAGACGCCCTATTTTTATCTAAGGGCTGCAGGGGTCAAGATAGTAAATCTTGTTCTCTGCAGAGAGTAATGATTAAGCCTAGAGTAAACCTATTTTGAAAATTTTATTTAAAATGACTCAGATAAAAATCTAATGCAAGAGATAAGATCAAATTGTTTCCTTTTTGGAAGAATGAAGCGAGGAGTACATATCAACATCAAAGGACTTAGAATTTATATACAAATTAAGAGATTACATAATCATTCAATTTGAATCTGGATCAGTTTCTAATTCTGACTCAGATTCAATTACATGCTCATTAAAATTTTCTCTTAATCTCCTAATCAAACTAGTAACCTCACAACACAAACAATCAATGTTTGTGGCACCATAATTAAAGTGTGGAGGTTCCCTAACTAAGTCCCTACTATGTGGCGCTAAATAATCACAGTACTCGCGATGTCCTTGTCCCCGAAAGGGATTAGGCTCTTCTTCACTTTCGTTGAATAACTTGCTGATCTTCGCCTCAATCTTGTGAATATGATCTTCATCTTTAAGGATTGATCCAAGAAGATACAATCCTTCGTCAATTTCTTCAAGGCTCTCCGAACTCAGAAGAATGAAGGCTTTGATGAAAATTGAAGGGTGATGGTTGTCATCGATTCCAGGCTTAAGGACTTCAAAAGCGGCTTCCTTGAGCCCTGTGTTGCAGAATCTCGAGAGTGCAGGTTCTAGTTTTAACATGAAATTCCTCGCCTCTCTGCATCTTCGAAGTATTTGGACGTAATGAGAGTCAAGTGTCCTCTCTGCAGTCATCCGCCTTTCTACATTCGCTCTCCTCCATACTACAGGCGCCTTACTTGCTCTGGCGAACTTTTTGCAAGTTGGGGCTAACCTGGCTACATCCTTCATTTCTTCTCTTCCCAGCCTTGAGAGAATATCTCCCAAGATTTCATCAGGAATGTCTAGAATGGATGTTCTAGCATTGGGAGCTGCTGCGGCCATTCTGATTTTTGATAAAGGTTTTAGGATAATTTCTTAGGATGGAAAATGTTTGAGATGAAAGAAGAGGAGGATTCGACTAGATTTTATAGCAGAAAAACTAAATTCTGCCATAATTACTAGCGATTGAAGCGACGTGTGATGGTTGGTGTAAGAGAAGAAGAAGAGTCTGAAAAGGGTATTTTGATCTTTGGGAAGTTTGAAAATCTATCCGTTCAATATTCCCAGACTCTCGCTCTGCAAACTGTCATCGCGTGGCTATAAAAATCCTTTCTCGCTTTGTTAATTACAACGCGAGAAAACATTTTTGAACAATTTCCAGAATAAAATGGTCTCGCTTTGTTTTTCAACAAAGCGTAGACATCAAACTCTTAGTACTTAACAACTTATCAGATTTAATGTAATACCCGAGAAATCAACATCGAGTATTAAATCCGAAAAAAATTAATTAATTGAATTAATTAATTGGATTTAACTATCGCAATCGAAATAATTCCGCGAGAGCGGGATTAAATATTTTCGGACGATAGCAACTCGAAGAGAGTTATCGGAGTATCCAACAATCACGGATAATCCAAATATGATTTTTAAAAGATCAAAAATCATATTATAAAAAAAAAAAAAAAAGAAAAATCGCTACCTGGGGTGGCGCGGTGGCCGCGCGGTGGCGCGCCACCAGCGCGCCACCACCCCAGTAGCAGCGTTTCAAAACGCTGCTACGCGTTTCTTGGAATTTGGGGCCATTTACTCGAGTTTGATTCATGGAATTGATACACATTCATGTCTCAGATGTTGGTGGATGTATTGGGACTCTTTTGGACGAATCTAGAAGCTTCTAGAGCCTCCAATTAGCTGGGATAAGGTGGATTCATGAACTTGGGTGGATAAATTGAACCATGTAAGATGTAGGGAGATTGAATGTAGATTAGAGGGTAGAAAATCGAGATTTGACTGCCATAAGTTGTTCTCCCATTACCAAGGGACATTATGGCAGTCATTGCAACACTAATTCCCCTACCATAATCTCAAATTTCATCCACCAAACCACCCATTCACACAAGTCCGAAAATTAGACTTCCTTGGAGAGTTGAGAGTTCTTTGAGAGTGTTCTTCTAGTTCCTGAGTTCTTGGACGAGTTGGAAGCATTCCAATCTCTTCTCCTACGTCTAGGTAAGGTTTCTATACCAATCCCTTGCTCTTTACTTCGGATTCTAGGCCCTAACATCAAGTTTTTCTCCAAACACCTCAAATTAGGATTCATTCGGTAGATCTTGGAAGTGGGAGGCTGTTCCGGACGAGTTTGAGGGTTCAACCAAAGAGGATTTCGACACTATACTCTTGAGAAGTAAGTTAATGATGTGCATACCAATTTTTAGAGTTTTTGGTTGAGTATTCGTTGAGTTAGAGTTCGATTTCCATCCTACGCTAAAACTGTCTTTTAGGGTTTCTTCCGAAGTAGATTTTATTGTTGTGCATTTCTCGCCTAGATCCTTTCGTTTTTGGAAGAACTTGTCTAAATGAAAAATGTTCCTAACACTTTAGAGATGACCTCTGTAAATTTTCATAATTTTTGGACTTGATTTGGTCGTCGAAAATAGATCTGGTATTTTCTGCTACACATGTTGACAGATTTCAACTTCTAGCATGTTCAGTTTTGTAGTTCATATTTCTCCTAGCTATGGTCGTTTTTGATGGTTAGTTTCTTCATGAAAATTGTTCATCTATGTGTCTAGTTTACTCCTGTGAAATTTCAGAATTTTTGGGTCAACCTTCGAATTGTTATGGATTTTTAAGTAAACTGTGGTCGGATGAACAGTGACCTATGCACCCTTTTGAAAACAAGTTTCTGAAATGATTTTTTTTGAGCAACTTAGAGTCCGAATTTGCTAAGGCCTATTTCTGAGTAAAATGTTTATTTTGATGTCTCCTAGCAGCTGTAAAATTTTCAGAATTTTCCACAAAGTTTTACTACATTTCCTAATACGATTTTGAAAACTGCCACAGTGTAGTCTTACCGGTAAATCTTGTTTTCGTACGCTTTGATGGTTATTGAGTCGATTACTACTCTTTGATGAATCCTATGAATTCTGGAAATGTAGATATATGTTGTAATGATTAAAATGTGATTTTTGAAACTTTGTGAGTTTTGATCGAGTTAGATGTTCAATTTGGAGGGTAAGTGCACTTGGCGTGGGCTCGTTGGGCCGCCCCCTCTTTTTGGTGGCCAAAACGGCGCCAAGGAAATATTATTATGTTGCGTGATTGTATGAGTCTATACTCCTAGGTGTATCCGTAGGGGTTACCTAGGGCTCCGGAGTGTGTCTGTATAGGGTCCGCTGCTCTCACATTGTGGATACCGTCGGCTTGTGGACATAAGCGCCCAAGCGGGTAATTGATCCCAAACGGCTAAGGCCCTGGATCGTTGATATCGGCAGCTTGTGGACATAAGCGCCCAAGCGGGTAATGTTTTGGATGTCCTCGATCAAAATGAACATTGGTGTGGTAAAGCGTAAAAAGAAATCCCCGTAAATTATTTTTACTCGTTCGTTAAATTAAATTCCCAACCTTTTTTATTACTCTTCTAAATCTTTAAATTTTGTTACGCTATACATTAACTTACGCAGTACCGTTTGTACTGATAAATTGTTATTTCCTATTTTTCGCAGAGTAAGTGATGGCGCATTGGGATGGGATTCTCAAAAATAAAGACTTGTCGCATTTTACTGTTGTTTTAAATTTCTGCACTGGACTTTGATACTGGACTTTGGACTTTGGTTTTTGGCCGTCTGTTTGGCCCTCATTTTTTATTTGTTTTTAGCTTCCGCACTGATTATTACTGTGATGCATGAGATACTCTGATTTTAGTTCGGGCATGATTGAATGGTTTTTAAATTGTTTTGAAAAATTGATACAACTTAGCCTTAGCATTTTTCTAGATGAGCTCGACTTGGGTCGGGTCTTGTTTAGAAAAGTGTGGCGATAATGCCCTGGCCTGGGAAATCAAATCTGGGGTGTTACAAAGTGGTATCAGAGCCCGAAAATTTTAAAGCTATTATTTTTCGGCCCACTATAGAGGCCCAACTTATTCAATATTATTTTTAAGCATTTTGAGTATTATTTCCATGGAAAAAGGGAATTTTATTTTTGAAACCCATGGAAAAGTATATCTTGCAGATTTCGACAAGTCTTAAAAACTTAGTACTATTTTTGGGGGGAAGCATGTGCATTAACAAAGTTATTTTTATGTGTGGCATATCGCTTAATGTAAAATTTGCATGATTAGATGGCCGACCCGAGGTTACAAGATTCCATCATGCGTTTATTGTGCTCCATGTCGGATATCACGCACGAACTTCGCCATATCTCTAGGGATGCCGCAAACGATAGAAATAGGATTGTGGCTATAGAGGAGAGGATGGAGGCTATGACCATTAGGAGTACCCAGATGGCTGCTCGCCACGATGCTCTTGCAGCCGAGTTCGAGGATTGCCGACACCACGTGCATATGTTACAGGGACGTATCTTTGCGTCGGAGGAGGTCATTGTTGGGCTGCAAAACCAGCTTAACCCCGAGCCAGAGATGGAGGAGGAGGAGGAGTTTGACCCCGATGAGTTCATCAACGTGGAGGAAGAGGACCCCGAGGAGGTTGTGGAGAACCCTCCACTGCCTCTTGATACCGACGAGGAGGTAGAGGCCGACCGTAGGATGCTCGGCTACTCTCCGGACTATTTGCTTTAGGGGTTGTGTGTGGTTTCTGTGATGGACTCCGTTATTTGCTTTTGCTAGTTTCTGATTATTGCGTATTCGTATATTCACGTTTTGTTACCATATAGTTATCACATTTTACGTAGTGATAACTTAGTAAGTATATCATGATGTAACCCTCGCTGTTAAAGCATTTAATCTAGTGGAATTTCGTATTTAGTATTTCTCTTTCCTTCCTTGCCCATTTCAGTGGTCTTTATCACTTAGAACCTATGAGACTGAGTTCTAACCATAGTCTAACTCGGCTATTAACTTTCATCTAACTGCGAATCTAACCTCTGCGTGCTTGATCATCAGAATGCCGCCCAAAGGGAGACCTAGAGCTGAGATCCCAGTGAATGAGAACGTTAATGCCCCAGCCGATGCGAACCCGCCGAATCCGGGAGTTCAAGCTAACCCTGTTCCCAACGCACTGGATGAGCGGTTGAGGACAGTTGAACAAGTCCTCGTTGCTCTAGGAAACGCTGAAGTCAACCGAGCTCAGGCAGCAGTACCACCCCCAGCAGTTCGAATAAATTATCTGGCGATGGTAAACCCTTACCAGCCGCCCCATTACGAGGGACAGGAGGATCCCGCAAAGCTGGAGGATTGGCTAAGGACTTTTGACAAACTGCTTACTGCCATCAGGTGTCCCGCGAACGAGAAGGTTGGTGTGGCTGTGTACTACTTGAGGGGAGAAGCTGACGAATGGTGGCAAAACCACCAAGAAGGACTTGCCGATGGTGAACATGCCTACTTCTGGGAAGAGTTTAAGGAGATGATGAGGGAAAGGTTCTATCCCCTCAGTACAAAGACTGCTAAGTATGAAGAATTCATTAATCTCCGACAAGGCACCCAGACAGTCCAAGAATACTATGCAAAGTTTAAGGAGCTCGTCCGATTCGCTCCAAGGCTGGTACCAACCGATGCTGATAAAGCCCAGAAATTCGAGATGGGGCTGAATCTCAGCATCAGAGAGATCTTGGTTGGCGGACAGCACACTTCTCTGCAAGCTGTTTACGATCGTGCAGTGGCAATTGCACGAGTACAACAGCTGAAGCGCAAGGATCATGGAGAGGCGAGCAAGGGCCTAAACAATTTCGATAAGAAGAATCGGAACAACAACTCTGGAAATCACTTCAGAAGGGGGAATGACCAAGGAAGGAATGATGGTCATAGGAAGCCAGATAACAGAGAGCTCAACCGAGGAGGCCAAGGAGGTTGGAGGCCGGATAACCAGGGCGCCTTCATACCCAGATGCCGGGAATGCAACATCCCGCACTTGGTGCGTGAATGCCCAAGACCGGGGCAGTGTTACCGGTGTGGCCGAGAAGGTCACATGAAGAAGGAATGCCGGACGAGGGAGGATCGCATTGACAAGAGGTTGGACCTGATAAACCGTCCTCAGGGCAACAGGCCAGCCGGGCCAAACCAGCAGGACAACCAAGGGCAGAGATTCCCGCAGGCACAGAGGCCACCTCAGAATCCAAACCAGCATGGGAATCAAGGGAGGCCAGTAGGACGCCTGAACGTGATAAACCAAGCTGACTTAGCTGCCCAAGGCGATGTGATCGAAGGTACGTTTACTGCTTTAAGCGTACCTGTCAAGGTCTTATTTGACTCAGGAGCGAGTTGTTCTTTGATTTCCACGAGAATTATATCTGCGTTAGATCTACCAGCTCCGAATAACATTAACTTAGGAATCCAATTACCATCGGGTAAGGTAGTATCGTGTTCCAAACGATATGACGGGATCCCGATAGTAATCAAGAACACTGAATTCTTTGCGAATCTCATAGAATTTGACCTTAAGGATTTCGACATCATTTTGGGAATGGACTGGTTGACGAGGTACAAGGCTATCATCGAGTGCCAGAAGCAGAAGATCTCATTGGCGAAGAGTCGCGGAAAGAAGGTCATTTACTATATGCAGCCTCAGAAGAAGGGTGCCAAGATAGTAAATGCAATAAAGTTCTGCAATCTCATGCAGAAGGGATACCAACTGTACGCGTGCTACGTGCATAATCTGGAAGGCGAGGAGAACAAGATCGATAGTATCCCCGTCGTGAACGAATACCCAGATGTCTTCCCGGAAGATATCCCAGGAATGCCTCCTGAGCGAGAAGTGGAGTTCACGATCGATCTCGTGCCCGGAATCGAACCGGTGTCAAAGGCACCATATCGCATGGCGCCTGCTGAGATGAAGGAGCTAAAAGAACAACTAGAGGAGTTGTTATCAAAGGGATATATTCGGCCGAGCACATCACCATGGGGAGCTCCAGTCCTGTTCGTGAAAAAGAAGGACGGCGGACTCCGATTGTGCATCGACTACCGAGGTCTTAATCAAGTGACGATTAAGAACAAGTACCCGCTACCTAGGATCGAAGATCTCTTCGATCAACTGAAAGGAGCGTCGGTATTTTCAAAGGTTGATCTAAGGTCGGGATACCACCAATTGCGTATCGCCGAGAACGATATACCCAAGACAGCATTCCGAACAAGATATGGACACTACGAATTCACCGTAATGTCCTTCGGTCTGACTAATGCTCCCGCAGTATTCATGAACCTCATGAATAGCGTTTTCCGAGAGTTACTAGACACATGTGTAGTCGTATTCATCGACGACATCCTAGTTTACTCGAGGAATGAGGAAGAGCATAGTAGTCATTTGCACCAAGTACTCGGACTTTTGAGGAAGAATCAACTCTACGCGAAGCTGTCTAAGTGCGAGTTTTGGAAGAATGAAGTCGCTTTTCTAGGTCATATAGTATCGGCTAAAGGAGTATCAGTCGACCCGGCGAAGATATCAGCAGTGTCTGATTGGCCGGCACCAACAAACCAGACCGAGGTAAGAAGTTTCCTAGGTCTAGCCGGATACTACCGAAGATTCGTGAAGGACTTTTCTAAAATTGCGAGACCGATGACCCAACTGCTGAAGAAAGGATTGAAGTTTGATTGGACAGCTGAGTGTGAGCAGTCGTTCCGTGAACTTAAGGGGAGACTCACATCAGCACCGGTTTTAGCATTGCCATCAGAGACTGAGGATTATGAGGTGTATAGCGACGCCTCGAAGGAAGGTCTCGGTTGCGTGTTAATGCAAAACCATAGAGTGATTGCTTATGCATCAAGGCAACTCAAGACGCACGAGGTAAACTACCCGACACATGATCTGGAACTAGCAGCGGTAGTGTTCGCTCTTAAGATCTGGCGACACTATCTATATGGACGAACTTGTCGGATGTTTACAGATCACAAGAGCCTCAAGTATATATTTACTCAGAAAGAGTTAAATATGAGGCAGAGGAGATGGCTCGAGCTGATCAAGGATTACGATCTGGATATAGCCTACCATGAAGGCAAGGCGAACGTCGTAGCGGATGCGTTGAGTCGCAAGACGAGGCACACGGTGAACACACTCATTCTACCTTCGGGACTGTATATGGACCTAGCTAAGTTAGATACTGAACTAGTCCATTATGGAACCGTGGTGGAGACAGTGAACGCCATAACAGTTGAATCTACCGTATTTGACGAGATTCGAGAAGCCCAACCGGACGACGAGAATCTCCAGAGGATCAAAGGAAGAATTGGTGAAGGTAAGGCGGTAGGATTCGTGATCCATGAAGACGGAAGTGTCCGTTTTAAAGGAAGATGGTGCGTTCCTCATAAGTGCGAGGAATTGAAGAGGAAGCTCATGGAAGAAGGCCACAGTACACCTTATTCAGTCCACCCTGGTGGGGATAAGTTGTACAAGGACTTAAAGAAAATCTATTGGTGGCCGCGGATGAAGAAGGATGTTGCCGACTTTGTGGCCAAGTGTATAACCTGCCAGAAGGTGAAGGCAGTGAGACAAAAACCGCTAGGATTGGTAAAGCCATTGGAGATCCCAAGCTGGAAGTGGGACAGCATCTCCATGGATTTTGTTTCGGGGTTGCCAAGGTCTCCCCGAGGAATGAATAAGATTTGGGTAATAGTTGACCGGTTAACAAAGACCGCCATTTTCATACCAATGAAGGAAAATTGGTCGATGGATCAACTGGCTAAGGCATACGTCGAGAACGTGGTCCGAAGGCACGGAGTACCGCACGATATTATCTCAGACCGAGATAGTAGATTCGTCTCCAACTTCTGGAATAAACTACAAGAAGCCTTAGGAACCCAAATCAAGATGAGCACAGCATTTCATCCAATGACGGACGGTCAGACTGAGTGCACGATTCAGACGCTCGAAGACATGCTAAGAGCGTGCGTACTCGAATTCAAGGGAAGCTGGGAAGACCACTTGCCGTTGATTGAATTCTCGTACAACAACAGTTATCACGCTAGCATAGGCATGGCACCGTTCGAAGCGCTTTACGGACGGAAGTGTCGTAGTCCGTTGTGCTGGACGAAGGATGATGATTCGGTAGTTGTTGGACCGCAGCTCATTGAGGAAATGAATAGCAAGATCAAGGTGGTTCAACAGAAAATGAAAGCCGCGCAAGATAGGCAGAAGAGCTACGCCGACACTAGGCGGCAAGAGTTAGAATTTGAGGTGGGAGACAAGGTCATGCTGAAAGTATCGCCCATGAAGGGGGTGATGCGATTCGGTAAACGAGGGAAGCTAAGTCCTCGCTACATTGGTCCGTACGAGATTTTGGATCGTGTAGGTACCTTGGCTTATCGTTTGGCACTTCCATCCAGAATTGTCGCGAGTGCACAACGTATTCCATGTTTCTCAACTGAAGAAATATGTGCACGACCCAACTCACGTGTTGCAACCCGACGTGATTGAGCTAGATGACGACCTGACATACGAGGAGTATCCGATCGAGGTACTTGATGTCAAGGAAAGGGTCACAAGAAACAAGATTGTGAGGATGGTGAAGATCCTATGGTCAAATCATGGCACTGAGGAAGCAATGTGGGAATTGGAAACGGATATGAAGCAGAGATATCCCAACCTTTTCCGAAGCGACTCAGGAGCAGTTATGGGGGCATAACTGCAGTCCTAAGGGGGAGAGGATGTGACACCCCGCGCAAAGTCGTCGCGAGCTGAGGTAAGAATTTTAAATTGCAAGCCTCAATAATTTCTGCGCCAATTATTATTTTTTTCGACGTGCGACCCAACTTCGAGGACGAAGTTGATTTCTAAGGAGGGTAGACTGTAATACCCGAGAAATCAACATCGAGTATTAAATCCGAAAAAAATTAATTAATTGGATTTAACTATCGTAATCGAAATAATTCCGGGAGAGCGGGATTAAATATTTTCGGACGATAGCAACTCGAAGAGAGTTATCGGAGTATCCAACAATCAAGGATAATCCAAATATGATTTTTAAAAGATCAAAAATCATATTATAAAAAAAAAAAAAAAAAATCGCTACCTGGGGTGGCGCGGTGGCCGCGCGGTGGCGCGCCACCAGCGCGCCACCACCCCAGTAGCAGCGTTTCAAAACGCTGCTATGCGTTTCTTGGAATTTGGGGCCATTTACTCGAGTTTGATTCATGGAATTGATACACATTCATGTCTCAGATGTTGGTGGATGTATTGGGACTCTTTTGGACGAATCTAGAAGCTTCTAGAGCCTCCAATTAGCTGGGATAAGGTGGATTCATGAACTTGGGTGGATAAATTGAACCATGTAAGATGTAGGGAGATTGAATGTAGATTAGAGGGTAGAAAATCGAGATTTGACTGCCATAAGTTGTTCTCCCATTACCAAGGGACATTATGGCAGTCATTGCAACACTAATTCCCCTACCATAATCTCAAATTTCATCCACCAAACCACCCATTCACACAAGTCCGAAAATTAGACTTCCTTGGAGAGTTGAGAGTTCTTTGAGAGTGTTCTTCTAGTTCCTGAGTTCTTGGACGAGTTGGAAGCATTCCAATCTCTTCTCCTACGTCTAGGTAAGGTTTCTATACCAATCCCTTGCTCTTTACTTCGGATTCTAGGCCATAACATCAAGTTTTTCTCCAAACACCTCAAATTAGGATTCATTCGGTAGATCTTGGAAGTGGGAGGCTGTTCCGGACGAGTTTGAGGGTTCAACCAAAGAGGATTTCGACACTATACTCTTGAGAAGTAAGTTAATGATGTGCATACCAATTTTTAGAGTTTTCGGTTGAGTATTCGTTGAGTTAGAGTTCGATTTCCATCCTACGCTAAAACTGTCTTTTAGGGTTTCTTCCGAAGTAGATTTTATTGTTGTGCATTTCTCGCCTAGATCCTTTCGTTTTTGGAAGAACTTGTCTAAATGAAAAATGTTCCTAACACTTTAGAGATGAACTCTGTAAATTTTCATAATTTTTGGACTTGATTTGGTCGTCGAAAATAGATCTGGTATTTTCTGCTACACATGTTGACAGATTTCAACTTCTAGCATGTTCAGTTTTGTAGTTCATATTTCTCCTAGCTATGGTCGTTTTTGATGGTTAGTTTCTTCATGAAAATTGTTCATCTGTGTGTCTAGTTTACTCCTGTGAAATTTCAGAATTTTTGGGTCAACCTTCGAATTGTTATGGATTTTTAAGTAAACTGTGGTCGGATGAACAGTGACCTATGCACCCTTTTGAAAACAAGTTTCTGAAATGATTTTTTTTGAGCAACTTAGATTCCGAATTTGCTAAGGCCTATTTCTGAGTAAAATGTTTATTTTGATGTCTCCTAGCACCTGTAAAAGTTTCAGAATTTTCCACAAAGTTTTACTACATTTCCTAATACGATTTTGAAAACTGCCACAGTGTAGTCTTACCGGTAAATCTTGTTTTCGTACGCTTTGATGGTTTTTGAGTCGATTACTACTCTTTGATGAATCCTATGAATTCTGGAAATGTAGATATATGTTGTAATGATTAAAATGTGATTTTTGAAACTTTGTGAGTTTTGATCGAGTTAGATGTTCAATTTGGAGGGTAAGTGCACTTGGCGTGGGCTCGTTGGGCCGCCCCCTCTTTTTGGTGGCCAAAACGGCGCCAAGGAAATATTATTATGTTGCGTGATTGTATGAGTCTATACTCCTAGGTGTATCCGTAGGGGTTACCTAGGGCTCCGGAGTGTGTCTGTATAGGGTCCGCTGCTCTCACATTGTGGATACCGTCGGCTTGTGGACATAAGCGCCCAAACGGGTAATTGATCCCAAACGGCTAAGGCCCTGGATCGTTGATACCGGCAGCTTGTGGACATAAGCGCCCAAGCGGGTAATGTTTTGGATGTCCTCGATCAAAATGAACATTGGTGTGGTAAAGCGTAAAAAGAAATCCCCGTAAATTATTTTTACTCGTTCGTTAAATTAAATTCCCAACCTTTTTTATTACTCTTCTAAATCTTTAAATTTTGTTACGCTATACATTAACTTACGCAGTACCGTTTGTACTGATAAATTGTTATTTCCTATTTTTCGCAGAGTAAGTGATGGCGCATTGGGATGGGATTCTCAAAAATAAAGACTTGTCGCATTTTACTGTTGTTTTAAATTTCTGCACTGGACTTTGATACTGGACTTTGGACTTTGGTTTTTGGCCGTCTGTTTGGCCCTCATTTTTTATTTGTTTTTAGCTTCCGCACTGATTATTACTGTGATGCATGAGATACTCTGATTTTAGTTCGGGCATGATTGAATGGTTTTTAAATTGTTTTGAAAAATTGATACAACTTAGCCTTAGCATTTTTCTAGATGAGCTCGACTTGGGTCGGGTCTTGTTTAGAAAAGTGTGGCGGTAATGCCCTGGCCTGGGAAATCAAATCTGGGGTGTTACATTTAACAGGATAAGAATTTGATCTGATCACCTCGCGTCATAACTTTTACAAAGCGTGAGTAAGAGTAATTCCTTTTTAACTCACGCTTTGACAAAATTACAGGAGCGTGGCCTTAGAATTCATTCATACTTAATTTCCAAAAAAACTTAACACTCAAAAACCTGGTTGAAGATTCTTATCTCATCCTCCTTCATTCCATCACAGCTTCATTTCTCGAATTCCTGAAAATAAAGAATAAAAGAATTAGAGATGGAAAATAAATCTAAAGAAGAGGGAAATACTACTCAGTTAACCTGGGTAGTATCCACCCCCCTATATTCTTTTTTTTTTTTTAAAAAAAAAACTAAGAATTATCCAAATATTCAGTTTGGATATTTAGATCTTGTTGACCAATATATTCCTTTAGCCTGTGTCCATTTACAGTCTTTTCTCCTTCATTGAGCATAATTGTAACTGCTCCATTGTCATGAACAGCTACAACAGGAAATGGTCCTGTCCACCTTGATCTGAGCTTACCTGGAAATAATTTCAAACGAGAATTATAAAGCAGAACCAATTGACCAACAGAAAATTCCTTATGTTTAATTTTTGAATCATGAATTTTCTTAGTTCGATCTTTATAGATCTTGCTGCTTTCATATGCTTCCAGTCTCATCTCTTCCAATTTAGACAGATCAAACTTCCTCTTATCTTGTCCTGACTGAAAATCCATGTTGAGCATTTTAATGGCCCAATATGCTCTATGTTCTAGCTCAACTGGGAGATGGCATGCTTTTCCAAAAACTAATCTGTAGGGAGACATTCCTATAGGAGTTTTAAAAGCAGTTCTGTAAGCCCATAAAGCATCATCTAGCTTCTTTGACCAGTCTTTTCTTGTAATATTCACAGAAGCTTGTAAAATGTGCTTGATTTCCTTATTAGATACCTCCACCTGTCCACTTGTCTGAGGATGATATGTTGATCCAACTTTATGATGAACACCATACTGCTTCAGTAATTTCTCGAAGAGTTTATTCACAAAGTGAGATCCTCCATCAGATATAATGGCACGAGGGGCTCCAAACCTGGTAAAAATATTCTTCTGTAGAAATTTAGTAACTTGTTTAGCTTCATTATTGGGTAAGGCTACTGCTTCTACCCATTTTGAGACATAATCAACAGCTACTAAAATATAATGATTACCAAAAGATGGGGGAAATAGTCCCATAAAATCAATTCCCCAAACATCAAATATCTCTACTTCTAAAATCCCTTTTTGAGGCATTTCTTCTCTCATTGAAATGTTTCTCAGTCTTTGACATCTGTCACACATCTTTATGAGTTTCTGGGAATCCAGAAAGATAGTTGGCCAGTAAAACCCACAGTCTAGAACTTTTCTAGCAGTCCTAGCAGGACCATGATGGCCTCCCAAAGGGTTCTCATGACACTTTCTAACAATCTGGAAACCTTCTTTTTCATGAACACAGCGCCTAATAACCTGATCTGAACAAAACTTGAATAAAAATGGATCATCCCAATAGTACTTCTGAATTTCTCTGAAAAACCTTGACTTCTGATGAGAGTCTTTAAACTTTGGGACAATCTTGCAAGCTAGATAATTAGCAAAATCTGAAAACCAAGGACAATCAAATTGATGCAACTGCAAAGCATACAATTGTTCATCTGGAAATTTATCATTTACAACTTCCTCCTTCTCTGTTTTCTCCTCCAATTTAGAAAGGTGGTCTGCTACTCCATTATCTTTTCCTTTTCTGTCCTTGATAATAATGTCAAATTCTTGTAGAAGTAAAACCCATCTTATCAGCCTCGGCTTGGCTTCTTGCTTTGAGAAAAGATATCGTAATGCAGAATGATCTGTGTAAACTATAGTCTGGGCTCCAATAAGATACTGTCTGAACTTGTCAAAAGCAAAAACTACAGCATACATTTCCTTTTCTGTAGTAGTGTAGTTTATCTGGGCATCATTAAGAGTATGGCTAGCATAATAGATAACATGATGTTTGCCTTCTTTATGTTGCCCCAAAACTGCTCCTACTGCATTCTCACTTCCATCACACATAAGCTCAAAAGGTAGACTCCAATCAGGTGACTGAACTATAGGTGCAGTGATTAATTTCTCCTTCAAAGTCTTAAAAGCTGTTAAGCAATCTTCATCAAAGCTAAATGTCACATCCTTTATGAAGAAGATTACATAAAGGTCTTGCTATCTTAGAAAAGTCCTTAATAAACCTTCTATAAAAACCAGCATGACCAAGAAAACTCCTTACTGCCTTAATTGTTTTGGGTGGTGGTAGATTTGCTATTACAGAAACTTTAGCCTTGTCTACTTCTATTCCTGCTCCAGATACTTTATGTCCTAGGACAATTCCTTCCTGAACCATGAAATGACACTTTTCCCAATTAAGAACTAGGTTAGTGTCCTCGCATCTCTGCAAAATTTTTGACAAATTTTTTAAAGAATCTTCAAAGTCAGTTCCATGAACAGTAAAATCATCCATAAACACTTCAATGCATTTTTCAATAAAATCAGAGAAAATACTCATCATGCATCTTTGAAACGTAGCAGGAGCATTACATAATCCAAAAGGCATTCTTCTATAAGCAAATGTTCCATATGGGCAAGTAAAAGTTGTTTTCTCATGATCCTCACTAGCAATTACTATTTGATTATAACCTGAATAACCATCTAAAAAGCTGTAAAATGGTTTACCTGACAGTCTTTCTAACATTTGATCGATGAATGGTAAAGGAAAATGATCTTTTCTTGTGGCAGTGTTTAATTTTCTATAATCAATGCAAACTCTCCAACCAGTTACTGGTCTTGTTGCTACTTCATCACCATGTTCATTGGTCACAATACAAATCCCACCCTTTTTGGGTACAACTTGTGTTGGACTCACCCATTTACTATCAGAGATAGGATAGATTATACCTGCATCAAGTAGCTTGATTACCTCCTTCTTGACAACTTCCTGCATTGGTGGATTTAGCCTCCTTTGTGGTTGTCTGGACGGTTTATATTCATCCTCCATCAGAATCCTACGCATACAAATGTGTGGACTGATGCCTTTGATATCTGCTATAGTCCAAGCAATTGCCTGAATATGATTTTTAAGAGTACCTACTAGAGCTTGTTCTTGTTCTTCACTCAATTTGGATGAAATTATTACCGGAAGCTTCTTTTTGTCTGCCAAAAAGGCATACTTAAGATGTTCTGGTAATACTTTAAGCTCAAGCTCAGGTGGGTTTTCTATTGATGGAATTAATTTGCTTCGAGTTTGCACTTCCATCTTTAAATCAGATCCTTCATCAGAAGGGTCTGTTTTATCAATGTCATCCTCAGATTGCTCTGAAGATGGCATATCCTCACTTTCTGATCCATCCTTGATTTCACCAGTCTCAGGATCAGCGAATCTAACCGCGCACAAGTAAGCAAAAGTAGCATCTTTAGCATTTGTGAGTGGGGTGAGATTGTTCTCAATTACATCAGTGGTAAAGAGATTATAGTAATCAAAAAGATTTTCCCCCTCTATAGTACTAGCATCTAATTCCTTCCCCGCTACATTGGTTTCAAAAGCGTTAAAAGGATATGTTGACATCTTCATCATGTCGAAAGTGACCTCCTGGTTATCAACATGAAGTTTCACTATGCCATTCTTTGCATCAATCATGGCTCCCGCAGTCACCAGAAAAGGCCTCCCTAGTATGATAGGAATTCTAACATTTTCGTCGATATCAAGAATGACAAAGTCAGCTGGAAAACAAAGGCCTCCTGTCTTTACTATAACATCTTCAATGATCCCTTCTGGTCTGGTGCTCGATTGGTCAGCAAAGAAGAGGGTCATATTAACTGGCCTCATCTTTCCCAAATCCAAACATCTCGCCATGGCAAGTGGCATTACATTGATGCTGCTTCCTAAGTCACAGAGTCCTCGCCCAGCTTCTTTACAGTTGATAATCAGAGGTAAAGTGAAACTCCCTGGATCTTCAAGCTTTGGAGGAATCCTTTGTTGAAGAACCAAGCTACAATTTTGATTTAAGACCACCATTTGCTGCTCTCCTGCACTTCGTTTCCCTGAAATTAATTCTTTCAGAAACTTAGCGTAAGTGGGCATTTCAGCAATTAATTCAACCAAAGGGATTGATATTTCAATGGCCTTAATCTTTTCAAGAAATTTCTTAAATTTAATTTCTTGAAGATCATTTTTGAGTCTCCCAGGATATGGTATCCTGGGCATGTGTTCATCCAGTGAATCCTTTTTGTTACCTGTAGAATTAGGATTATCATTACCTCCCTCTTTTTCCTTCGGAAAGGAATATCCTGAGACATTCTTTTCCAAACCCTTATCCTCAATTATCTGTCTTTGTTCAGGGTGATCATCTTCTTCCATTGTTTGAACATCCTTGAACTTTTTCTGCTGCAGCAACCTATCTCTTTTCTTTTCAAATTCAGGATCAACAACCTCTTTTCCTCCCCTCAATGTAACTGCCTTACATTGTGGGTTTGTTTCAGAAGAACTTGGTAATTTTCCTTTTTCTCTCTGCTGTAGTAATTTGGCCATCTCTGTTACTGAATTCTCAACATTCTTGATTGAAGCCTGCAGTTGGTTATTCGTCTCCGTCTGCTTAACAATGAACTCCTTCAGAGCATTTTCCACCTTTAAAGAGTAAGTATTATCTTGGGCAACAGGATAAGGTTGTTGTGGAAAGTTCACCGGGACTGGTGCAAACTGTCCAAATGGCCTATTCTGTTGGTTCATCTGTTGGAAAGGTCTCTGTGGGTACATCTGTTGTGGATAAAATGGTTGTGGAGGACGAAACTGCTGCTGATTTTGTTGTTGTGGGTTCAGAAGATGTGCATTTTGTGCGTTCTGAGCATTACCATAACTCAGATTCGGGTGTTTATTCTGAAATCCGGTGTAGTTACAACTCTCATCTTGCTTTGGGGCTTCCTGAATTTGTGGACACTGATCATTGTGATGTGGCCCTGAGCAAATTCCGCACTGATACACCGGTTCCATTGGAGCAGGTTGAAGGATCATCACTGGTTGCTGTTGTTGTTGATGTTGTTGATTTGTTTGCTGAGCCAACTGTAGTTCAACAATCTGCTTAGTGAGTGCTGCAAATTTCTCTTCATTCTTGTCTGTATGGATGACAAGACTCTTTCTGGTAGGAGATGGTGGATCATCATCTTGGAGGACTGCTCTGCTAGTTGTCATGGTGTCTATTGTTGACCACGCTCTATCAAGTGGCATCTGAAGTAATTGTTCTCCTCCAGTAGCATTAATCATCATCTGCCAAGTGTGAGTGAGTCCAGTGAAGAAGATCTTTAACAGTCTTCTTTCTGTTATGCCATGTTGTGGGCATCTCTTAAGCATGTCAAAGAATCTATCCCGAGCATCCTTAAGAGATTCCCCATTTCTCATCTTGAAACTAGAGATCTTGTCTACCCATTCGTCTACTTTGCTTTCAGGAAAATACTTGAGTAGGAAATTCCTGACTAATTCTGGCCATGTAGCCTTCTGTTGAGCATTCAATGAATCATACCATTCCTTTGCTGAACCATCCAAAGAGAATGGAAACATAGCCAACTGAATGGTTTCCCTTGAAGCTCTTCCTTTCTTCACTGTCTTACTTAGTTCAACAAACTTTTTGAGATGTAAATGAGGATCTTCAGCACTCATTCCATAAAAGGCTCTAGAAGATGCTAGGTTTAATATACCGAGCGGTATATCAACCTCCTCATCCGTTCCAGCCAAATATTGGTCGACATTAGGTTGCCATGGTTGGTATTGCTCTTCTTGAGGATTCGGAACAGGATTAGCAAAATTTGGTGGAAAATAATGTTGATGAATGAATTGTGGTGCAGCAGCTCTCTGCAGTGCTTGAAAAGGTCCTCGAAGTGGAACATTTTGCTGATTATCTGGTTGTCCGTTTGGTAAGTTTCCAGGTCCGTCATTCTGTCCATTGTTAGCCATCCTAGTTATGGTTGAAAGATTTCCTTCTGCAAGATCTCTCTGTCTCCTTCTTGCACTTGCTCTGATCAGCCTTGTTGTTCTCTCAAGTTCACAATTAAAAGGAAGCAAAGGTGGTCTTGAAGATCAAGTTATTCTCTCGCTCATAAACTGTTGAGACTTCTCTGTGAACAAAATGAAAGAATTTATGAATTTATTATAGTGTAAAGTAAATAATTACAGTTAAACCAAAAAGTATCTACAGTTCTAGAATTCATAACGCTACACCCTCCCCGGCAACGGCGCCATGAAGCTTTGAGGTAAAACCCCGCTGCAATGCCCCCCGACAGCCTTTACACTATAAATCCTATAGGGCTGTTAAAAAGCTTGCCTAGTTTTTCCTACCGAAAGCGCACGGTATCAAGCTGCAATATTTATTTTTATTGTCGGGATCGTTCAATAGAGAGTTACACGATAGAAGTGTTTTAATAGAATTATTAGCTCTAGAATCTGTCTCTACTCTCGATTTATGAATGTTGTAATGATGATTACTAAAGAATACTGCTGAAATATAAATGCTCAAAGCTGTAAACAAAGTAAAGAAAGCAATTAAAAAGATGTCGAACATTATGGTTATATTCATGTGTTTAAAATATCACGGACCAAATCAAATGAAATAAGAATATGATGAGAATATCATACTTCATTGGCTAAAACATAATGAAAGTCCATTGAGATAGAAAAATCCTTTATACAACTTAATCAAATCTTCATGTCTTAAATCACTTCCCAAGACAGGTACTTATGATTCAGTGTCATGACATTCTAAGCTCTGAAATCATGGAATACTGTCATCACAGAATGATCGGTCAGACTCTTTCTGTGATAAAAGCTCTTCAGAATTGTCACTTAATCTTTTTCTTTCAAACTCAGATTAAGCCTTTGACAACTCGAGGTCACTTCTAAATCATGCTATATTTATCTGAACTTGAAGTTGTTCTTTTTATTACTCTGATCAAATTGATCTTATGAGCCTGTATTGGATGTCCTCTACAACAAGTGAAAAAGCTAGTATTTAAATCTATCATCCAATGGTTCCATAAGACTTGTTTCCTCAGAGTAATTCCTGCAAGTATTCGTAAGGAATAATAGTCTTGTAAGTATATCAAGATGAAATTGCTATTCAAATTCCTTGACTTATCCAGACTACTCAGATTTGTATGAATGATTCAGCTCGAGAAATCTCTGTAAACAGTTCCAAATATCCATGATTTAACTCAGGATTAGCAGACTGTAAGAGAAATATTTAATCTCCTACTCATAGCATGTAGTGATAACTATAAAGCCATGAACCCTGGAAATTAATCTTCCTGATACTCTACTAATTATTAGGACAAAAGATGGTTTTTGAAACATCTTTCCCTTTTAAACGACAGGTACTAAATGCCCAACTAAAGAACAAGTTTGTTCTTCATTAGTCCTGAGTAAATAATGATTGAGAAAACCTATATCATCATCTTTCTCAGTGTACCAATGAAAGTAATAATACGAATTGCAGATATGAATTGTGAGTCTGTCATTATGAAGTAAGATTACTCATCATAGACTGGGAAGTACCCCAAAATATTATATGTATATGTAATATTATATGTATAAAGAAATGTTGTGGGTTCTGAATCATCTTAATCAAAATGCAAGGGTGTTTCCAAAATATACATCGGAAACTAGACAGAATTAGGAAATAACTTTCCCAAGAAAAAGGATTTGAGAAATAATTCTGCAAAATAAATGTCCAAAATAGCTCGCAGTAACTACTTTGGGTTTCAAACTATGAACATTCCAATTTTCCGCACGCTATGTCTGTACAGCGTGGAGGGAGCTAATATTCAAAGAATGTTCCTCAGATTTTGTTTATACAAAGAACTGAATGCCTCGCGGTAATTTTTGTAAGAATGCAGCGAGGTACTCAATTCCTACTTATAGATAGGGGTTATATATGTATAAGAAGTAAAAGTGGATAATTGATGCCCTGTAAAATGGATATCAAATCTATTGCTATTATAGGATGGTCCTCTCGCTTTGTCAGATTGACATCGCGTGAGTATTTGAATAGCCTTTGTCACAACAAGTTTATCTGGATATTTCCTCGCGTCATCTTTTAGGATGAAGCGAGGATTTACCCTTATTCGAAGTAAATGATCAGAATTTATAACTGTCATAACTACCTTCTGGGATTTCCGTTTAGAAAATTATGAACATAGAATCTTTTGCATCCAAATTCATGAACTCAGAGCTATTGATTCTTAAAGATTATCAAGCGATGATTAACACTGCATGGGTCTCTAGGAACCTTTTAGAGTTCTGAACATTAAACACTATGATTCTCGTTTGTGAACATAACATCGACAGAAAATCGAGTAAATTCATAATTCTGCTAGGTCATACCTAACTCGGTTACAATATCCAAATTTCCTGTGTAATTGGAACGAACAATTTACGAATTAAAAATGTGGAAGTGTATAATCTTCGAGAATCGAATTAAGGATATGATGCAAAATTCAAATTGAATATCGAAGTTGAGGTTTATACTCTGCTGAAACAGAATTAAGAAATAGAAATGGAAACCAGAGAGATAAGAAATTCACAATCTGATAACCGATCATTCTTCATGTATCTCAAATAACAAAGAATTAAAAACGAATACACCTGGAAATCTGATTGCTATCAGAATAATGCAAAGATGAGCGAACAAGTCGGAAGTTAGATGATGATCGTCGTGATGGATGAACAAGCGATCCGAAAGCAACTCTCCTCCCAGGGTAACCTCAAGCTAATCTAACAGCTAATCTTAAAGAAATCTACTACGAAATTGAATTACAAATCTATGAAATCAAATTAGAATTCTACGAAATCAGATTACAAATCTGAAGAACTCGAAGTAAATTGCAGGGAAAATTAAATCCTAACCTACCTACTAAACTCTAAAAAGTGGACTGGAGAGTAAAATCGAGCTATTCTCTTCAATCTCCCGCCTGCTGAGCTGATTCCCCCAAGGGTCTTATTTATAGATGGGTGTTGTAACTGCTTGAGCCTTGGATGATAACCGCTCGCATCAGAATAACTCTCCTCTCGCTTTGTCCAGTTCCTTCAAAGCGAGAGTTCAGAAACTTAATCATCTTTCTCAACAAGGCGAGGTCCTTCAATTTCTCCAAATAATTTGCTTCTCGCCATGATGGATAAAACTTTCTGTCTTGCACAGGTTTTCTTCCCTCGCGATGTCAAACAATCATCGCGTGGACTTCAGCATCTGCACATTTTCCTTAAATCTTTTCCTGATTTCAAAAACAAGCCCTCGCACCATTCCTTTTCTTTCCTTGCTATGTCCTTTCCTCCTACTGCTGCTTTCCAGCTTAACTTCCTGATAAATGACAAAGCGTGGATCAATTCAATAGAAACACAGCGTGCGAGACTTGCAAAGAAAACTTAGAATTTCAAGCCATTTTCAGTGTAATTCCAACTTCTTCACAATCTTAATTCTTCTTCCATCTTTTCTGATCCTCTATGATTATTCATCAAAAATCAATGGAATTAAGAGCAAAAGAACATGACTAAGACACTAAATTGGACGCAAATGACAGTCATAAAAGGCTGTCATCAGTGTCCGAACTCGAGGTTGGAACACAGGTTCTGAAGACAGAAAAAGAGCAGATCTTAGCCAAGCATGATCAGTTAGTGGTTGAAGTCACTGAACTTAAGGAGAAGCTGGCTAAGTCTGAACAGATTCTTGATGGTATGAACAAAGGAAAGGCTAAACTAGATGATGCAATCTCCGCTGGAAAGTCTCATGGTAACCGACATGGACTTGGCTATCAAAACACTAGTTTAGCTTCCTCTTTAAAAGGGAAGACTCAGTTCGTAGCAGGAGGTTTACTCAATGATCAACCAGACGGACGCTATATCAAAGCCACTATGAAAGCTGCTAAAGAATCTATCAAAGGCATGAAGATGCCAAGAGCACCACTCACATGTGACAATTGCAAGTTTTATGGACACAAGACTGATCATTGTCGAAAGATTATCAAGGATCTACTAGAAGGGAGACCCGTTGTCTGGCCGAACGAAGAGCTCAAGAAAAGAATATCCATAAGACGTGCTTGGGTAGCCAAGTGTGCAATCTCAGAGAAACGCAATGTTGTTTTTGTATCTGCAAGCAACAAAGGACAGAAATCTAATGATCAACTACAAGTTACCTCAGGCGAACAGGTTAAGGAAGCTGTAGTGAATAACAATGAGTTTGAACAAAGTGTTCAAACACCATTTGAAACACCTGCTGCCAAACCAGATGGACCTGAAGTCAGAGTTCACAGACAGCATGATCCAGAGAATGTTACTGAAAATGTTAATGAAGAAAGACAGACCGGCGAGAAAAAGAAAATAGATTTCAGAGAGCTTGCATGCTTACACTGTTTTACTTCCAGATTTGAGAATCTGAAGAAAGAGCTTGGACTACGCAAATAGTCTAAGTCCACGTGCCAGCCTATGAGGAGTCTCAAAATTAAAGCTGCTAAGTGTCTTTAAATTTATTATTGGCCTTTGGTATTTTTTTAATACTTGATACTCTTGACTGCACTAATTGTTTTTCTTTTGCACAGAAGTTACTAAGGTGACCGGTTGATGTGACCATCTTCATTACAAAGAAGTTATTTTTTTTTAATGGAAGATTGTGACCACCAAAGAAGTTCTTGATATATAAAGGAGTGGTCTCTAATGATATTAGAGGAGATGATGATGATGGCATTGCAACCAATGTGTTAATGAGGAAGATGATACTGAGATTGAGGGGGAGCATCTGACTTCTGAAAATATTGATGATGCTATTAGCCAAGGAAAATGAAGTTGAATTGGATGATCAAAATTTGAGAGACATTTATGATGAGAAAAAGACCCCAGAGGTCTTGGATACCAATCTGGTCTGCAGTTTGAAGTTTTATAATGAGAGTTCCAAACTGTATTTGGACACAGTGTTGAAACACCGAAAGATCAAGTCAGAGATGGTGTTTTGAAGCAGGCCCTTTTGGGCACAATGTGACCCAGAGGGGGAGGAAGATGATCAAACCGCGTATGGTTCCTCTGGATTACTACATTAAGGGGGAGAAGCTTGCTATTTGGTTTGTAAGTTTTTATAGCTTCTGTTTTATATTGTGTTTCAATATTTTCGATCTATTGAATGTTTGCACTGGTCTGTAATAAAAAGATAATGCATTATTGCTTAATATTTTGACCGTGCGATATTATTGTACATGCTCCTAGTTTGATAGACTATGATTGTACGGAGCATTAGATAGGCTGTTGTTGGGGTTACATTGGATTTCGTGTTCAAGCATTGGTTTGATCTCTTTGTAACTGGTTCACATTCTGCCAAAAAGGGGAGATTGTTAGAACCTATTTTGGTTGAATGTGAATCAGACCAATCTTGAACACTAGATAGGATCTCCACCTCGTCGGACGCCCACTCTGCATGGAAAGAATCATTGCTGCATCTTGATAATGATTCCCAACGACTCTAAGAGGATTTCTTGGGTAGAGATTTTAGCAATTTGGAAAGAAGATTTTCTTATCCCTGGAAACATTGGCTCAAGATTGACCTGCTCAACTTGGCAATAAGATTTTTGTATCCCAGGAAACATCGACTATGGAAGGTTCTCTCTTGGTAATATTATTCACCTTCCATAGGTCGAGATATTCACTCTCTTTATCATCCGGTTGCCTTGGAGATTTCATTCGAACAATTCATTCACAATTCCTGGATACATTCAAATATTGAGAGGCTGGAGAAATTGTGAGAGGTTCGACCATCCCTGCACAAGAACTCGTGAAATATCATTAGTGCATAAAGTGGTGGATTCGCAATAGTAAAGTGGTGACCTTGTGGATCCCTTTATTATTGTTGCTTGAGTGAATCGAAGAAGGATTTGTGATTCAAGATCCTTTGATTGAAACCGACGCAATCAATCAAGGGAACCACTCAAGTTCTTGTGTCAACAAAGAGATACTTGTATCGTATTGGTAAATCAAAGGAGGATCTTTTACAGGCTCATTCAAGGGAAACTTGGAGAGGGGTTCTTCAAGGAGTTGAAGCAGAATCGGGAGTATTCTCACCAGAAAGGGGTTTTCTGGTACCATCGACTATCTGCTTGGATGTTGGAGTAGAAGATTGTCACGTTCGCTAATGTTCGGGTTCGAACACGGTGTTTGAACATCTAGTGGAACTCTCCTGGATTGGTATCCCCCAGACGTAGGCATTGGGCCGAACTGGGTCAACAACTTTCTGTTTGTTCATTTTTACATTCACGCATTTTATTCCGCTGTGCTTGATTTAGTACTAACCTACTAAAGCGTGTATTGTTGAACAAACAGATTTAATAAGTTACACATCTCGACAAAGAACAAGGGACCTAACAGGTGTGGCAACATTCTAACCGTACGTAGACTGAAATTTAGGACTAATCTTCTGTGACCTGTAACAGACATTATAAAACTCAGGGATCTCCATATTAGAGCCTTCAACTGAAACAGGTTTCAAAAGGCCAGCCTACTATCCAAAAGGGTAGTAGTAATTTAGCATAAATCGACAACCTGACCGTGCATGTTAAGAGACATATAATTATTATTATTATTATTATCATTATTATTATTATTATTATTATTACTATTATTAGTATTTCCCCGCCCAATGGGCGGAAATTATGAACAATATGAGTAAAATAATCCAATTTAACAAATAAAATTGTTCAATTTTATTACGTCAGTTACATTATCCAACCTTCTTAAACTATTTTAAGCATTACATGATTACATCTATACATTTCATAGAAATTTACCTAACATATGTCATTACCAATATTTATATATTACAATATAGTATCGTAAAAAACACTTATACTACTAATAATAGTTGAATGGACAAAAAAATTAAGAAGTAAAGATAAAAACATTTCTACTCACGACTCTAATTTCGTATATTGACAAAGAAAGTATGTGAAATCATATTGTATTCGATAATTGTTTATTGATATTGATTCACACCCTAAAACGTTGACATATTAGAAATTTCATAAAGATGTAGATATTTCCAAATTAAATTAGAAAAATATAAGAAATACTCTTGTAAATGAATCCAATGACAAATTAAAATAACTATAGTTTCATCAACTTATTGTCATATTGCAATTTATCTAATTTATCTAATATAAATATTTGCTATTCATCAATGAATATAATATTAATCTATAAAGTACTTATTAATAATTTCCAATATATTCTTTAACTATAATTTCAATAGAGTATTGGTTAAGAATTATAACAAATATTAAAAATATATTTAAAGAATAAATATAATATCAACTCATAAAGTTTTTGTTACATCTTTTATTTGGTAGTCTTTTTTATTTATAATAATTAATGAAATTAAATTATCTAATGTGAATTTCGCTCGAATTTGGTTCTCCTATATTTTGAAAGTGCATTATGTTTTGTTTTTTTTATATAATTAATACCTTCATTGTATAGTGAAAAAAGATTAATTTTTGCTACTGTTTATTATTCAACTATAACTCATATATTTTGAAAGTGTACTCTATTCTTTTCTTTCTATAGTTCATTTATTTTTATAGTGAAAAAGAATTGACTTTTAATGTTGTTTATTATTCAGCTTTGACTAATGCTTATACAACATCTATATAAGAAAAAATATACTACAGTCAAGTGGGATCTCGTTAGATTCGTCTTATCACGTAGTTTTAAAATATCAAATTTTTAAAATTCTTTCTTATACAGATTTTGAGTTATTGATGAGTTATTGATAATTAGAAATGTATATTGGATTGCGTGTAGAAAGTGAATGTTGAGGAAATAGGTAGGTTACTGTTCATAAGGGGATTTTTGTGAGAGAGAATTGATAGGTTACTATTCATAAGAGTAGGTTACTGTTCATAAGGGATATTATTTTTATATATTACTAGTATTTCCCCCGCCCAATGGGCGGAAATTATGGTCAATATGAGTAAAATTATCCAATTTAACAAATAAAATTGTTCAATTTTATTATGCCGATTTACATTCTCCAACCTCTTAAACTATTTTAAGCATTATATGACTACATCTATACATTGCATATAAATCGAACAACATATGTTATCAATATTTATATATTACAATTTATTATATTAGAAAATACTTATACTACAAACAATAGTTGAATGGACAAAAAAAATTAAAAAGTAAAGATAAAAATCTTTCTACACACGATTCGAATTTCATACATTGACAAAGAAAGTATGTGAAATTGTATTGTACTCAATAATTGATTATTGGCATTGATTCACACCCTAAAGCGTTGAGATATTAGAAATTTCATAAAGATATATATATTTTCAAATTAAATTAAAAAAATATAAGAAATACTCTTGTAAATGAATCAATTGACAAATTACAATGACTATAGTTTTATCAACTTATTGTCGTATTGCAATTAATCTAATTTAGTTATTTTATCTAATATAAATATTTATTATTCATTAATGAATTTAATATCAATCTATATGTACTTATTAATAATTTACAATATATTCTTTAACCATAATTTCAATTAATAGAGTATTGGTTAAGAATTATATTTATTTAACTAATAAATATAATATCAACCCATAAAGTTTTTTATTACATCCTTTATTTGGTAATATTCTTTATCTATAATAATTAATGAAATTAAATTATCTAATGTGAATTTCGCTCAAATTTGGTTCTCCTATATTTAGAAAGTGCATTATGTTTTGTTTTTCTTTTTTCTTTTTTTTTGATTCTTTTTTCTACTATTCCTTCGTTTGTATAGTGAAAAGGGATTGATTTTTGCTACAGTTTATTATTCAACTATCAACCCATAAAGTTTTTGTTACATCTATAATAATTAACTAGTAACTAACCCGTCGAACTTCGACGGGCATAATTATATATTTTATATATAATGTATATTCATAATATAATATATTGGGCTGTGTTGGTATGATGTGCTGAAAAATTATCGTCATACCGTATACCGTACCAAAATTTATGGATGAATTGTGATACGGAACCCGATATATCGAAATGTACATATCGACATACCCTTATTGCGGTATATACCGACATACTGAACCTTTCGGTATATACCGACATACAAATACTACGGTATACTACCTTCATCTCGGTGTTTTCGTCACGGATGGTTTATTGGCACTATTCGCTGTTTAACTTTGATTCAAATTTTTATCATAGTTATGTACAAAAAAAACATAGTCAAGTGAGATCTTGTTAGATTCGTCTAATCTTGTAGTTTTGTAATATCAATTTTTTATATTTTTCATTGTACACAATTTTAGTCATTAACAATTAAAAATGTGTATCGTCAATCGTGATGGGTGGGTCCGTAAAACAATGAGACGAAGGAAGTATAACGAAATTCAGTACAGTAATGGTATATCGTGGCATCAAAAAATATATACCGCTACTATAACAAAATCTTACAGTACGATATCATATTGTACCGAAAATTACAGTATACCGAAAATTTCGGCATGCTAGATATGTTTTCATTATGATATGTGCGGTTTTATGGTATATTCGGTATTTTTTCCCCAATATATGAACGTAATAAAAAATATATTTTCAATAATAGAAAATGTCTAATAATTATATATATTCGAAAGATGATGTATATAATAATATAATACAATTATTTTTAAAATAAAACTAATAGATAAACCATATTAAACCGTCTTCTTTTATCCCTGATAAATATTAAAATAATATTTTTATTTAATTTGAAATTATATAAAAGCAAACAAAATTTTAAATATAAGTATTAAGCATAATATTAAAACTCACAATTTGTTAAAAATTTCATCTTCAACACATTTTTTTTTATCTTAAATTAATTCATCTTCATCATATATTAATTTGAGTCCCCACTTGCTAGTGATATGAGATATTACAAAATATAATTATCCATGGCTAAAAATTGACCTTGAGTTTTGTTTATAGTCATAGCAAAATAAACTGAGAGTGGGAACTCACTCATTTGAAATCGAATAGGGAATTTGGTTAAATCAAACGGGCTCATAATCATTCTACGCAGCTCTATATTCCTAAGAAGCATGACTACGCAGCTCTTATTCAACTTTATTACATGATTCGGTAATCCAAAACACTGGATCGTGTTTAGATATTCCCATGAATAGGGATGGCAATGGGTTCGTGTCAGAACCGAGAACCGAGCAAGATTCGAGCTTGTGTCGGGTCTTGGGCCTTATAAAAATGGACTCAGAACTGACCCGTTGCCTAAGGATGGCAACGGGCCCGGGTCAGATCCGGAACCGAGCCCTGTGTCGGGTCTTGGGTCTTGGCGGACCCAACTCAGACCCGACCTATTGCCATCACTACCCGTAAAAATATTTCATCGTCATTATCTTTGCTTGACAAATTTTGTTAGAACTGAGATATACGTTTTCATTTGCAGACATGCATTCTATGATGTAATCATTAATCGTATTAAACATCTCATTGGTCGGGCTAGTATAGCATCATTTCTGAATTTTAAGTGTTGGAATTTATACTTTTATATATACTTTTAAAAAAATGTCACTATAGGATCACCCGCATAGTTTATAAAAATATCATTTGAAAAATGTCAAATCTGATTGTACATCTCTAAAGATCAATACTAACTTTACCATCACCAACATCAAGTATTCATTTTGCAAATTCCTATAAATTTCATTGAAATAACATTTCTTGTGCATCATGAGTTAATCGATGCTAATTACATCTTAATACTTTGAGTCCTCTATTGCTAGTGACACGAAATGTTGCAACATATAATTGTTCATGACTAAAAACTGATTTTGGAAGATAGAGTCCAACATTATTTAAAGATTGACGTTAACTTTTGTAAATAATCATAGCAAAACAAACTACAACTTGGAATTTTCTCCTCTAAAATCAAATATGGAATTTGGTAAAATCAGGCGGGCTCATAATCAGTCTACCAAATAAGAATTTTCTGTTTTCATGATTTTCCAAAATTAGTTTAACATGAATCGTATGGTTCTGCATCTTAATTACTATCAACTTGCTTCCATTGCATAATTTATTTGATTGATCTATATTTTTAAGAAGCATGACTATGCATCCCTCTTTCAACTTTATTTCTTGATTCGATAATCTAGAACAATTGATCATGATTAGATATTTCGGTGAAAAATATTTCATTGTCATTATCTATGCTTTCGTCATTTTGACAAATATTGTTGGAGCTGAGATATACCTTTTAATTTGTAGACATACGTTCTGTGATGTAACCATTAATCGTATCAACCATCTCATTAGTAGGGGCTAGTATAACACTATTTTTAAAAATGTTTGGATTTAAAGTGGTAAAATTTATGTTTTTGGAATATAGAGTACAACATTCTTTAAACAATGGAATTGAATTTTATTTATAGTTATAGCAAAACACACTTCGACTGTGAATTATCTTCTCTAAATTGAATGGGGAATTTGGTTAAATCACACGGGCTCATAATCAGTCTATCAATTTCATCCCAAATAATGAACATTGTTTTAATAAGAAGAGAGGTTAAATCATTTTATGTGGTAATTGTTTTGCATATAGATTTCTCATCATCATATACTTGGACTAAGATTTATATTCCAAAAGATTAATTCGAAAATAAAAATCAACTCTTTATTGTTCAAAAAATGAAACAATAAAAACCTTTTATTAGTCTTTTTTTTCCCAACCCTTTATTAGTTAAATAACATGACTATTTTTTGAAAATATTCGAGAACTACATTTCATCCGCTACATTGGCGGTTGAATCTTCATATCGACTCCGCTTTTTAGTAAAATTATGCAATAGTGATGCAATATTAAAAATTGATTTAGAAAGTAAAAAAACAACTAAATTAAAAATTGGTCATCCTAAATATTGATATGATACTATTTTTAAAATATATTTAATTTACCACCTTTTTTCATATACATGCTGGGAAATGTTTGCATTCTTTGTGCTGTTAGCTCTCATTTTTATCCTTATATTTTTTTTTGCAAAAAACTAAAAACTAAATCACGAATAAAATAAATCATGAATAAAATAATTTATTAGATAAAATTAAATATTAAAATAAAGAAAATAATTGAAAAAAATGAATGAATAAATCACGAAAAAGTGAAAAGTAAGAATTACATATAAATTTAAAATTCCGAATTTTTTAGAAATTAAAAATTGTGGATATAAATTGAAAATTTCAAATCTTTTTAAAACTGAAAATTGAGATTTTCATATACACAATAATATATCTTATTTTTTTGGGTGACACACAATAATATATCTTTAACATGAATAAAGAAATAAATAAAATATAAAAATAAAATTCAATGTTAAAATAAAAAATAAATTACTAAAACTTGAGAGACAAACTCCCCATAAAAAAAGATTACGTATTGGTAATAGATGGATTGAAAATCTAAAATTTAAATTAAATAAATAAAAACTGAAAAATTTTGGGAATAAAAAATGCAAACAAAAAAAAATACAAAATAAAAATGAAAAATTTGAAATTCAAATCTTTGAAATTGAAAATGGTTGGAATTCCATATAAATTGAAAATTACAAATCTTTTAAATACTAAATATCTTGATTTTTATATCTGCATTAATATATCTTTTAACATAAATAAATAAATTAAATTCAAAACTATAAATTATTAAATCAAAAATGCAAAAATCTATAATAAAGAAAATTTTGAAATTTGAAAGGGAGATATCTTCACTAATGGTTTTACAAATATATAGATGAATAAATAAATACATGCAAAAATCTAAAATTGGTAAATTAAAAATTACAAAATAATATTGATAAAATAAAAAATATAAAATTTCAAATTTCAAATCTTTTTAAAAGTACAAATATTGTAGAATTCCATATATATAGGAAATTCCATATATTTCAAGAATTGAAATTTATAATGATTAAATAAATAAATAAATAAAATAAGAAATTTATAAATCTAATTTAAAATTTAAAAATGCAAAAATAAAAAGTAATAAATAATTAATAAATAAAAAATTCAAAAATCTATAAAAATTGGAAAATTGGAATGGAGACACCACCTAAATTGTACAATAGTTTGTTCACTAATGCTTTAATATATATAGATGAAATTAAATTATCTAACGTGACTTTCGCACAAATTTGGTTATCCTATATTTTGAAAGTGCACTGTGTTTTTTTTTTTTTTTCTTTCTATAATCCTCCATTTTTATAGTGGAAAGGAATTGACTTTTGCTATTGTTTATTATCCAACTTTGACTAATGCTTATACAACATCTATATAAGAAAAAACATAGTCAAGTGGGATCTCGTTAGATTCGTCTCATCCTGTAGTTTTTAAATATCAAATTTTTAGAATTTTTTCTTGTACACATTTTGAGTTATTGATGAGTTATTAATAATTAGAAATGTGTATTGGATTACGTGCAGAAAGTGATTGTTGAGGAAATAGGTAGGTTACTATTTATAAGGGGATTTTGTGAGAGATAATTGATAGGTTACTGTTCATAAGAGTAGGTTACTGTTCATAAGGGATGTTGTTTTTATATATTATATAGATTATATAGATATATAGATATAGATATAGATATAGATATCGATATAGATTATTATTATTATTATTATTTTCTTTTTTTTTTTAAAAAAAAAAACATATATCATGATAAATGTTGTCTTCCCTGTCCCATTTTCACCAAGCATCCCTATTATTTGTGAGTCAGTCAGTGAATTCACCCTCCATGACCTTAAGCTTGAAATTGCCCTGGGTTTTAGTCACGGTCGGATACCTGTACCTTGCATATGTTTCGATTTCTTCAGCACTTTTCTCGGGGAGTCTCAGCAACCTAAAATGGAAAACCAGTTAAGCTCAATATCACTTGCTTCTTTACATCAAATCCTGTTGGTAGTGAAACAGTCACAGATGGAGTTAGTTACCTCAAACATAAGTGATTCATCCCGATATCTTAGATTTTCGGTTAGGGACGGACAAATCCAGCAAGAAAAATATTAGTAAATCGTTCTCTGACAGAGAATGGAAGTGTGACCACCCCATATATCCACACCAGGTTTCCCATAAAGGCAGCAAATGAAGTCAGACAAGTAATCAAGCACACTATGGTCATGCTCCACAACTATCGCGTAGCTGACAAGAAAAAAAAAAGAAAAAGACAACAGCAAACATGTAAAGCCACATGCAGATAAAGTTGAAGCTTTAAATAATGGAGTAGTAGAATCAGAAAATTAGACACCTATTATTAGGCCGGAGGAGCAAAGATATCTGATGACTTGGGCTGCCTCCTTCCAGTCTCTGTTTCACATCAAGATAACAACTTGATGGCTGGCTCATCAATCAAACAAACAAACATACATATATATTCTCCGCATTCTGCACAGCCGCAACAACAGCCATTGCAAATCTCTGAAGCAGCTCTCGACCAGATAAATCTCCAACGTTACGGTCTATAAACTTGATTCAGCTCAAGATCAGCACCAAGTAGTACTCCTTTCCATGTCTCTCTCATCTTTAATTTCTGTGAAAGGACTTGAGTACCTACCAACATTATTGCCTTGAACAGCTTTTGGAATATGGCCAACATACTGGGGCTTTATCATAGCCTGGAAACATAACAGAATAATTGTAGAAATTCAATGGACGAGAGGCTCATACTTAAAACCAATTGGTTTTAGGTGTGAGCCTCTCATCCATGAATCTCTACATGGTATCAAAGCTATGGTTGCCCGGTTTGGGTATATTTGATTCTGAATTTGAATTTGAAATTTAATTTCGAGATGATATCATCTCGAGGGGAGGGTGTTGGGTAATCCCACATCGGTTATAATAGTTCCCCTATACTACCTTATATGGATTGAGAGCAACTCTACCTATCACCAATTGGTTTTAGGTGTGAGCCTCTCATCCATGAATCTCTACAATAATCAAGAATGAAACAAATACCAAGTGTTCTATAAGAGTTCATCATATAGAATTTGGTGAAGTCAGTCAGATGCAAATTAAAATTACAAAATTGAAAATAGCAAGTTGGGACGTTAGCCAGTATGAAAAGTGAAAACAAATGAAGCTGCTGTTGTTAGCAAACGATATATGGTTTGATATCATCTTAACAAATTATGCATAACAAACACATGATGCATCATAGAGTTGGTATAAATTATGTAGAATATAGATATAACTTTATATATATATATATGTTATACTAGTATTTACAGATCTTATATAAATTGATATATAATTTAAACGCATTGAATTAGATATTACACGATTTATTATATATTACATACATAATTATTAACTTTGAAGATTTGAATTTAAAATTATCTAGAGTTAGTAAGTATACTAAGTAAATATTCATAAAATTTAATACCTAAATGTAATATTTCTTGAAGATTTGATAAATCAATTTTAAATTAAAATTTAACTTTAAAAGATTTATTCCATAAGTTCAAGATAACATAGTATAATACGTACATCTTATATTATATATATATATGTGGTATATATCAAGGTTGTTAAGATCGGGATCCTATATGAGATCGTTTTTCTCTTTGCAAGATCGGGATCGTAGGATCGAATCGGGATGCTAAGATCTTATGAAATTGCAATAATGGATAAACTCAATTATGCATACTAACATGTAAAAGCATTATTTCGTGTGTTTATGAATCTTGCAAGTTAATTAATACTATAAGACAGTACAAAAACATCATAATTAAACATATATAAAATATTTTCACATACATACATATTATATTTTTTTACACATCATACATAAAGAATACAAGCTCTTAAGTTTAAAATTATAGGAAAAAAGTTACTTTGATCCAAAATCATAAAATACTATAAAAATTTTATGCGTTTAAGAGGGTATGATCGTAAGATCGTAGAAGCGTTTGAGGGAGTATGACCATAAGATCGTAATATTCTACAATCAGGATCGGGATCTTACTAATTTTAAGATCCTACAAGGATCGGGATCGTTTTAGAGAGGTGTGATCGTAAAATCGTAAGATCCTAAGATCAGGATCGGGATCTTAACAACTATGGTATATATAGTCTATTATCCCTTTATATATATTGTCATAGAAGTTATTCCAAAAAAAAAAAAAAGAAAAAAAAAAGAGTTAAGCAGCCAAGTTAGGGATCGTCTGCCAGAAGAATCCGAATTTCTTTTCCGAAGTTGGAGGCCGACGACGACGACGACGAGGTTAGGTATGTATGTAGTTGGCAATAATTTCTCTTCTGGTCTTAAAATATTACTCCAAGAGTTTTATACAAGTACTTCATATGAACTGCTCCCCTATCCAGTTTTTTTTTTTTTTTTTCCCAACGGTGGACTGGATTAGTGCTTCTTGGTTGTTGTTCGTATACAACCAACCCATGGCCGATTGGGCTTTTATTTTGTTTGGAAAGAAATCCAAGCTTTTTATTCTTCTCTCATAACTATTAGTATTTGTTTTGAACTAACAGATGCATACTTTGAATGAAGTTAGATGGGGGCTTTGGAGTTATTTCCATGCTGGTTAGATTTGCAGACAGTATATTCATTCATTCAATTGATTCCTGATGAGTGATGATAACAATTCACAAGATATTATTTAATTTGCGTGGCCTTGACAGATAATATGTTCAATTCAATACAAGTTTCCATCTCTGCTAATTAACTGTGATTTGCAATCTCAAAATTAGAAGAATCAACGTGTTTCTCAAATGTTCAAAGCTTTTACTTTTTAGGCTGATGATAAACAGGGGCGGATCCACTTCTAGATAGCACAGGACACCAATTTTGCTGGTTTTGTATATATACCTGGATTAATTAATTTTTGTTGTTCTTGTTCTTGCAGGTATGGATGGAAATCTACCTACTGAGTTGATTGAAAACATTCTCTTCCGACTCCCTATCAAATCACTCCTTAGGTTTACCACTGTCTCCAACTCATGGGCTAGCACCATTACTAGCCACCAATTTCATGTGGCTCATCACAAATATATCAAGAGCTCTACCCACAATATTTTTTGGATTCCAAGCATATATCCAAATGGAAGGGGTTATTTGATCCAAATCAAAGGTCAAGAAGTCCAGAGATTATCAATGGTCTGTCCACCAGAAAGTCCATTTCAGTACCGTAATTTATGCTGTTGTAATGGCTTGATACTCTCAACTTGTGGTAGTAGAGAAAAAAGGATGTACGAAGTTTGGAATCCATCAACCGGATCATGTATAAAATTTCAGTGCCCATACAAATTTTCATATTCACATGCCTTCCATGGCCTCTGTTATGATCCGTTAGTATCGGATTGTAAAGTGGTCATTTCTGATATGAAGAAATATGCAGTTTTTGACTGTGTAAAAAACCATTGGACTGGGATGAAAGAAGTTGATGAATTCATCATGCAAGAGTCAAAATCTTTGGCATATTGTATAGGAGCATTGTCTCTGAATGGTGATTTCTTCTGGATTGTAAAAATGTCCTGGGATTTAAGAGCCACCGAAATAGCTCAAAAAGTTGCCCAACCCAGCACAAAATGATTTTGGACAGATTGGTCATATAAAATTTGTTTCAATGGGAGACCAAATATGCTTGCATATGGTTCTCCGGACATCGAGAGAGCCCCGGCAAGTAACATTTCAATTGAAAATTGATGGTGGCCAGTATTCTTGGAAGAAGCTCCATTTGTGTTGGCCAAGAAATGATGACTTGAAGTGGATACATCCAGTGTATCTAAAAAATGAAAATGAGATTTTACTTAGAGTGTCCTCCAAGAGCACTGGCGAAATTCACGTTACTGACGAAATTCAGCTTTATAACTCCACAGAGCAAGCTTCTACTCAAATTGAACAAGATCCTATAATTGTATATGAGACACCCATGGTTCCATTTCATAGTACTCTATTCGGCTTTACATGAGGAGAAAGCGAGGAGTTAATACTACAAAGGACTTTTAGTTTTGCAATTGGATTCTGTAGATGGGCATGAATTCGAGGCTATGAAGGAGGGCCTCTTATTTTGTAGTGGTGATAATCGTTATGCAATTTCTCTGTTTTCTAGACATGATTTATGAACATTCAATGTCAGAATGATTATTAGTAGTCATATGCATTGTTTTAAATATCCTCGAAATCACCGAAATTTCGGGTTTCGGGACACCCCGAAGCGACATTTCACCTACAATATTTTTTTGCAAAATATCTATCGAAATTTCGCCTGAAACTCGATATTTCCCGAAATCTGACCGAAATTTCCCGAAATTTTTTATTTTTTAAAATATTTTTTTCTAAATTCTAAAAATATGTTTTTTTAAAAAAAATTTAAAATTAAAATTTATGTTTCGACACATTGATTATATGCCATTCAATTAACTTATTTTCATCGATTTTACATCTCTTATCAATCAATATGGTGCACGATATCAACAATATTATTAGCATAATATACCATTGAATGAGTATTGTTAGCATATTACTAATTTATATAGTAATATAGATGAGGAAATTTGAAATATCTTTATTTTCATCATCTTAGAAACTCGATGTAGTTTTCTCAAAAAATTGCAAATATCTCCGAAATTTCCCCTGAAATTTCAAATATCTTCGAAATTTCCCTAAATTTATATGTCCGATACAGACATCGAAACCGATATTTAAAACCTTGGTCATATGTATATATGTTGATTTCACTCATCTTTCAATATTGTTTTTGTTTAAATTATAGTATTGTTTGCATCCAAAAGCCTCAAATTAAAACTTGGACATTATATTGCACTCGGCTAAGGTCCCCAAGGATCATGAATCTCATTTATAGCCATTGGATGAAGATCGAAAAGTTTAAAATTAGTATGTCTTTCTATGACAGAGGGTATTTAATATGTAGTATTGTAGTATATATTTACTTTAACCCATTGCATAGAGGAGATAATAATATAGCTTCACTTTGTTTCATTCAACACTACAGCAGAAAGGTTATTAAACAACATTGCATAAAGATACAGAGTGTTTCCCTTGCACCTATAAATTGGTCGACAGATAATTCCAACATTAACCAACTAATGTTGAAAATATAGAGAATGTAATCTGGAATTGTTTGTTACTCCCTCATTCGTTATTTATATTTGTTTAGAAATAATAAAGAACATTTTTAATATAGTGAAATTATTAATTCATTTCACGTTATAACTAATTAATTCTAAAATGATTAATATATAAGCAATTGTTTGGGTCCGGTTATGGTGCGATTGAACAAATCCGCAGCACATCAAGGCGAAAATCTTGATCGTCCAATTAAAATCCAAGGGTTGTAAATGCAAAAGGGTAAAGTTGTCCAATTAAAATATGGAACGGTTTTATTAATTACGAAATTAACGGATTAGTACGTATCTTTAACGGATTTACTGCATATCTTAAACGGATTTGTATCCTAAAATATCTTACAACAGAAAAAATCACTAAAAATCACTAAAACATGTTACACAAATTATTTTCTTTTCAGCGATACATCATATGTTTTTATTTTTAACGAAATTATTAATTCCTAATTAAAACATTATTCTTTTCAGTGATACATCACTATGCTTCATTTCATCGAGAGTGTACCATTATTTTCAGCGATACAACTTAATTCTTTTCAGCGAAGGAATGTTATTCATTTCAGCGAGAATGCCACATTATTTTCAGCGATGACTTCAAAATTCATTTCCCCGAGATGTGCAACTAATACACTTTGCAGAGATATTATATCTTTTCAGCGATGCAGAATGCAGGATGCATCATATGTTTTTATTTTTAACGAAATTATTAATTCCTAATTACATATTACTGACACAAATTATATTAATTTGTATCATTATTTTCAGCGATACAACATTATTCTTTTCAGCGATGGAAATACCTTCATTTCAGCGAGAGTGCGTCATTATTTTCAGCGATGACTTTTGAAAAATAATGGTACACTCTCGATGAAGTGCAATTGTTTCGTCGAGATACTACACTTTGCAGAGATATTATATCTTTTCAGCGATGTATACGTACTCTTTTCAGCGATGAATGATATACTTTTCAGCGATATATCATATGTTTTTATTTTTAACGAAATCATTAATTCCTAATTACAACATATTACTGACACAAAATTATATTAATTTGTATCATTATTTTCAGCGATACATAGTTATTCTTTTCAGCGATAGAATGTGGTTCATTTCAGCGAGAGTGTGCCATTATTTTCAGCGATGACTTGTGAAAATACTAATACACTTTGAAGAGATGTTATATCTTTTCAGCGATGAATACGTAGTCTTTTCAGCGATGAATAACAAACTATTTAAGCGAGTTCACGATGTACTTTTCAGCGATACATCATATGTTTTTATTTTTAACGAAGTTATTAATTCCTAATTAAAACATATTACTGACACAAAATATATTAATTTGTATCATTATTTTCAGCGATACAACGTCATTCTTTTCAGCGATGGAATGTGGTTCATTTCATCGAGAGTGTAGCATTATTTTCAGCGATGACTTGAAAATAATGCTACACTCTCGATGAAGTACAACTGTATTCTTCAAGATACTAATACACTTTGCAGATATGTTATAACTTTTCAGCGATGAAAATCTATTCCTTTAAGCGAGGTCACTCTATACTTTTCAGCGATACATCATAAAACCATTATCACTGAAACAATTCATAAATCATTTCATTCAATAACATTTCATTCCAATCAAAAAATTTCATTCAATAACATTCAACACTAAAACCATTCAAGTCATGAAACCATTCAATCAGTTCGAAACATTCAACACAACCATTCAAAGTCTCAAAACATCACAAAAACCATTGTCAGTAAAACAAGTCACAAAACCACCATTCAAAGTTATAAACACATCACCAAATCAGTTTTAAAAAAATCATTCGAAACATATTAAACATCGCCAGGGGGAGGAGACTCCTGAGAAGGCTCAAAGATGGCTTGATGCATCGCCCTAAGCCTATGAAGCAGATCTTCCCACATATTTATAAAAGCCTTTTTCCGTTCAATCAACTACCCTGGAGTCTTTGCAAATGAGATTTTAACGCTGCGATAATGCTTCGACATTTCACGCAGCTGTGTGGGATCAAATGAACGTCTGTTCACATCACCACCATTAGATGTGCCTTCATTTTGGAGGACACCAATATGAATTTCCAGAGCTTCGAAGTGGGGATACATGATGTTATAAGATCTTTCAACAGCCTCAATATCAGGATACTCAGTTATAATTTTCAACAGAAATTCCTGTGTTTCAACATATAAGAAAGATAGCTTATTAACATATAAGATGTAAATATAAGATACAAAGCAATTCGTAGCACTGAAACAATTTTTTGAAACAACCATAATCGGTACAAAAACAAACATAATCAGTTCAAAACAAATCACTAAAACAACCATAATCAGTACAAAAACAATTCATATCACTAAAAAACAACCATAATCAGTTCAAAACAAATCATTAAAACAACAATAATCAGTAAAAAACAATTAATAACTAAAACAACCATAAAACACTTAAACAACTCATAACCCTAGAACAACCATAATCAGTTCAAACAGTTCAAACATAAACACTGAAACAATTCGTAACCCTAGAACAACTATAATCAGTTCAAAAAAGCATTAAAACCCATAAATCAGTTCAAAACAATTCCAACCAAAAACCATTCTAAACATTAAAACCATAAAACAATTTAAACCATTAATCAAAAGGTTCCTAAGCATACTCAGTTGTAATTTCAATAAGAAATACCTGTGTTTCAATAAGAATATCCCGATGCTTCGTCGGCACATACCCAGCGTTTAACATTTTTTCTATTAAATCATTCAGTCCGCGCGCATTGTCACACGTCGGATGTGTATCCTTCAGATAATTCCCGAACATCTCCCAGCATTGTGTCAACAAGTCGGATGTGCGACTGGAACTCTCTTCCGTGCATCTTCTTTTGGACGACATTTTTGAGAAATTAGGGTTTTGAGAAACGGTTTAGAAATGAAGATTCGAGAAATGAATGTGCTTCCTTTTATAAGGCTCACAGTTTAAAAAATTTTCCGAGGCCCATTTAATTTTATTTAGGCCCATTTCATTTAGGCCACTCCATAAAAATGAAATATATTTCCTTCCATCGCTGAAAACAACATAGACCCATCGCTTAAAATACTTAACAACCATCGCTGAAAACAATATAGAACCATCGCTTAAAATGCTATATTCACATGTACAAACATTTTGTCGCTTAAATGAATGTATAAATATGAAATTTTCAGAAAACTCAGAAAAAGAGAAAACATATCACAAAATGCTTGATGTCCATCGCTCAACATAACTCAGAACTCAGAAACATACATACAAAATCAAAAACGACGATCTATCACCATCGCTTAAAATGCTTGCTCTCTGTCGCTGAAAAACATATAAATCCATCGCTTAAAATGCCATATACACTTAAATGAATGTATAAATGGATGTATAAATATGAAATTTCAGAAAACTCATAAAAAGAGAAACATATCACAACACATACATAAAATCGCATAAAATGCTCATATACAAATCGCTGAAAAATGCTATATACACATCGCTGAAAAGAATACATATACATCGCTGAAAAAAATATATAACCATCGCTTAAAATGCTTAATACCCATCGCTGAAAAATTGATAATCACATCTACAAACGTTTTCACAAACTGTTTTCTTCTACTTTTGGCCAAACTGTTTATGTACAAACCTCAAGTAATCTCTCACAAATTGTGGATTGGTGATCCTCACCAGCATCAGTTCCCATGCTCCTTTTATATGTTTGCAGATTAGACTTCTGAATTTGTAACCATAATGCATGATCTTCTTTTTATTTCCTGTGTTACAATAATCCAGGGCCTTCTGATCCATTTCCATGAGGAGTTCGAGATAAGAATTTCTGTAACGCTCCATCATGGCGGACACCATGTCTCTTTCCAGGGCTTCTTTTAAATAAGAGATATCTTGTGCCAGATCATATTTCAGATACTCCTCTGCCTCAGCCTTGTTCATCAATCTGTACTGTCTTGCATTCTTTCTCAGCACTGGCCAGTTCTTACGCATTATCTCATGTAGCACTTTTCCCCTTAGAAGTCTGATGTGCTCAGCATGTTTAGGATCCACATCAGTTCCTTTTTCAGCTATCCCAACCTCAGGATCCACATCAGTTCCTTTTTCAGCTATCCCAACCTGACCGAATCGCTCCAAATCAGCCAAATAGAGAATAATACTCCATAATTTACAATGCCCATGTAAGAATAAAGAGATGTACATTTAAGCGATCACAAAAAGTGCAATATATATAACCGATTAAACAATATACATTTAAGAGATGAAACAATGTACATTTCAGCAACGAAAAAATTACATTTACATTTAAGCGATGTCATCCATCGCATAAAAAAAACAGTTCACTCATTCATCAAAAACACTTCATTTCATCATTGTTTCTTTTTCCGACCCTTTTTTGGCTTAGGTGGTGCTGGTTTCTTTACCTCAAATGACTGACTATGCTGGGCAACCAACTGCATCTCTCTACTCACTTCTCCTAGCACAAAATCTTTCTTTTGATTGACATCTGACATCAATATTTCAGCGCAGACCTTGGCTCTTTTTGCCAGATTATACCTTTTGTTCTTCATTTCTGCCAACATGTCATCCATAATTAATCCTTCCCAATAATCCATATAAGACATGACAAAAACACCGCAGCTTTGCTCATCTTTCTGCTCTGCAAACGGCGAGAAAAGCATACGATATGATGCAAACCATTTTTCAGATTTCATCAGTGTATTTCCCAGCATCCTCAAGTTATACCATATCCTATTCAAAACATTATAATCAGCTGTCAACCCGCCTTCAGCATTCTTGCTGTTGAAGTAAAAAATTCTTCTCTTTCTCATATCAACAGAAAAAGCAACCCAATGGTTTTGTCGACAATATGGGAAGAAGAACTGGAACATTGAGAAAACATATAATTAGAATCTAAAAATGATCAACAATATAAACAAAATTATCAAAACAAAAATGTATCTTACACTCTCTGCATTCAACACCACATCAATCATTTCTTCAGGAAAAAACTTGAAATCTTTCACGAATGTATCAACAAGTTCTGCACCATCTTTTAATGGTAAATCTGCATCCACCTCTGCCTCTGCAAATGTCTGTTTTAAAAGATACAACATATCATGCATCAAAAAGAAGTTAAA